>OX438773.1:5892836-6341477 GCA_949316455.1 Acleris holmiana | reverse complement strand
ACACTGATCACGCCGCGCGGCTCACGCGGGAGCTGCGCGCCGCGCTCTCCGACCTGCCGCTCTGGGAGGTGCTGCACCAACACTGATCACGCCGCGCGGCTCACGCGGGAGCTGCGCGCCGCGCTCTCCGACCTGCCGCTCTGGGAGGTGCTGCACCAACACTGATCACGCCGCGCGGCTCACGCGGGAGCTGCGCGCCGCGCTCTCCGACCTGCCGCTCTGGGAGGTGCTGCACCAACACTGATCACGCCGCGCGGCTCACGCGGGAGCTGCGCGCCGCGCTCTCCGACCTGCCGCTCTGGGAGGTGCTGCACCAACACTGATCACGCCGCGCGGCTCACGCGGGAGCTGCGCGCCGCGCTCTCCGACCTGCCGCTCTGGGAGGTGCTGCACCAACACTGATCACGCCGCGCGGCTCACGCGGGAGCTGCGCGCCGCGCTCTCCGACCTGCCGCTCTGGGAGGTGCTGCACCGACACTGATCACGCCGACTGGACTGCGCAGCCCCATACACCGACTGAGTTCGAGGGGGAACACTTCCCAAAACAGTTTGATACTGCTCCAACCTAAGTGCGGCATTGCAGGAATTCTACAAAAAATGAGTGGACTGTCGTTTAAGAAGGTATTTTTCTTTGATTCACTTAGCCAAATGATGTACAACGCAATCATACTAGCACGCTGCGCCCGCGCTTGCCACGCAGGTCGGTGCAGGCCTGCAGCTAGATTATGCTGCACCAACACTACGGATCCGAAGTGAAGTGATGGGGCAGAATACACTGGAGAGAGTTGGGGGGCTTTCAGCTTCACCTGCTGCTCAGAACTAACGAGGATGAAGTGCATTAAGTAGGGCACGAGGTAGGAAACGCAGGTCAGGATTCTAGCAAGTTTAGTGTCCATAGAACTTGCAGTCAGCTGGGATCTCTTTCTCGAATATGCGGCGTCTATACTAGTTAGAAACGCGCTGAAGTTCGAGATCAAGTTATATTGACAGAGTTGGGCGGGCTGTCGTGATGCCTCTGATCTTCTGAAGCTACCTTTCAGCTGCGTCTGCTGCTATAACTGATGATGAAGCGAGGAAGCAGAACACACTGGCAAGTGTTGGAGCGACTATCATTGTACCTATATTCTTGCCAAAACAGTTGGCAAAAGTCCCCACGCCGCCCAGAAAGAACACCAGAGTATTTTTAAAAAACTACTTTGTTACGAAACAAACTGTGGACTAGTTTTAAAACAAACGTCTCGACTGTAACTTGGGAACCTACATAATAATAATAATTAATAAATATTGGTTGCTGTTATTTTGAGTAAAAAGAAATATACTTTTCGAATTTGTAAAATTTTAATTTAACTAAATTCTTCTTCTACATATATAGTTTAACGTTTCGTGTCTTAGGTCAAATTAAGAAACAATATTTTTCTTTTTAAATGGATTTTTTCTGATTAGTCGTCTTTGTTGAAGTGAGCTTATCAATTTTAATAATAGCTAAGGTAACGGCACCAGTACTCGACAAAGGACCAATGTTCGACACTGACTCTTATTCAAAGAAGATAAGAGTTATTCATTTGTTTTGCAACAACCAATTTATAACCCTATGATCTTAGAATTAAAAGCTTCTGTCGATTATTGGTGCATGTCAGCTAAAAGTGTCGAACATTGGTGTTGTTACTTACTAAACATAGAATAAGTTATGGTCTCTGTTACGTCAGTCTTTTTTTTGCTACTCTTAATATTTATAATTATGATAAACTAATTAATAATTGTAATTATTTTTATTACACTTTACAAGGATTAGACTGATCGGGATTGGAGACATATTTATCAAATATAATATTTGCAGTTTCCGTTAGATTGTGAAGTAAAGTGTGTTCATGATTTGTGTATAATGTATATTTTAGAAAAAGCGTATTAGTAGTAATCTTGTATTTATTTTTTGGTAATGTTACGATGTAGTATGTGAACATTTAATAACGTTATGTCTAAAAACGCGCGGCGTTATTTTTATGTACAATTTTGTACAATGATATTTTTTGATATTTAAAAACACTCATATTTTACTAATGTCTTATTTTATTATGTAATTATTTCTGAGGTTGTGTAACAAGATTTTATCGCGATTGGGTCGAAATATTTTGTAGATAAAGACTGCCAATAGGGGGGGTCATACACACTCATAAAAACAAAAGTTGTCCTTCCTGTGGTCAATAGTTAAAAGCTTGTGTGCATATAAGTTATGTTTTTATATGATAGGTATGATAGCAGTCCTGGCGCCGTTAATATGAATGGGGCTAGCCAGAAAATTGGGTCTTAAAAACGTGAACTTCCGGCATGTCCACAGGAAAGACCTAGATCTGTGTATGACCCATAGAGATCGATAAAAAGTCAGATTTGTCTACATATTACTTACTTTTACTAGTTGTTCTATTATGTATTCAGTGCTTCCAAGTGTTTTTAAGTGACCACTTTCTGACTTGTAATCAGTGAGGAAAGAGAAACGTAGCACGCAATGGAACTAACTAACTAGTAACTATATACGGTATATACCGATTGATAAATTTACTAAATAGCAACTGACCGTCCACCATCCAGTAGCGTCCGTCCGTCCGTCCCCTAGCGAGGGTTGGCGACGTCGATAACGAATATCTGCTAGTCTGATATACCCTCAAATCCCACGCGAATTCTCTTTTTACAGACTACAAAAGGTAGCAAAACGGTCAAAATTATTGGTCTGTTAATAAACCATGAACTATATTTTTAAATGTGAAAAACGTGCATTCGTTAATTAAGGTTGTGTGTGCCTATCTATAGAAGGGTCATTCACAGCTTGGTTAAATGCTGTCTTTCCTGTTTCCGATAGTTAACAACGCAGGAGTTTTGTAATTCATATATACCTAAGTGTTTTTGACACCAACCCAAACATGGGTCGTATTACGAACTTTTTAACGAAGAAATTAGGTATTTTAATATTAACTATTTGGAACAAGGGTTGTTATTTCTGTGAGTCTGACCCAAAAGACTGTTGTAATTTTACTATAAAGTACTGTACACGTTGTTGAATAATAAATAAGTGGTCATCAAAGCGATTTTTATTTTGGTTTATGTGTCGCTGTAAACAAAAGCGGTGTTCTTAAGGTCCTCTATGGTGATCCGCGTGACAGCTCATTATAAACACTAGTAAACGTTATTTTCATCTATAATGTAGATTAGTATAAGTATATTATATAATTGATCAATTAACACACAGCCGTAACCGCTGGACCTAGGGAGGGAAATTCCTTTATTATCCTAGGGTGCACTAAGGAGGGATTTGTGCAAATTCATCCCCTAAAGGGGTTGAAATAGGGAGAGTAGCGGGGAACTAATTCTACGCGTACAAGTCGCGGGCGTCCTCTACTAGTTATACTAGGTATATTGATTCAAAACCTTTAGTAATTTATAAATTCAACGTTGTGTCTTGCTTGCGAGTTTATAAAGTTGACAATAATGAACAACTAGGTAGTTTCGAGATTAACTGTACCAGCGATTGATAGTCGAAAATGTTCAATTGCACGACGAAATGTAGGTATTGGTATAATTAATTGTATGGCTTTTAATTGACTCGAACTATGACCATAATTATAATTCGAAAATGCGCGCCACGTCGTCACACAATTGACGATGAACGGTTGCGACAATATAGATTGGTACAGTTAGGGCATAATAGGAATCGGAAGATTATCAATTTCGGAACTGATTTCGATATTGACCTTAAATTCCTAAATTAAATATTTTTTTCACTTTTCTCTCTAAATTGACTCATAAGGCACCCCACAGAGGATCAATTTATTTGTGCAATCACATTGATTGCCCAAACTTTTTGCTATGGCTATGATTGAAGTTTGCGCAATCATTTTAGAAAAGTTTGACAGAGCTGAATTTTGTTTGTACCATCACGTGTGATTGTGTAGTCTGTAGTAGTGACTGCTCAATAGGCTAGTTGACTCTGTTTTAAAGTAGGTCTCAAGTTATTAATTATTGTCCGATTAGATGAAAAAAAATATTCCCATATTTTTTTAGGGCCTACAAAACCGCAAAACTTTATTTTAAAAGTTTAGTTTTTGTTAACAGGCGAAAACGCTTACAGCCATTTTAGTCTATAGATTATCTGTGCTGTGACGTCATACGGGCCGAAAACAAACATTTGACATTTGACGAGAGCATTTGACATATAGATAAACAATTTATCATTTTCGAAACCTCGATACTTTTATTAATAAAAACCATGACTTCCACCAGTTTACATGGAAAATATAGTAATTAACGTTATTGTATATTCCGAGAATGCAAGAACACGTCAATTACGACCCCAGGGAAATTATGGATTAGAATGCCCAGTGAAATAAATATGCGAAATACATGGCTAAAACTTGCTAAAAAGGATCCTGACTTTATCGACTGAAACAATTTTTGTTTTTTGCGAAGATCACTTTGATGTTAGTATTTACTTAATAAGTTATTCAGTTTCTACAGAAACTTTTATCTTCAATAATAATAAGCTCGGCAGAGCAGAAATCTGGATTCAAGGCAAAAAAATTACCGACCATCAATGTGTCGATTCTTGGTAAGTTTGTGCTATCTGCATTCACGAATCAAACATCCATGATTGCTCTTATCAATAAAACTAGAAAGCAGTAACAATAATACACAGATTAGGTTTTTACTAATGTTATAACGACTACGATCATAACACAACCTCAAAAGTCCATGAGTCATGTCATAAATGTCAATGTCATGTCACAGCACAGAATACTTACAGAATATACCATTGCGAATTTCACTCGTATAAAAACCGACATGAAGTTTGCTTAGAGTCCTATGACGTCACAACAAGTCCGACAGCGTTTTCAGAGTTCAAAATAAAAAATAAAAATGATCAATTTTAAATAAAAAATACGTAGCCATCTTACAGTTTTAATATCTGAAATCGATAAATATTGGTTTCTTAAGTGTAATACTACAGAAAATATCAATTTATTAAGCCAAATTTAATATGAGGCAAGTAGCCTATTACGGCCGAACCCTATATTCAAACCGCGGACAGATAGCCTTACCTCGGATTAAAATTTGACACATTTTGTATGGGCTAATGTCAAATTTCAACCCGAAGTAAGCCTTATCTATCCGCGGTTTGAATATAGGGTTCGGCCGTTAGCCGCTTTGTATTTTCTTCTTTAATTAAATTATCAGCGCATTTGCAGCCAAATCCTCGTCATCGAACATCTTTATTAATTATCTTGATCTAGTTGTGTTTCACGCGACGTTTAGCCTGATAACTATAGTTTTGATTTTTAATAGATCATAGACCATAAATCATTATGATTGATGATTGACTCAATCAATTGACACGTGTAGGGGCAGAATCTGTTTCAATCTGATTGTACAATTTATTTCCAGCCGCCATGTTTAATTTATTATAAAACTAAATAGCCTATAACCATCGCACAAAAAAGACAAATCGATAGACATCTCATTTGTTAAAATTGGTTCAATAGGAACGGCGCTAGAGTGGAACATACATACATACATACATATATACATACATAGAAACATACATAGGGTGTCAAAATCATTACGCTTCCTTTGCTTCGCCGTAGTCGGGTAAAAATACGATTGCGCAAATATTTTGTAGGTCTGTGGGGGCCTAACATAGCCATGTCTATGCGGACTAAAGTGATACATTTAATCCCTAGGGACTAAAGTGACATGACAACCACAAACAGCCAGATACATGTCGCCCTTGACGTTGGAGTGCGCGGTGAAGCCGGTAGAAGGCAGGCTGGGGATGGCCATACAACCTCCACCGCCACAGTCTTCGTTTCGGAAATGTCTTTGGACTATTTATAATGTTCTAACCCCAAAACAACCAACAATTGCAGGGACGGGCAAGGTTACAAGGTTAATTACAGTGACGGGCTGAGAGTAAAATGATAGATATTAAGCTGTTAGTACATAAAACTTATTGTTAGACACGCCTTAAAGTGACAGTTTTATATGGATTGACATTTACTAATGTTCAACGGTTGTTTAAGTACTTGTCTCGAACTTCATCCACCCTCGCTTTGCTCGAGAGGATAAATATCTCGTCTCATAATCGCTTACTTCCCTTTAGTCCCTTGTTAAACCATATACTTACTATTTAAGATATTTAATAGATTTTATAAAAAAGAAGGAAAAAGCTGTTTCAGATGTTATTTTAATTGATTTTATTTGTAGGCATACATACCTATAGTAAATGAGAAAAAGCTTTGGTGTTAGCAAGACAAAAAATTTTTTTTTTGAACTAGGCATTCACCGTTACAATTAATGCACGCACAATTAATGCAATTAATGCGTTTTTAGGGTTCCGTAGTCAAACTAGGAACCCCTATAGTCTCGCCATGTCCGTCCGTTCGTCCGTCCGCAGCCTAGCGCAGAGACTCTAAGTACTAGAAAGCTGTAATTTAGCATGAATATGCATATTAGTCACGCCAACAAAGTGGTACAAAAAAATGTAAAAAACATTTTTTTTAGGGTACCTTCCCTACACGTAAAGTGGATATATTGTTTCTTTCTCGTTTACAGTATGGAGTGTCGTTGGATAGGTCTTTCAAAAATATTACGAGTTTGTGAAATAGTATTTTTCACAATCGTGTTATAATAGAAAGCTTTTTAGTCGAGTACCGTGTTTAGGCCACGAAGCTTGCTGAGTGGCCTAAGTAAGGAACGAGATTAAAAAGTTTGATTATGACACTGTAGTGAACAATACTTTTTGTACAAGTTCATAAAAATTAATAATTTAAATCATTAATACGAGTACCTATATAAGAAAACTAAATATCGTAAGTACTATATTATCTAGTTCTACTATCAGACTTCTTTTACACAAGGTAATTGAAATAGTTATTTCTTGAGGAGTTAAAGATTTTTTGTCACTGTCACTACTCATTTTCTTAGTTTATATTTTAATTTTTTAAGCTTTAAGGTCTGGTTTTTACTTCCACAGAAAAAACGAAAACTTCTTAGCCAATCACAAAGCGTAGTTTTTTTTATGCCCTGGATACAGCAGTAAGTTTAAGTAGATTTTTGACAGATGACGCGATACTGCTACGTTCCAAAACGCCATACATTGGCAATTTTGTACCGCATCGAGTCTCCTTAAACAAGGGCAAATATTATTTAAATACAACGTTATATTTTCAATTTTTTTCGGTTGTCTAGAGCGTATCGAAATAGTTATTTCGGTTGTTTCGGAAGTATCATACACTATTCAACGATGAAAAGAGTGACGTTACAGTATTCTCTATGAAATCTTAATACACAGATTTTAATCGACGAGTACAAAAACAGTTTCTCGATTGAGCACCTAATCCGTTTATGAAATATTAAGCTTCAGAGCGCTATTTTTTGTTAGACTCAAGTATTTGGTATTTTTGTGTAGCTCTGCCTACCCCACTCTGGTGGTGGGGCGAACGAATGAACGCGTGATGTTATACCAAATATTATCTAAATCCGTCCAGCCACTGTAGTCACACCAAAAAGTAGAATAATATCACACACACACACACACACAAACTTCCTCATTTATAAATAGTATTAGTGAGATCATGTATTGTGTTGTTGAATTAGGTGATCGGTTTTCTATAATAGCTTCCTTAGGTTTTATACAAATAAGTTTATTATAATATCACTGGCCGAAAACACACTTGCTTTTCTGCTGAGTTTCTCCACAATTTTAAACATTGTCTACGCTACGTCTACTGACAATGCACATCATTGTGTATTGATGTTTCTGTGTGATATTTGAATTAATTTATAGTTTTACTTCAAACGATGAGAGTGAAGTGACTAGGTACCTACTTACAAATATTTGCTAGCTGTTATGTAGTAAGTATATATTTGAAAGGCATGAAATATATATATATATATATATTTTGTCCTTACGTTGTGTCAATGCTTGCCTAGTGTAAGACAAGTGGACTGCGAGAAGATCTGTGCTGGTGTATTTTAGTTATCAATTCTCTGGAACCTAAAATTCAAAGACTTTGGCGCAAACTAACACAGGGCCTGAAGAATAAATAGTGGGATTTTAAGAAAAAGCGAGCTCGACGTTTTAAACATACGATAGTCTCATCCGAGAGGTTAAACCTTTAAGCTGGGTACGAATCTGAGCGGCTCAGTCTGAGCATGCTCACCCCGCGCGGGGAGCTGCTCGCGAGCCAAATTGATGCACATAAACATGCGCGGGTGAGGCAGCGTGATCGCCGCGAGCCGACATTTCAAAATGGCGTCGGACACGTTGACAGCCACGGTTGCGTTTAACATAATTCACTGAATTATTCACAAAAAGAAGAAGAAATCGCCTCGGTGGTGGTACGGCTCAGCAACTTTATCAAATTTGTACGCGCCTCGCCCACAGACAAGTTACAATTTGTCGTTCTGGCCGCGGCACGCTCCGATACACGTCTAAATTACGCGAGGCACGCACATCGAGGCGCCTTTGAACACGATCAAAAGACCGACTCTCGACGGCTCGCCGCGCGCCGCTCGCCCGCTCCTCGCGCACAGCGCGTGAGCGAGTACGAATTGGAGCAAAATAGGTGAGGCGTGCGTGCCTCAACCCGAGGCTGCTCTAATTCGTTCCCACCTTTACATGACTCGCAGCTGCTGTGTGCTCAATAATGTGATCCCAACTCATGAAGTGGTCCATGTCATGTCTATTCTTGTTGGTTCTCTGCCGTTTTGCCGACAAATCTTTGACAAATGCATCGTTGCGCAACCTATTCATTTGCCAACCCGCTTTTTTCTGTAACTACAAATAATACAGGATTTTTTTAAAACTAACCTAACCTAACCTATACGGTTCTACACGATAATCCAGAAATAAATCCAGAATTATTTACAGTTTCGGAAAGAAACGCGGGTTGTTAAATGAAATGTTTGTGAAATGAATCATTTTTGAAACATTGGTTATGAAATGATAGGATCCCATTCTTGTTACTCTATTGAATAATGCATTAAATTTTAAATGTGTATTTCCAGAGTTATATTTATAACTATTACCTACCATCAAGAAACATGGGTTTGCTCCAGTCTATATTTTGTTCGATCACATTTTGCCTCGAAAGGTGCGTATGACTTTATTTTACTGAAAATAACGTATTTTAGCCGTTGAATAATTAAACAGCATATAAATTCTTTATTTTTTAGAGTCTTAACATGGACCTGTTGTGCCTTTTTACTCATGCTGCTGATGTTTACTATCTTGATGTTGATGATTTACGGTATCTCAGTAGGATACCACTACGCTCAAAAAGAATTGGCTGCTTTCTCAAGTAAGTAACAAATTGAATTATGTATCTATGTATTTCATTATTGAAGGCCAGATTACTTTTACAAACATTTTAATAACTTTACATGGTGTGTCACATGTTGCAACTCAACTTTCAACTAATTGAGTACCTACATATTTAACCACTTCCCGTTATTTTTGTCGTTAACCCATTGAAAATGCAATATTAAAGTATCAAGGAGCTGTTCTGATGATGTTGGAAGGTGCCAAAAGAATCCGCCGTACATACCCCTCTTATCGTATACCCCTATCAAAATGGCATTCGTTAATTTAGTACACTGCAGCAAAAGCCAGTTTCAAATATGTTTTTTTTGACAGAAACATTTAATTTATTTACATTTTACGTCAGTAGGTACCAGGACTACCATTATAAGGAGTTACTAACTTTTTGTTTTAATTAACTCTCAATATATTTTGTTACGTTTACGTGGACAGTGTCTGCGAGAACAACGACTGAGGAACCGCCGGCGTTGTTGGGGCGGTCGGGGCCGGAGACCAGGCCTGTGGTGCGGCTAGTCGCGGTGAACAGAAGCTTAGTGGAAAGTGCACAGGAACCCGTAATCGGTAAGCATCAATTCATTTACAATTACATAGTTGTAGAACTACACTTAAACATCAAGATCTTTTTATGGCTCCGTACCAAATACAGAAAAACCGACACGTTATATTGACTTTGATTGCTGCCTGACCGTCTGACTGCCTGTCAAAATCCCATTTTCTCTGAAACCGCTAAAGTTATCGGGTTGGATAACATGGTTACGTGGGGTAAGGGGAACTACTGGGAAAGGGAAACAGTAGTTTGTTAGTGAAAAACAGTCTGCAGGTCTTAAGGTTAAGCAGCCTCGAGTTAAGACACGCACGGCTCACCTATTTTGTTCAAATTCGTACGCGCTCACGCGCTGTGCGCGAGCATCTGGCGAGCGGCGCGCGGCGAGCCGTCGAGAGGTCTTTTGACCGTGCTCAAAGGTGTGCGTGCCTCGCGTAATTTGGACGTGTATCCGAGCGTGCCGCGGGGGGTTAGTCCATCTAGTTATACGATATAACAAAATGGTAAAAAAAATCCAATTAGTTATACTCCGTCGAGGATGGGTCGTAATTTCCCAAAAGCACTGTCTGCATTAGAGTCGACGCAGCTCCTGTTTCTGGGTTGTTTTGGCCCTCCGGGCCCGATATAAAAACAAACCTAACCTAACCAATTAGTTATACTGCTCAGTATGTGTTAAGTAGGTAACACATACTGAGCAGTATAACTAATTGGATTTTTTTTTGACCATTTTGTTATATCGTATAACTAATAGTATAACTAGGTGGACTAACCTGCCGCTGGCAGAAAGACAAGTTCTAACTTGTCTGTGGGCGAGGCGCGTACAAATTTGATAAAGTTGCTGAGCTATTCCACCACCGAGGCGATTTCTTCTTCTTTTTGTTAATAATTCGGTGAATTATGTTAAGCGCAGCTGCGCCTGTTATCGTGTCAGACGCCAGCACTCTGCCTCACCCGCGCAATTTATGTGCAACAATTTGGCTCGCGAGCAGCTCGCCGCGCGGGGCGAGCATGCCTCAAGCTGAGCCGCTCAGATTCGTACCCAGCTTCAGATTCATCGATCTATCTAAATTGAAATTACTGTCCACCGGTTAATCACAGAGCTGCAGTGTCACGTTGATTTACAAACTACCGTTTCTCTTTTCCAGGAGCTCCCCTTACCCCACCTGACCTTAGTATTTAAGGGTCCCAATCATTCGTTTTTTTTTTGCTCCAATGCCTAAACCTGTCTTTTCCTTTTCCTTAATTATCCTTGAATTTCCAACTTATTCCCTTTGTCAGTGCGGATATTAAAGAGCAACGGTGATCGCTAACAGGCATTGAGGCTCGCTCCTTGTCCGCATGTTACATTTAAAACGCAATTTGATCACTTCGGTTAGCTGTAAATAAACCTATTATTTATTTTTAGAGCAATACCATACCAGTAAACCGGCGCAGAATGTGTATATGGACACATCAGAAACGCCCATTGTTATTTTGGAAACTGAAAGGTTCGTATCGTTTTCTGGAAAATACACTCGAGAGCGAAACTTTCGGGTCACTATAATCAATTTTAATATTTCGAAAACGAATACACCTAGCTACGTAAAATAAATTGAACCTTATAGACAATTTAATCCTCCTTAATTACAGGTATTAAAACTTATTGGTAATATGAAATAACGACATTAAAAAAAATATTTAAAACAAAATGATCGTTTATGAAATAAAGAACTTTTCCCATTTTCCATTTGTTATTGCTTTTGTTTTCGTTCTGTCATAAAATGCATATATAAAAAGGGTTCCAAATGTTCAGTGGTCATTATTAATGTAATAAATATGTCAATTACACCCGAAGAATGCACGAGAATCCTTACAATACTGGAAAACGGCCGAAGCCAGCGAGATAGTGCAAGAATAGCCGGAGTGACGTTGTCAACAGCACAGCGTATTGTTCAGCGGCTTCTAGAAACTGGTTCGAACTTACGCAGACCAGGAGGAGGCAGACCCAGGTGTACAACGGTACGGGAGGATCGATATCTAGTCAATACTATGCTTCGAAATCGATTCCTTACGGGAACTGCATTGACACAACAATTTTTACGGCTTGGTGGGAGCAATCCTAGTAAGGACTGTAAGACGGCGACTTGTTGAAGCTAATTTGAAACCCTTTAGGCCCGCAAATGACCCTAAACTGGAAAGGCACCATCGCACAGCAAGACTAATTTATGCACGCGAACACTCAGATTAGACACCTGAAGATTGGTCAAGAGTTGTGTTCTCAGACGAATCAAAGTTTATACTGTATCAACACGACGGAAGGAAGAACGTGAAGGTGAAGGTGTACAGAAGGCCAGGAGAACGATTCATGCAAGCCTGCATTGCAGAAAAGGTTGCGTACGGTGGCGGTTCGGTACTCGTGTGGGCTGGGATTTCTGCAGAAAGCCGAACAGAGCTAGTACTAATCGAAAACGGTACTCTAAATGGCGTAAGATACGCGGAAGAAATCCTAAATGAGAACTTCGGTCCATTTATGGCAAGGCTCGGTGAAAATGCTATTTTCATGCATGATAATGCCCGTCCCCATACTGCTCGTGTAGTACAAGACTACCTGAACGATGTGGGTATTCGCCGCATGGAATGGCCGGCCAGGAGCCCGGATCTCAACCCGATCGAGCATGCCTGGGACGAGCTTGGACGACGAGTAAGGCAACGAGTACCTCCCACAATGACGCTTCGCGAGCTCAAAAACGCGTTGGTAGAGGAATGGGAACTTGCGATTGCATGCTGTACAGCATGCCGAATCGCATCGCAGCTGTGCAGGCAATACCAAGTATTAAAATGTCAAATTTGGATAATTATATAAAAAATATCCATATTTTCAATTTTGTTTTTTCAAGCAAGTGAATACCATTTTTACTTTTTATAAAATTAAACGAACATTCAGTATTAATTGTAATGCATTTTACTTAAGTGACATTAAAATGTCTTTAAAGTCCAATTTATTTTATTAGGCTAGCTTTATTAGTTTTTGAGATATTGCAATTTATGTTAGTGACCCGAAAGTTTTGCTCTCGAGTGTATCTACTAATTTAAAATAAAGGAGGTAAGTAGAACCTGCGGTCTCGGTCTACTGCGGTTTTCCGCCACGTTACTGAAACCCGCTTTTTTTCTAATTATACAACGTGTTACAAAATAATCCGTAAAAAAGAAATTACAAAAGTAGTGTCAACCCTTATTAAATAACGTCAGTTCAGTATCTTAGGTATACAGTATACTAGGGTTGACACTAATTTCGTAATTTCTTTTTTACGGATCATTTTGTAACACGTTGTATGTTCCTAACAACACTACAGAGCCTTGAGTGTAAGTTGCTGTTTACGTAGCAAACTGTCACGGACGCGTTTGCGATCATGTTATTTATACGAGACGTTTTTTTGCATTAGCAACATACTAAGGGCTCTGATGGATACAGTAGCGGCGATAGGGTAGGGCGCGGTTGGGCTACCGCCCAGGGCGCCAGATATAAAGGCTGGTTATGTCATTCTATACGTTCCTTTTTTATGGGTTTGAATCGCAATTGGAGGGGCGCCTTAGAAATCTCGCCCTGGGCGCTGGTAATGCTAAAACCGGCCCTGGATGGACAAAAAATAGTGTAGACAAGGATTTACGTAGTGGTATATACAACAGTGTACATAGTAAACTGGAGAGTATTATTGTTCACATAACTATATAAATAATTTAATAGTAAATAATAGTGTCACACCCACAGTGTCATATAAATTGACCTAGTTCCAAACTAAACTCTAGGCTTGTACTGTAGATAGTCCACAACGATAAACTTACATAATATATAGATAAATATACTTAATATATTAAGCACATAGAAGACATCTAAGACTCAGGAACAAATACTCATACACATCAACCAATATCTGCCATTAGGTACCGGGATTTGAACCCAGGACCGCTACGAAGCTAGGCAGGGTCACCACCAAATTTGCCAACGTGTCGTCTATATATCTAATCCTACCATATTATATTTGTAGTCCTATTTAGAACAGTCCCATCGGGTAAATTTAAATATGCGGGTAACATTAACAGGGCGCGAGCGTCCAGTGGCGCCCTCGTTACTTTTATTGTGTTTTATAATAAACTAAAGTATTATATTAAAATCGAAAAGCGCATATTATGCTCCCATCGAGCCCACATATCCCAGCGGTCAGACAACGCGGCCAGGCTGCGGTTGGGGCTGGCGCGGAGGCGGGCCTGCTATGTTTACTGTGATGAAACTGATCGCCAAACCGAGGGTTAAGACCACGGAATAGAAAAAAAAATATTTCTTTTCTGTGGTCAAGACGAATAGTTGGAACGCACGTGGTCGTCATGGATGTGATGCGAATTCGAAAACTGGCAAAATGTATAGCATTATTAGGATTGACGTAAGCTGAAGATCTATCGCGTGGGCCGCTTATGTCAACTCCATACATTTTTAACCGACTTCAAAAAAAGGAGGAGGTTATACGTTCCATTGTATGTATTTTTTTTAATGTATGTTCACCGATTACTCCGGCAATTGTAGACCGACTTTGAATTAATTTTTTTGGTTTATACGAGTATACTTCCGAGGTGGTGGTGGGTGGAATTGAGGGAACTCTTTAAATATTGTAGGCAAACATATAGCGATTTTACTATTTTTAGTAACAAATCTAGCATTTGCATTCAGAAAGTATCATGTCAATTTTCGTTAGCGTTATGCATCTTGCCTAGGCCCCATACTCAGTAGAAACCTCTTATATGTATGTATAGTCTTTATTGTACAAGAAATCCCTTTCAGGGATTCTAAAGGGTACTTTGGACCTGGCAAAGGGAATGTTCAAAATGGATCCCATAATACAGTATGTTTCATTTGTGCAGACCGCCAAAGGAGCCGGAGATGCTGCCGCATGAGAAGGATCTGGCTCGGAGGCTCATCGGGCGCTTCCGACGGTCTAAGAACATCACAGCACCAACAACACACCCGTTTTTGAGACCACTAAGAGATGTTCCTGCTGTTGCAGGGTGATCAAAACAAACCTTATTGAAAGGATACGTTTTGAAGTTGGTCAGCAGAAGGAATCTCATAACATTGCTTCTCTTTGATACTAGTGCTTTAATTAAAACGCATGTAATTATTGAAGTGAATATATTAAACTTCTCTTAACAATAGTCATGTGTTTAATGTACGGATAAGATCTACGTAAAAATAGTGAGATTTGATATGTATGAAATTATTTTATTGAAAGAAATAATGGTCGTGTTTTGGTCGGAGAGTGGAATAGAATCCTTGACGGAATCAGTCAATCTTGTCATGTTCTTATATGATAAATCGATGTTTTGTTTGAAAAGTGGCGGTAAGGGCCTAGCCTCGTGAAGCGTGACGCGATACCGGGGAAAATTTGTCAGGTTTGTGGTCGAAACTTTCGTGTTCAAAGAGTAGTCTGTACTTTCGATAAAAAGTGGAGGATAGAAATTTGCTCCCCGGCGCACAATACGGTGGTTCCCGTTATTATTCTTATAGGGGTAATCGATGTTTCGGTTGGAGTGCGGAGGGATGTGGTTAGTTTCGCGGCGCGCGATGCTATGCTGGGAAACGTATGTCCCGTTTGTCACAGGGCTTTTGGTGGTGTTGTGATTGGTGAGGGGGGGGTCAGGGTCGGCGTCGCGGCGCGCAACGCGATGCGCGAAACCGCGGCGGGTCACCTTGTCGAGTGAGCGCATCACGCCGCCGCCTATCGGCCCCTTCTCGGGCCCGGAGCGCATGGCGCCGGCGGCCTTGGCGGCCTTCGCTGCAATTCACAATCATCATCAGAGAAACGTTCTCAACGTTGTCCAAAAATAATGGATGGATTTATGGTATCGTATAAAGAGTATTAGGTATATCGCCTCATTCGGTCTTCGTTTAATATTTTTGTCGCATTCTTTGTTCGTCTTGTTCGCTATCCGTGACTTCCGTATTTGGTTAAATTCTGAAACTCATCTCTCTCTTAATAAGCCCTATTCATTTTTCGTCACGGCCATTTTTTGTCCCATTCACTTATTACAAATAAGATGGTGACGGATAGCGAACAAGACGAATAGGTACAGAATGAGACGAAAAAAGTACGAATGAGACGATATAATACGATACCGGATTTTTTTAGTACCGAACTGGGGATTGCTCTCAAAACGTACCTATGTATTTATAGTCTTTCCTGTGTCCAAAAAGAATAGGTAAAATAAAAAGAGGGTGTCACTGTCTGTGTAAAAACATATTACATACCTAGGGCGGTAAAACAAATAATGTCTCAGATAGCATTGCAGGTATTTGACTCCCGAAGCGAGGGCGAGGGCGATAATTATGCGTCTTATGTATTATTACATACGACAGTTATTCAGTTATATATTATAATTATTATATTGATTTTAAGTTGTCCTCCGACTATAAAAAGTAGGATTTTTAGGGCGCGTAGCGATAAATGCTACCACTTACTGCCCATGGTGGCGTAAAAACATTTTCGTGTGCAACTCTCAAGTACTTTTGCATCGAAGAATTAAGTGCTGCCGATAAAAAATATTGTAACACCAATTCCCGGTAACTTTTTCGGCGGTAGTTTCAATTATAGTCTATTAAATCTACAACTTCCCACCCCACAACTTCATAACACATTATATGTACCGTGAGTGCACTGTGCAACGCGAAATGAAAGAAAACACTGTAGTTCCATTCGCGATATTGCAAATAAATATTTGCTAACGGGACCATTTCCGTAAGGGACTATCGATTATAGGCACCCTGAACTTTACAATCATGAGGTGCCAACTAGGTATATTCAGATGCTAATATTTGGGTGGTTTAAAAAAAAGGACCGAGAAACTTTGACATTTCCCGGAGAAATCTTCGCAATTGTACAGTTCAGTTATTTTGAAAAAGAAGATCAATATCTCATTCCTAACACCCTGTATATATTCAACATTAGATGTTGAACCTATCACAAGATTCTTATCAATTTCATATTAGCCAAAAGACGTTCACTGCTGTAGGCCTTCACCAAGAATCTCCAGGACGGTCGGTGGCTACTAACATTTATCGGCTTCCTGCGTTATTTACCAGTACGCTTAGCACAAGTTGCATTTTCTCGCTTGTCGCTCTGTGCGTCTCTATCGTTTCTGACTAGATGTAACGACAGATCCGAGCTACAAACAAGTCGCGAAGAACTTGTGCTAGCCCTCCAGATTATCGGTCCTCCTTGTGGGAGGCTACCAATACTACCCACCCTTGGCCTTTCCGGGTTCCACTTTGGGTGGCCTTACTTATGAGACCCATCGTTAAGAACCACGTCTCAGTTATGTAGGTAAGTTAGCACTGGCAACACACACTAGAAAAATACTTTTAACTTGAGACCATCGATTTAAAATACCCCTTGAGACACTGCTGTGTGCGACGACAAGAAAGATACTAAGCGTTTCATCTCATTTCTTTCTGAACGCTGCCCAGCCAAGTCGGGTTCGACGATTGACCCTTTCTCGGAGTTGGAACTATCTATTAGTTTTTTTTCCTCGGTATACACGATCATCAACAACGTCAAGCTTAGAGTTTCCAGTTTAAAAGCAGTTTAAACTCCACATTCATTTTGAGAACCCTTGATAAGAAAATACTAATGCCATCGAGCATTGTGCCCAAATCCTCTAGGGTCTAAGCCGTTGGAAAATTGAAGGTGAGTGAGGTGTTTGCCGTTGATGTTGATGACTAACTACCTCATAAACGTCTTCTATATTATCTTATTGCATCAGTCTGTCCGGCTCACTCCTGGTTGCAATTAAAAAGGTTTTGAGTTCTGGTCAACAAGTCGGACTGACATGGTGGCGTTTTTGGTAAGATCTTTTTATAGCATAGGAAGGCAAACGAGCAGGCACATTATCTGATGAAGTGGGATCTGAGACCCATACCTATACATTTGCATTTCTCAATGACTGACGCAAACTGGCGTCGACAGCGCATTACGGGGCGGCGTCATAATACCTACTGCTTATTCATTATAGGTATTTGACGCTCTTGCAAAGAAAACGGGCAATCTCCATTTTGATAATTAGTTGTAAATAAATACTGCCAGGAAATGAGAGATTTTATGCTACATTGAAGAATTAATATTAATTATTTTTTGTTGCAAAATTGTAAGTGCCCGTTTTTTCTTTGCGAAGGGGTTTAGTTGCAACAGTTAGGTACATACCCATAGCGTCCACAGAATTCTGTACAAAACAGTAGTGGTATCCTATACCGATCCCCAACATCAGCACAGACATTATAGTGAACAACAAACAGCAGGTTAGCATTGCACATACTGTGCACAGGGAGATTCTGTAAACAAGAAATAAGTGAGACTAGCCAAGATTTCAGATTTTGAGATTGGACAGCTGAGCAGTGAGCGGACTAGACTAATCAAAATCAGCGGAAGAAAAACTTACCTTTCTAAAGAATGGAGTACTATGGACACAAACGAAGCCAAAGAACAACACATACAACCCATTTTGAAAAAACTATTTGTTTATTACTACAAATACGACATTAATAATTTGGAAGCAGTCAAAAAGCTACATAATAATTAAAAGACTAGATAATTAGTAAATTGGTTAATTTACGACATTGGATAGGACTTTTCTGATTTTAAAGTTAAAAAGTTAGACCGTCAAAATACTTCAACAGAGGTTGCAACTTAGCACTCACGAAAGCATAATGCAAGGAGGATTGAGCTCTTACCAAAAAACGGTGTTTAGTGTACCTATTATTCCAGAGCTGGGCGTAATCAATTACTTTTGGAATTATTTACACGATTACATTACAGTAATCGTGATTCCTCCGTATTCGATTACTTGGGTAATCAAAATTACTACACTATGATTACATTTGTAATCCAGTACTTTGGAATCGGTATTGTAAATCACTAAGTACTGTGAATTACTTAACTCCAGTTCCAGACTAGATTACATCATAAGCAAACCTTATTTTATACACATACATACATAACATCACGCCTTTATTCCCAGAGTGGGGTAGGCAGACCTACAGAAATATCAACAACTCTAAAAATAATTGTTTATAGTTCTGTAACCACATTTTGCACAAATAGGCTAATAGAAGTTTACTAGTGTATTAGTGACAGGTTGCAAGCCCATCGCCTAACAGTACTACAAGCCCTTATTCCCTTAGTCGCCTCTTACGACATCCACGGGAAGACATGGAGTGGCACTATTCTAATCCGGCAACCACACGGGGTAAATATTATTACCCCTTACTTTATACTTTTGTTAATATCACTGAAATAAAATTGTTTTTGGTTTGCTTCTCATTCTAGCATTTTACCTTCACACTTTGGTGTTATATCCGTTAATAATGGCAGAGTATAAATATAGCTAAAGCAGTAGATCCGCTGCCGTACTGCCGAAGTGCCGACCCGACCCGCGGACGACCCTTGCCCACGTTCTGTGTTTTCCACTTAGGTAACCTAGCGTAGGTAGAGACCACTTTAACATTTAGAATAAAATTAAAAAACTAGGCAAGAGCATGTCGGACCATGCTCAGTGTAGGGTTCCGAATCCGTGAAACATAAAAATCAAATATAAACTACTTAATATATAAAATTCTCGTGTCACGGTGTACGTTATTGAACTCCTCTGAAACGGCTCGACCGATTCTTATGAAATTTGGTGTGCATATCGGGTAGGTCTGAGAATCGGCCAACATCAGATCTATTTTTCATTCCCCAAAGTGGCATAAAAAAAAATGCAGCGGGCGAAGCCGCTGGCGGGTCGCTAGTTTTCTATATAAAGTCAATTGGTGCCGTCTTAGATGATTTTAGTAGGTATAAATACTTTAATCGCCTGTATCTCAAGAACCAATGATGTTTACTTAGTCATCATAGTTTTCCTGTAAAATTCGTTATATGTTCTTTCATTTAACATTTTTATATTTGTAGTTTTGACTGAGGGGGGGGGGGACCCTTGAGTCTAACAAAAATTAAGAATAAGAATAATCTTTATTGCCACAACCTTAAATTTAGCAAGTATAAATGAATCGATAATAAATAAAAACAAGTTAGTACAGTCAAGGTTATAAATATGTATACACTTTAGTACCTTGTCTATTTAACGTCATGTTTCAACTGCCATATGAAATTGTCACAGCGATTAAAGTGACAAGGTACTAAAGTGTATACATATTTATGACCTTGACTGTACATGAGAAAAACAAAAATGTATAGTATAATTAGCGCTTTAAAGCTTAATATTTCATAAACGGATTACTTAATCGAAAAACTGTTTCCACAAACCCGTATCATTTTTCTAAAACCTATCCAACAACACCGCATACAATATGGTAGACGAGAAAAAAAAATACATCCCCACGTTACGTGTAGGGGAGGTACCATAAGTGTTTTCTAGGTCACTTTTTTCACTACATTTGTTAAAATATGTTTCAAAATTACTAACATAAACAAAAATAAATTTAAGACGCCTTTTTATTTCTACTCATGGTGAAACCCTTGTTTGGAACAGTGAGCGATACATGGAACTAATAAGTTCTCATAGATAAAGGAAGAGAATGGATGTGACACTTCACATATACAAATAATCAGTTATGTAAATACTATGCATTCCGACATCGAACACTCAAAAATAATGTTATCTCTTTTTAACTTAGTTCTATGTCCCTAAGTAAAAAGAGATGACAGTACGTCAGCCAGTGCAATAATGGCAACATTTATAATTTGACGTTCATACAAATACCTAACGTGCCTAAAGTCAGCCATGTGCAATTAGCTTGTCATAAGTATCAAGTATCTGATGTGTCAACCGTGCCGAATTATATTTTGCCAAAAGTTACACATGGGTTGAAAGAGAAACTTCATCGTAATGTCTCTTAAGTGTAGTTTGTTAGGATGAGGTGCAAGAAACAGCATAAATCAGAAATATTGAACATTTCATCGGTAAGTTTAAGTTTTTGTTAAAATATTAGTCAGTTTTGTGATTATTGGGGGACTTAAATATGTAGTACATTATTATTTAATCCATAGATCAAGATAAGTTCAAGATTATTATACAATTTGCCTTTTATTTACAATATTTAGAAAGTAAACAAACCGGAGAATTTGACAGCTAGGGTTGTTCTTAAAATATCGAAAATAACTTGGAAATTTCTCATTATGACAATTAATGTTAAAATAACATGTTTTTTTGTAATTGTATCATAAATAACGTATATAGAATATGCCAAAGAAAGCAAAGAACCATCTTTCATCATGGATTACTATTTTTAAGGATTTTCGGAAAAAGTGTACCTACTGAGAAAGTTTCATTCCGAAATTATTTAAATAAAATAATATTATTCCGAAATAAGTAATGACTAAAGTTTTATACCTACTAAAAATCATCTAAGACAGCAGCAAATATTTTAATTTGTTTACTTGACGACACGTAAACCTAGTTGATAGTGACCCTGCCCATGAAACCAACGGTCCTGGGTTCAAATCCCGGTAAGAGCGGATATTTGTTACGGTCTGATAATATAACAAGTCATATTTGTAAAAAAATGAAAGACTGGTATACACGATTATTTAAGATTAATGGCAGTCTCACGCTGTGGCACTGTTTTGAATAAAAACAGATGTAAATAATTATTGTTAATATTTTTGTTGCTTTTTATGATTCTTGTATTTTATCATTAAGAGAACTTAATGAGTCTTTTTTTTTTATGAAAGGAATAACTAAGAGACAAATTATAGTTTTGTTGCTTTGTACTTTTAATTATATTAACTCACTCGAACTATATTTACCTACTGAACCCGTGAAATACTTCATCTCTAGTCTTCATCATCGGTTCCACTTTACGAAATAAAGAAGCTAGGTTGACACGAACGCGCTTCTACGCACGGTCGAAGCGTTGATATGACAGGTGGCTCGTGTCAAGATCTTGCCTGCGATGCATGGCGGCACGCGCGGTCATGTATACGATAGTACTACTTTGTTAGAATCTTGTACCGCGCGCCGCGTCAACCACGCGTTCATGTGAACCTAGCCTAAAGCTTTTGGTATGCAAATGCTGAAAATAGCAAAATATGTCCGCAATTTTTGAGAAGTTCCGTCGTTAACTCATGGATTCCATCATCAGATCACTCCAACTTTTCTATGGGACCGTTTCCGACCTTTCCTTTCCTTTACGGTGGAAAGGGCCCACCGTGCTGGTTGTGCTCAAGACGACGTTTTGCAAGCCCTCCAGGCATCCCACTGCTACTGCATCTTTTTAAGGACATGCGAAGTACTGAACGTACAGAACAGACGAGTTGAGAACCTCCCACCCATATGGTTTGTTTATCGATAACTTTATTATTACTATCGAATTGGGGCAGCTCTTAAACATGTGACAGTCCGCCATTTTATGTGTGCTATGGTAGTTTAGGTAGGCACGTTTTTTTCTGTAGGTATGTCAGATCCATTCACTTTCTTTATCATTGTAAGTTCTACGTACGCCTGTAATGTGCACTCCGTATTATAGCTGTGTATACAAAAATACACTTTATTCTCAAGGGAGAAGATTTATATTTCAATTGAAAAGATTACCAAGCTAACTGAGACGGCTAGTACGGGCTGAGGGTGTCCCTTTCCTTAACATTGGCAGCACTTCATAAAATAACGAAAAGTTTGTATTAGGTTTAATCATTTGAAATCATCGTAAAATTAATTAATTATGCATAAAAATGAATTAAACTGATGCTTATTCTATTAGAGTAGAATAAAATGATAGAACTGAGAATGTTGAAGTGGCAAAATTGCAAGCTACAAAATCTCTTTAATGGCAACCTGTGTACGTATTACTTATTAGTTCCATGGAATGATAGAGGAAACTGTCAAAAGTGTCAAATCAAAATGACAATTTGATTGAGGTTAGACCAATCATGACCAATGGTACCCATAGTGTACTTTTTCTTCGTTCGTATCCTCGTCCTTAGTATACAATTGTAGTCTTTGGTTCGTATGGCGTTAATATAATGGCAGATGAAAACGTAAATAAAGACGAAAAGAGGAAACATAAACGCAATCCTAACAAGAATTATGCAGTTAAAAAGCGAATGCCTGTACGACCAATCGATGGAGACAATGTCGTTTTTATAACTAAAAAGACCAACTTTAAGGTAAGAACCTAATCTAAAATCAAGCTCATGATGGTCATCAGATCTATCATATGACCATTTTAGGTAGAAACAATATCACAGTAGTTAAATATTTCAGGCTCAACTCGACAAATGTTGTGATCTACTTACAAAGGGGGAAAAGGAAATTATATTGCACGGATTAGGAGCGGCTATACAGCGCTGCTGCAACTTGGCACTTCAGCTCGAAACACTGTTCTCTGGCACATGTCAGATTGAAGTCAACACTGGCACTGTGGATGTGGTTGGTAAGTAAAAGTTATATCCCTAATTTCAGTGATACGAGTATATTGCTTCTAGTCTTAATTAAAACTCAAACCACAAATCAAAAAGCTATAGTGTAAATTTTCACCATTTTACTTTTTTGTATAGATGATTTAGAGCCACTGACGGAGGAGTTGGACTTTGGTGCTCAATTAAGACACTCTTCTTCCATTCACATCCGAATATTTAGAACTGCAATGCTTGGAGCCAACCAGTAAGCAGTGAAAATGTTTTTCACATTGAATGAAATAGTGCAGTGGATAGGACTCACAGTGTTTGAGATATGGATAAACTTGATAACTATTACAATATTCACAGTTTTGTTAGCCTTAAAGATTGATTGTATTGTGAGTAGTGCTTGGTGGACAATATTTGCACCATTGTTTGTAAGTGATGCAATGAATGCATACTTCTGTTGTATTGTCTGCATTCGTATGAATTTAGAAAATTCACACAAGGCATCTCTGTATAGAGCATCATGGAGTGCTATATTTCTTGGTTTAACATTTGTATTTAAATTTCTTTTATGTAGAAAACTGCAAGGGGATACTGCTATTGAATATAGTGAAGTGTTTGCTCCTTTGTTCATTTTATTACAGTTAATAGCGGTGAGAGCCTGTCAGCTTCACCAATAGAAATGTAAGGTAATCATTAATAAATAATGAAATAAATAAATACTAACTGTAACGGCTATTTAAATTTAGTAAATTAAGAAACATGTCATTACAATAATTAGACAATTATAATAATTGAATCAATTTTTTTAAGTGAAATCAAAGTTTTTATATTAATAATAGAAATCATATAAAAAAGTCTGTAACATGTCGTGTTGTGTTCATTTCACTTTGCTCAGTTAAACATGTTGAAAATTCCCCCTCTGTTTTTCTTATCTGTTCCAAAAGCAAAATTAAAATTGTTTCCTTCGCTTTGTTCACCACCATCTGCATTGCTTGACTGACTCCCAGGCATCTGGCCAAAAATGGAAAGCCCTGTTTTCCTCAAACCTACAACATAAAACATGGAAATATTTTTATTGTAATACAGAGTGTGAATCTCAGGTTTAGTCCTGTTTCGGGTTAGTGGTGGTAGGGCCATGTGTTGTGCAGGGTTTGTCTGGATCCCTACCACTATCAAACCATTAAACGTTCCAAGATGCAGTGTTTGAGTTGTGTTGCTGAGTAAGACAAATGTGCCTTTAATTCTACTCGGCAAAACCTTGCCTTTGACATGTCATTGTATTGTTTTTCCTTGGCCATATTACTGGCAAGTAATTAAGAGCTATCATAACTTTGACAATAAGATAACATGTCAAAACGACGGTTAACCGCCAATCCCTCCTATTTCAATATGTACAGTAGACACAAAAAACTTAACTTTAAAATTATTTTTTTACAATAGGAGTTATTTCTATTGTGTGTGTTAGATGGTATTTGTCACAAATTGCGAAAAAAAGTTGTTCGACCAAATATGACAATTAGGAGGGATTGGTGGTTAACCATCGAAAAGCAATATGGTTTTACAAAGTAGAATAGTGTGCTCATAATAATATAGTTGCTTTATCAATGTCTTAAAACAACATTTTGTTTCTGCTTCTAGAAGTTTTCTATTCATTTATATACAAGAATGTATATCATTATCTAACACTCATAGTATAAGCCCACAGTTGAGCCTAGCAGTTCTGGAGCTGGGACAATTTGATATTTATTTATTTATTGGATTGGATACCTGAAAGAAAATTAGGCACTTCTTGTGAAGTAATATCAGACTTCTCTCCACTTGTAGGAATTGGCAGATCTGCTTTTGGAGACAAGAGAAGACTGGAATCTGGAACAATTACATTTACATACTGATAAATTGTTTATTTTATATTCTATCTAAATATTAAGATATTTTGATTTGAACTTGTGTTACATTGGGGAAAGTCTCCATCTGCATCTTCAAATCCGGTTGTGCTAATTGAGATATCCAGTGAGTCAGGTATACCTTGTGGTCCATGATTGAATAATAGACCTGAAATTTGCTTTCCTATGTTCTGTTCCTGGTTAACCTGTAATTAAGTAAAACATCTTAAAGTAATTAACAATACTTATTCATTTCTTCTGCTTAAAAATTCATCACCTCTACACTAGAATTGGCATCTTCATCAACTTTCATCTCCACTGACTGGTCTTGAGCTTCATCATTGGACTGCAATGGCATGATTTGGTCGGCTTCATTATCATCTACCTCCATTATTTCTGTTATCTTAGCTTCTTCCATCTGGAAATTAGCTACTGAAGTAGAAGGCCTAGGCTCTTCACTATTTAATTTAAAATAAGTTGATTTAACTGTGCCTTCATTTTTCTGTAAAATTTAATTTCTTATATAAGATTGTGTTTTTGTAAAAGCTTAAACCTTAATTAAAGTATCCCTTACCTGCATGCCTGTATTCTTGGCATATATGAATTGTGGTGACAAGTCTAAGTTATGTTTCTTCAAAATCATATCTTTAATTTTTGTAAAACTTTCATCGCTTACTGAGCTTGCCTCCAACTGACTATTAATTGTCACATTCACTTCATTTTCTTCATCAATGTCATTATCTGGAATGTCTTTCTTTGATTCAGCTGCTAGTTCTTGCATAGTAATTGGTAATTCAAATGAAACCCTTTTCTTCTCCTGAGAGCTCTAAATAAATAAAAATGAGAATATTATAATAATGTTGCAGAGATAAATATTTTAGGCTTGTAATTAATAGGAACTCTATTACTCGTAATTGATCTAAGAACCCAGAGGGTGGTATCAGAATATTGTCAGTATTTGTTGATGTTATATCTATTTCTTCTATCTCGACCTCTTGGACATCAGTCTTCTTCTGAAATTGTATAAATAATGTGATTATTTTTAAACTATCACATTAAAAAAGAGATAAATAATAGAGATGTTTATCCAGTAAAGTAAGCCGCACGGGCACTTTTACAGGTCAAAATCTTACCAGCTATACATTATTTATTAAATAAATACCGACTTTTACCTGAGGCTTGACACCTATATTTTCTTGAAAAGCATCTGGTTGAGAGCAATTATTTGTACAAAAACTGGCTTTGATAACATTAACTCCTTGAAAATCATCTAAGTTAACTTTGGAAACTAGATTGTAAGCTTCATTTTTGTCAAGCTTGACGTCTTCCAGTATGTTAATCAATTTGCGCGTCGAGAAATTGTTACATTTGTTTTCCTTAACTTCATCAGCTCGATTAGAGTCATTGGTCGAATTATTAAAGTACAAAGAGATGCTTTCGTTGCGTCCCTTATCCAGTGCTGTGACATTAGGTTCATTTAGATCAACTCTTTGATTTGTTACAATTTCCTCTTTTGCAGTGCTTCTCGTAACTACGTCGCATTTTTTTATCTGCAAAATGGTCAAAAAAATACTGGTAAAATGGTAAATAAAAGTTAACATAGCTAAACGTCCATCATGAATAGCTGAGTTATTTATTGGTCTGATTCATTTACCTGATCTAATTTAACGCTGAGTATATCCAAGTCAAGGCTCATGAGCTGCAGTTTCGGCATCTGAAATACATATTTTGTTTTACATTATTTTATAAGACAGTTCCAATGTAGGTAGTGTACTGTCGTTTACTTACCAACGTGTCGTTATTGCTATTAAAATCTTTATTCAGGTTGGGCCAGTCGTTATTAATATTAGCGTTACAATTTTTTTGCGAATCTGGTTTATTTTGTGTATTGACCACCGAAAAATCTGCCTTATCTTTATTAGAGGCTTCGATATTCTGGATTTTTTTGAGTTGTTCAGCCTGATCGCGTAATTCTTTGAGTTCTTCAGACATTCTAGTTATATTTTGCATCGTTTTCGGCTTCTCATATATTAAATACTCTGCCAATTGTACAATACGTTTATTGTTCAATGTTAATATTATACCCTTCTTTGCTTTAATTTCTCTCAAGAGTTCTTGAGTTTCTCCCTCAAGGCTGTAAATATCTTCAGTAAGTGCTTCTGATTTTTTCTTCGCTTGCAGCCAACGTTGCACAAACTCGAGACTTTCATATCTACTTTTGCATTGCTCCCAAAGCTCTTCATACTTTTTCAGTCCGAACTGTATGCGTTCTGTAGTTTCTTGGGTTCTTTCCTTGGCTAGTTGCCACTCTTTTTTAAGTTCCACGTTAGCCGATTTTATGCTCTCGTGAGCCAGGATTGAGCTGTAATCCGTCGTTGATAATTAACAAAATAAATAAAATAAATAAATAAATATCAGGGGACAATCTCACACAAATTGACCTAGTCCCAAACTAAGCTCTAGGCTTGTACTATGGGTACTAGACAACGATAAACATACTTATATAGAGAAATAAATACTTAAATACATAGAAAACATCCAAGACTCGGGAACAAATATTCGCGCTCATCACACAAATATCTGCCCTTACCGGGGTTTGAACCCAGGACCGCTGGCTTCGGAGGCAGGGTCACTCCCAACTAGGCCACCGCGTCGATAATTATTATTTTTGAATTATGGGTCGTTTTCAAAAAAATTGTACATAGTTAAGGACTTAATGAAAACAAAATCACGATCGCGTCCTTTGTATAAGTAACGAAAGTTACTTATACAACCTGTACGGGTAACTTTCGTCACACAAAGGAATCAATTAAGTTTTGTTTTAATTAAAGCCCTTAACTATGTACAATTTTTTTGAAAACGACCCTTATGGTAAAACGGTAACCAGGCAGCGGCGACGCGTGCGTGGCATACTTTATACATCTCTATCCATGAATTTGTTTGTTTTCGCTAACAGATCGTCGCCTCTGTCGCCGCCATCGCACAGTCGTGATTGGGTTACTTATCAGTTCTAAATAGTAATATAAGTTGTCAAAAGAACCGTCCCTAACTATTTATCTAAATACGGGTATCTAGCACTCGCTCCTACAACGTAACGTCATGTAAGACATTGCTGGATAGGCCTCTAATAACAACAACAAGGCTTCATGTTTTTATTCGATTAAATGTGTAGCGAGATATAATCTCTGGGAGTTTTTAAATTACCTACCGTCAAGCAGCAGTGTTCAGTGTTGTGTTACGGTGTGAGGATAATGAAATTAACGACTAGCATAGAGGCATTCCATCTTGCGGATTAGTGGCGCATTTGCACTTAGATTGAAGCCTTGAGAATGCAAATGTCCAAAGGTCTCAGATCCTACTTAGGTAGGTACCATCACGTAACCCGTGTGGTCGTTTGCCATCTCCGAGAGGTAAAAAATGTGCCTCTAATTTTCAAACAGTCAGTTTATTAAATGTAATAATACTAATAATCGATTTAATAGGTAAGTTCAAAGTAAGTTATTTCGTTAGTTTTTATTGTTTTATTTGTCTTGTTAAATAATTTATACCATAATGTAAAACTGGAAATAAAATAAACAAAATAAAAATTAACCGACAGTGCCACTAGTAAATAATCGGCTACTTATCATATCAGCTAATAGGTAATTTTAACGAACATTATTTTTAAGTATTTTCAGTATCAATTGATTTAATAGTCTCTAAAGTGCAGGCGGGGCCTTAAATTATTCGGGTTTTTTTATATAGGTTCATCTTGTTACGTTGTGTTACTATAAATTGATGCGTGATCGAGTTTTACCTAACCGGTTTTTGTTATAAGTATATATAAAAAAAAACAGTTTATTTCTTTTTTTACATGACAATATTTCGATCTTAACCTCTTATGATATTATTAGAGTTGTTGGTAATTCTGTAGCTCTGTCTACTTAAACGTAATTATGACAAAAAACAATTTGAAAAAAATAAAAATAACTCGAAGGCATTATGGGCTTCAATTAGATCGCTTACAAATTATAAGGCAATAAAATCTAATAACACTGATTTATTAAAATTGAAAAAAACACCCTTTGAGTCCGTGAACCATATTAACACTTTCTTCACCAATATAGGTAAGAAATTGGCAGCAGACATACAAACCAGACATCCTCTGGTACTTACTTACGCCCCCTCTAGTTCCCACCTTATGTCCTCGCAGTCATCCTTCGTCCTGCTTGATACAGACCCTGATGAAATCCTAAGATTAATTATGTCCCTAAAATCTAATAGTGCACCTGGTTTCGATGGCATACCCATTGAATTCATTAAGTTATGTAAATGTCAAATTGCTCCCGTAATTAGTCACCTGGCAAATCTATGCTTTGCCCAGGGGGTTTTTCCCACTGTACTCAAAAAATCACTTGTTACACCGGTTCACAAGAGTGGGGATAGAACTGAACCTAACAACTATAGGCCAATTTCAGTATTATCAGCTATCTCTAAATTACTCGAAAAACTCATAAATAATAGATTATTTAATTACCTAGAAAAATTCAACCTAATATCTAACTTTCAATTCGGTTTTAGAAAAGATAGATCGACAGAAGATGCTGTTTTAAAACTAACATCTCTAATTACTGCAGAAGTTGATAATGGCAATAAGGTCCTGGCAGTTTTCCTTGATTTAAAAAAAGCCTTTGATACGGTCTCTATTCCCACTCTTTTGAAAAAACTAGAACGCATTGGAATTAGGGGTAAATCGCTTGACTTGCTTGGTGATTACTTACGGGGTCGTACCCAAAGAGTTAAGTTGGGCAACTATTTTAGTGGGGACACGGAGGTGACTTTTGGGGTTCCCCAGGGAAGCGTGCTCGGTCCCACCCTTTTCCTAGCCTATATTAATGACCTAACTAACATTAACATTAATCATGGACACGTCATATCTTATGCAGATGATACTTTAGTACTATTTACTGGTAAGAACTGGAACCAAGTATTTAATTACGCTGAGGCTGGTATGCAAAAAATACACTTACTGTTGGTTGCCAACCTATTAACCCTAAACAGTGATAAAACAAATTTCATATGCTTTACTAAAACCAACTATACACAACCTCCTAGTAACCTAAAACTTCATCTGCATAGCTATAATTGTCAGCGAACTAGTAATTTGTCCTGTACTTGTCCACTCCTAGAAAAGGTAACATCAACTAAATACCTGGGAATCATTTTGGATCAACACCTCTCCTGGCATCGCCACATTGAATACCTAAATAATAGGATTCGCAAACTCGCCTGGATCTTCAAAACCCTCAGACACGTTCTTAACACTACCCTACTGAATCGAATATATACCTATTGGTCTTGCACAATCCATTATGACCTACTGTATTCCGGTCTGGGGAGGTGCAACCAAAACTAAGTTCCTGGAGGTTGAGAGAGGACAAAGGTGTTTATTAAAAACTATGCTATGCAGACCTTTTAGATATCCAACAGCTGAACTTTATAAGGATTGTAAGCTGCTAACCATGAGGAAACTATATATCCTAGCTGTAGTATTAAAATATCACAAATCTTTCCCCTATTGTCCCTTACCCTCAATTGGAAGAAGAAACAAACCAGTTGCACCAGTCCCAGCGTTTAAATCTGTGTTTGCAAGGAGACAGCTGGATGTGCAATCAGCTCGTATATATAATACTATCAACAAAGCATTAAATATATACCCATTAATAACTTATACCTGTAAAAAGACTGTAATGAAGTGGTTGTTTGAACTCAATTATAATGACACAGAGAATATGCTAAAGTAAATTAAAATATATATACTTAAGCACTCACACACACACTCTCACTCACTCATACACACACACACACAACACACACACACACACACTCAGACACACACACACACACACACACGCACACGCACAAGCGGTTAATATTAATATTAATATTGTATTTTGTAATAATTGATTTAAATCGTTTAGAAAACAATGTACTACATTTGGAAGAGCGAGTCCTCCTGCTACAGATAAGCTCATTATCTACTAGGAGGCCTCAACAACTTATGTAACCTAATTATTGTTGTATGAATAAACGATTTTCATTTCATTTCATTTTCTGCCTACCACACTCTGGGAATGAAGGCATGAATTTTATTCTACTCTAATTGCATTGCAATATCTAAACGCAAAAGGACAGAATTTAATTGTAAAATTGATAACAGTCCTTACTCCAAACCTGTGAGTTTTATTAAACTAAGAGCTAATTAGCGCTGTATCTTGCTATTCATTTTCTCGGATTATTTTCGCTCTATTTCCAACCAGACCCACACTCATAAGCGTTATAGTCGCTACAAACCCCCAGTAAAAATCGGCATTGATAAATAACCTTGGCAGTTACGTTGATTATAGTTTCGGTTCCTACTTAACGCTCTAGTGGATAACGGCAATATATTTGCCGTCATACATTTTAATTTACTAACAAAAAACCGGGCAAGAGCATGTCGGACCATACTCAGTATATGGTTCCGAAGCCGTTAAGTACTACAAACATAAAAATCAACAAGTAATAACCAATTTTCTATTTAAAGTCAATTGGTGCCAAAAGATGATTTTAGTAGGTATAAACACTTTAATCGTCTGTATCTCAAGAACCAATGATGTCTACTAAGTCATGATAGTTTTCCTTTGAAATTCGTTATATGTCCTTTCATTTTAGTTTTTTTCTGATTTTTAGCATTTGTAGTTTTGGCTGTAGGGGGGGGGGGGACACTTGAATCTAACAAAAATTAGCGCTTTAAAGCTTAATATTTCATAAACGGATTACATAATCGAAAAACTGTATTTACAACCCAGTAATATTTTTGGAAGACCTATCCAACGACACCCCACACGATGGGTAGACGCCAAAAAAAATACATACCCATGTTACGTGTAGGGGAGGTACCGTAAAATAAAATTTTTTTTACTATTTATTAACAAAGTGGTACAATTTGTTGGCGTGACTAATATGCATATTCATGCCAAATTACAGCTTTCTATTACTAAGAGTCTCTGCGCTAGGCTGCGGACGGACGGACATGGCGAAACTACAAGGTTCCTAGTTTGACTACGGAACCCTAAAAAGCACCGTCTTCTTTTGTATTTTTAAGTATTAAGAACCGAAATTATATACCCACTAATTTAATAACAAAAGCGGAAGTAGTAAAATTCACTCCTATATAATAAATGGTAGATTTTCGTCATGATTTGAAATATTTTGCTGTACCGAAAAGTAAGCAAAAAATTATATAAATAAAAAATGTTCTTGCTCGTTTTTTCTAATAGTCATAGCACTCCTATTTCAGAAATAATACAGGCGGTATAAAGTTTTGAGAAAAAAACAAATTTTAAATTGATCTTCATAATAAATTAATGAAATTCAATACTAATTCAATGCCCATGTGTCGTAGACGGACGGCGGCGGCAAATATAATATTGTCGTCTTGTAACTCGTAAAGTATGAAGGATTTTTTTTTAATTTTGTCAAAAATCACTAAAAAAATAATCTGTAGGTACTGTGCCACTACTACCAAAGTTTGTGATTTATTCTTATAAAAAATGTACGTCAAAGGATTAACTTATTTACCTGCAAGAAAAGACCAACATAGCAACATGGTAAAAAATAACTTCTTACCTTTTTATTTCTTGCTCAGCATTATTTATCTCTGCTTCCAGTTTTAAGTTATCGGTGCTAATAAATTTCGAGATTTCCTTTTGACGGTCAAATTGCCTTTTGAGTCTATTTACTAGCAACGTTTGTGCTGGAATGTAAATGTTTGATTATTAAAAACTAAATTTTCTATACACCTATACCCCCCTACTCTACCTATTTCTACCCGACTAAAATATACATATCTGCAATGAACGTATTGTGTGTATAAGTATATCCAATATCAGTTTTTTTAATAACCTCCTATACTAAAAGACGTACCAATTTCACCATACGATGTTAACCACTTAACAGACGATTAAAGCGTTAACAGTTGTCAAAATGTATGAACGAACAGTCGATTAACATTGATTAAATATAACATCGTATGGTGAAATTGATACCTACTAAACGTCTTGACGCATTTTGAAGTGCGGGGTATCGTGAGTTATCTTTATTTGTAATGACGTAATTTTTCTCTTTTTTTAGTTTTAAATTCGGTAGTAAAATAGTCACAAGCACGACAGGTATGTACATACAGTCGGCCCAATAAGCAGTCTTTAAATTTTGTATGTAAACACGACCCTTTGAATTCACAGATGCATCGTATCAACTTTATTATTTACTTCCTGAATGTTTATTGGCGGTGAACTTGCGTACGGAATTCAACACACCACATATTTGGCAGACTGTACCGATACAAACTTATCCCTTTAAGGGATTTCTTTCAGTAAACCTTCGAGTGATTAAGAAATATTTAATAACATGTAGTACCTACACGACAGTTACGTAGCTACATTAACAACACAAAAATATCAAAATAGACAGTCGGGGTTTAGGGCAAAATATGTAACAACTACCTCGGTTAAAGTTTTTAAAGCGAGCGTTTCTATGTATTTAAAAATATTTTGTTACCTTTGATACATTGATTCGAGAGAATTAGTTTAATTTGAGATTCACCAACTACCGCTGAAATTTTTTCTATTGATTGGACATCGTTTGAATCCGCCATATTTTAGCAAATTATTTAGGTTTAAATTTTAATTTTTCCCTTTACTAGCCTTTGATAACGTTAGAATATTTAAAAAGCCACAATCTGGAAAATAACTGAAAATACCGAAGCGACGCACTTGTACTTGTACCTACTGGCACACTGGCATTCATTGGCGGGAAAAGACTTAATTTTTCTCATCTATAGTCTATGGACGTTGGATGTTTAGAGAACGGATACTTATTGTTCCGTCCTTCTCACACTTCACTCGAGTTTGAATTATGAGAGAGATAGAGGTAAGGTAACTTGACGTAGTGGGCTCGTCCTTTCGGTATTAAGCTAGATTTAGACTGGCAATAAAAATTGCAGAAGTTGATTGCTGTGTTACTGTAACTTCAGTTGTAGAGCAAGAATCACCATAATGCCGTCTTTTCCCAAATTAAAAGTTGGAATAAAATAAGACAGCAATTCTGTAATTTTTATTGCCAGTCTAAACCTGGCTTTACCCTACCTACCTGGCCCGAGTGACCCGATTTTTAGAAAAAAAAAGGATCATTATAATCTTAATTAATTACCTACCTGGTAAATAATCCATCCATTAACTAATATAATAAATGTGAAAGTAGCTTTTTGTTTGCGTATTTGTCTGTGACGCTTTCACATCTAAACCGCTTGAACTCTGAGGAAAGATATCGCCCTATTACTGCAAATACCTGCTAAGTGACATTTTGGCGAAAATGATTTTATTACACCATCGAACTGCATTTTTCAAGCTTTATAAGCTGGTAAAACCCTTTTTTCGACATGACCCTTGGATGCGAAGATGGGAAAATCATAAAGTATCATTTTATCAATTTTCTACAATTATGTACTAGTAGAAACTGAAATGTCTATGATAACAAAATGTTTTTTGTTTTATCTCCACCCAAAAACTGTTATTGGATTTTAGCTTTTATTTGCAAACCCGTTTTATAATATTATTGCCATTTTGTGTTCTGAATGTAAGTTCTATCCGCACTTTACCGTTATTTGCATTAAAGTTGTTATAGTGTAATATTTATTTTACGACATCCAAAATATACTAAACGTGTGTATCGTTTTTTACCAGAATATTTTAATATCATTATACTACATTATTCAACAGCTATAAAAAGTTACAGTGACTTAGTTCTTTTTGCCTGTAACTTTATTCCAGTTTTAACGTGTAGTCGTACAGAAAGAACCAGCTAACAAGCGCTTACAAGCTTCGTGACGTAGCTAACTTCACTCAGTTGCGGCTCACGCGCCGATGTCACAGTGTTGATGTTTGTAGCTGTCGTTAAAAAAGTTGTTCAGTTGTTCTTTAGAAGCTAAATCTAATGATACCGAACGATAAAAATGAGTGCAAGGAGTAGAAGACTTGTTAAAATGGTTGCGGGAGATAAGGACACAAATAGTAAGTACAATTCAGATAAGTAATAAATTAATATAATAAGTAAGTTTTAGGTTAGTACAATATAAATCGATAACTGCAGATTTAAATAAATTATGAATGTGGATAGTTGTGCAAAGTAAACATTTATTAATTATTATACTTGGATAAATACAAGGTCATTCATTTCGTCGACAAGCATGAGCCGAGCTGGTAGGTTGATGTAGTTACCTATCTATCTGAGGCTATGTTTTTTTGCGGAATTAATCGAGTGCTGTAATTATTATAATATATATTTAAAACAATTAAATTTAGTTGGTAAGTGAATACAATATCATGCATCGCCTAGCGTACCTACGCCGGCCGGCTGATTTGTAGGTACTACCTACCTACGACAACGTTACTAAGCGGCTCGTGGATACCCATACCTTTTCGCGCCTGTGTTCATCCGCAATATGTATAGTCTCTGTAATGTTTGGTACTTAAAACATTACAATTTAGTAAGTGAATACAATAGCGCAAGCCAGTCGGTTGATGTGGGTACCTACCTACCTACCTACGTTATCAGGTGGCTCCTGGCTACCTACACTTTTCTGCGGCTGCGTTTACTTATCTGCAGAATGCATTGAGTGTCTGTAATTATTTTCGAACCTACTGAAAACAATTATCCAAATTGGCAATTACTACCTAGACCAAAATTGTGTGTTTGAATCGGCCGTAGGCACCTCGATCAAAAATTCAAAGATTTAGGTGTCATTGTGATTGTGTTTTTAGATCTTGACGATGATGTGCAATATTAATATTCTTTTATAGTGTATAATTATTATATATATATATATATATATATATTTTTCCAGATGAAAGCAGCAAGAGCGCATAGCTAATGAAATGCAGCTTATCATTAATGATAATTTTTTTGATGATGACCTACCCAATTCTGAACAAGAATTCGCACAGACGATCGTTCCACTACCAATACGGCGAATTTCACTTTCCAGAAGAACCGAAACAGCAGCGGCCAATAGACAACCATAGCGATGATGAAGATTTAATCACGTTACAGGACTTATTAGGCTCTAAAAGTATCGAGTTGTTCCAATCTTTTCCTGGATCTCCACAGCCTGGCCCCAGTAGTCGCAGTCACCCATATGTTGATATGGAGGAAAGTAACAATACAGCTTTGGATATTGCCGACAGAACTGACAATGTCGCTTCGGAGATTGTCCAGTTAATATTAACAGATATTTTAGAATTGGTTTGGGATCAGGTAAAAACTATAAGCCGCTGGCGTGCTGTTGATCCCAACAATTGGAAATGGAAATGATAACCCTGTGTCTCCCATAACATACCGCCGAATTTTCTCCACTCAATTCAACCTGAGCTTTTTTGTTCCAAAGAAAGATCAATGCCAGGTTTGTAACAAGTATTCCCCAGCAAAAAAAAAAAGATAGAGCTGATCTAGAGGCTACCTATAACGAACACATAGAAAGAAAAATTGCATGCGAAGCTGAGAAAGCAAGAGATAAAGAAAAAGCGGGGACTGATCCAACCTTTCTATTGGTCTCGTTTGATTTGCAAGCTATTTTGCAATTGCCATGCTCGAAGATTAGCTTACTTTATTATGTGCGAAAATTGACCGTATGTAATTTAACTATGTTTAACTATGTATGCTTTACCTAATAATGCTTTTTGCTTTCCTTGGTCCGAGGTACATGGCAAGAAGGGAAGCGCGGAGATAGGAACAATTTTATACTATTACTTGTCTTCTTGCATCCCGCGTCACGTCACAAGTATCTCTTTGTTCTTCGACACCTGCGGTGGACAGAACCGTAACCAAAATGTTGCAGCTATTTTGCTTTGGGCTGTTAACGAAATAGAGCACTTAGAGAGGCATTCCTATATGGAAGCAGATTCCATGCACAGCAGCATTGAAAGTGCGAAAAAACACAAGGACTTATACTCAATGACAGATTGGAAAAACATTTTTAAGAGTGTTAGATCAAAAGGAGTCTACAAAGCAGGCAACAAGAAAGTGAAAAAAGATCCTTACAATGTTAAAGAGTTTAAGTACAATGAGTTCTATGACCTGAAACAACTTGCTGAAGCTACAATAAAAAACAAAAGTAAAGACTGCAATGGGAACAAAGTTTTTTGGCTAAAGATTAAAAAAATTAAATATGTAAAGGGTGTCCCAAAAATCTACTTCAATTATAATGCATCTGAAGAGTATTTAAATTTTGATACCAGAGCAGTTGTACCATCTCGCAGAAATGCAACTCCTCAATCTGGCCCACGATACAGCACAAGAAAAGGAAAGCAACGCAACAAGTCCAATCCGAATTCTGTGGAACCACTTGCACTCCTACAACATGGATTAGAGAAGTTGTACAATAAACCCTTGGCGATCTCTGCAGCAAAAAAAGATTTACTGAGTCTTTGTCAAAAAGGTATCATTCCGGAAGAATACCACGGTTGGTATCACGGGCTCCATTGTGAGAACGATATTGTCGACAGAGTTCCGGATATTGCAGCCTCAGATTCAAGCAGCGATGAAGATTGTTAGCTTTGTATTTTGATTAATACCTCATTGTTTTGTATTTTGATTAATAAAGTAGCTTGCTATACTGATTGAAAGATGTTTATTTATTTCAACCATTAATAGATATACCATTGTTACACATTAAATGTCCCTAATACAGTAAAATAAATTCATTAAAACTACTTTCTTTAATAAAAACATTAAAAATGAGTAGAATTTAGTGAAGTTAAGATACTTTTAATAAGGTATTCAAAAATTCTGTACAGGTAAAACCGGCTATATTGTTGATGATTTTAAGAAAAATGAAAAATACTCGCCCATCTACAGGTATTTTTGATTATTTTGTAGTTTGTAGGCATATGGTACGAAAACTAAAGCTTCATAAAATAGAAACATGTTCATAAACACTTAACTGAACGAAATATACAAAAATATATTTGTACAGGTAAAACCTGCTAAGTGTGCGACAATTTTTTTTCAATCACGTTTTTATGGTCTAATAATTTCATTCTAGGTCTCTTCAATTAGTAAAATGTAAACTAGATACAATAAGGCTTAACAGTATATAAAAACACTTAATTTTTTTACAGGTTTCAATAGAAAAAAAATTGGTCAAACATTAAAATGACCATATCTCAAAATGAGATTTTTGCAGATAGCAGGTATTTGCAGTAATAGGACGATATAGGGTACTTAGGGACAAGCGATAAACGAATTCTACGCAGCTGGAGTCGTACGTACGGAAAAGCTTGTATCCTATTAATTTTCTAAGGTGCTAGACTCAATTAGTGTTACCCAAGTTACCATTATTATATTATAGTATAGGTAACAAGTTTTGTAGACTAGGTATCTCAAAATTCGTCTTGTTGCGTAACTTAAAAAAAAATACTGTAGGTTGGTCCCCAAGCCGTTGTTTGTGCCGCAACATGTCTGTTTGCACACTTACAGCATGTAATAAAAACCCAGTTCGACCGCGTAACTATTCTTAGGGTATTTTTCCCATTGCGTCGTATTTATCAGAAACCTTACAAATGGGTTTGCATAATTATGTATTTTGTTAGTTCATGCTAAGCAACACTGGAGTGTCGCGACTCGCGACGTTTGTCGCATCTTGTTGCTTTGGTGTGAACGTGTATCGAAAAATGCGCAAACACAAATCCACCCGGTGCTTAAGACTCGTTTTGTCATTTATCTTGATTCAAGATTTTTGGGTATCATTTAAACGGTTTGAAGAATATGTATTGGCATTTTGGTCATCATCATGTCAGCCGAAAGACGTCCACTGCTGGACATAGGCCTCCCCCAAGGCTCTCCATTCAGACCGGTCCTGTGCTTTTCGCATCCACCTACAGCTCGTCTCCCGGTCCGTGGACGCCACTCAAGAACTGTTACGTGTATTGGAACGTCACAGCCGTGGGCGGTGACAGGCAAGAAAAGGATAGCCAAGATGGAGGACGCATAATAAACAATTGATCACAAACAGTATTTTATTTTAACAAAATCAATCTACATTTTATATTATTTGCTGTTTAAGGCCACGATATGGTGGGTCGTCTTTCCTTACATTACCACCATACAAGGCTGACTTGTCTCTATACATAGTCATCCTCAGTGTCTCCTGGTCATCCAGAAACTTGCCAATAAAAAAACCAGTTAGTGGAATGGCAGCCCAAACATAACGTGATGTAATGCCGAAGATTGCCATATTTACATTTGCTTCTGCTGCACCTTCCAATTATTTTTTTATTTGTACTCTTTTTATTTAAACAAATTTCTGACCCCATCGGTCATCAGTCCTGCGAGCAATGTGCCCCGCCCACTGCCACTTAAGTTTAGCTAGTATTTTGGTCAGCAGAACATTCAATTTGGTCAGCAACTATACTTAATTAAATTAGTATGCTACTTATGGTTAGGTAGAATAGAAAATTTGAACAGAAAATTATATCATATTGGGCTGCTCTAAAATCGATGGTAAGCCATAAATTTAGGTATAAGCTGCTCGAACAACGCGATTTTTCAACACAAACAATCAGATTTCATCAGATTCAGCCGTCCTCGCTACGTTCGGCAGGCCATCTCGGTGCGGCCACCAACATCGTACCTAATATAGCGTAGCTTGTCCCCCGCTTCCGAGGCACGCCACCCGACGCCCAAGTGAAGCAGCGGCGGTATTTATAGCAACTGCAAGTTTCGGTAAATAAAAACGCTAACGGGGTTCAAGTGATTAAATGGCTGACCATACGATTTTTCTCCTGATCACTTAGATATTACAGCATAACAGTTGTGTAATCTTGATCTTGCTGACCAATTAATTATTTTGTATCGCGATTATTTATTTAACACAATATTCAAAACTTACTAAATGTTGAATAATTTGGCGATATTTGATTAAATTCAAACAGAAATTACAGGCCAAAAAAATGTACTTACTCCCTCTATCTTTTTAAGGAATAAAAGCTTGTTGTACTGTTAGGCGATGGGCTTGCAACCTGTCGCTAATACACTGGAAAACATCTTAGCCTACTTGCGCAAAATGTGGTTACAGAATTATCAACAAGTCTTTTTAGAGTTGTTGGTATTTCTGTAACTCTGCCTACCCCACTCTGGGAATGAAGGCGTGATGTTATGTATGTATGTATGTATGTATCTTTTAGCAGACTTCCGAAGGAGGGTTGTTTTGATGCCTGTGGGTTATATACATATTTGGTATGTATAGTTCCTTGTTCCCTTGCAAAAGGTGCACGGATGGCCCGATTTCGACAAAAGGTGTAGTTAAATCAAATTAACGTCCCCAGTCGCAGGGTAAACAAAAACTGGGCAAGAGCATGTCGGACCGTTCTCAGTTTAGGGTGCCGACACTACAAACAAAAAACTCTCGACTGCTAATTCTCTACTTAATGTGTTTCGTGACGATTTTTAGTAGATATAAAATAAACTCTTTGGTCACCTGTAGGTATCTCAAATACCAATCAATTCTACTTCCTTTTAAATTCGTCAAAGATGATAGATCGTCTCGACCGCTGACAACTCCACCCATATCGAGCCGATAGAAAACATATGTAGAAAACAGAAGCGTTATTAGCGTTTAATCTTGACTACGCCTGGCTTCAATTTCAAATTACGATTTTCGCAATACACTTTCGTCTAAATATGTTGAACCTTTATTGTTTCTGTTTTTAAGGAGGAAAGGTGCGTTTCTAAATAAAACAAACATTTAAAATACCTAAAATTTATTTAACAAAATAGTGTCATACGGTTATTAAAAATAACAGACATAAATGATAATTTGCAATACAACCTAGCATCCTAATTAAACCAGGTACTTTCATAAATTTATCCCACTAATAAAATAAAAAGGACAAATAATGACGAATGCAGCACAAAGGAATGTTGGCTAACTAACGCTAGTGGTCACACGCGCCTTTGTGCGGACTAGCTGTTCACACTGGCCGGCAATCACCAGCGGCAGGTGACAATCCCTTCGGAAACAGCTTCCAGTGTAAATAACTAACAATCGGCACATCATTTTATCGTTAGGATAAAAAGGTATTCACAAGTTTCTCTTCAATCCAAATCATACACGTATTCACCCTCACTGTTTATACAACATTCGTAATACTGTTAGCAAAAAAATATAGTTTTAGTCAAATATATATCAGCTTTGTCCTCATTGCGATCACATCACACAGATATTTCAACGAAGCGGTTCCTACGAGAACACTACGCAATAAGAATTACAGCGGTCTATTGTCAGTACTTAAATTTCTATTGTGGATTGTAAAACATTTTCGCTACTAAGTTTTCAAGCAATTCATTCGCTAAGTCGGCTTTGGTTTCGGTGACTGGGATTTACTTTTTACAACTTTAGGCTTTATAAACCATTCAATAACGCTATATTTTTATTTAGAATTTACAAGGACATATAGAACTAAATGCAAAATAACGAACGGGCTCGTTAAGAAAACAAAATAAAGTATTATACAATCTAACATCGAAGGGGAATGTCTACTAAATTTATACATCATGATCAAACACGCGGGAATCGACAAACCAACTCGAAGGGAAGAACAAACAAAGCGCAACATTCTGGAATAACTTAACAGTAATACTTAAAAATACGAACGTATCAAGTTTACCTACTGGGTCCCACGTTGAAATTATAATATTTTTTACATTAAATAAACGTAGTCCGTACCGCCAACATTCACCGAGCGCGGGACCGGCTATCGTAGTCGTCAGTCGAAGGGTGTGGAGAGGGAGTCCTCTGGTCCGGATGGTCCGGGTGGTCCGGGTGGTCCGGGTGGTCCGGGTGGTCCGGGTGGTCCGGGCGGTCTCGGCGGCCGTGCGCGCGCGCACTAACTGTAGGGCTGCAGGATCTCGGTGAGCAGGCGCTGCAGGCTGTCCACGCCGGTGAGGAACCCGCAGTCCGGGCCGTGGTGCGGCGTGCTGGTGGCCAGCGGGGACTCGGCGGCGGCGCCGGCGAAGGCCGTGTGCGCGAAGTCGATCATGCGGATGTCGAGGCGCTCCTCGGGCGCGGGCGCGGGCGCCGGCGCGGGCCGCGGCCGCTTGCCCGGCTCGGGCTCCGGCGCCGGCTCCTCGCCGCGCCACGACTCGCTGCTGGCCGACGAGTACGCCATCCAGCTGTCCGCCGAGTCCGGGCTGGGCGGCTGCTGCCGGGGCGACTGGCCCGCGCCGCCCACCTCGCCCTCCTCGTACCCGCCCATCGTCTCCTGACACACATACACACATTATTATTCAATATCGATTAAAGCATGTGGGTTTTCATATGAACAGGGGTGTGACTCGATGTTGTTGCGTCGCGACAGAATCGGTTAAGTAATTAAACTCGAGTCAGACAAACGATTGAAGAGTCTATCTCTTCGATCCACTTCTAAATGTAATGAATAGAAGCATCGTTATGTGAATCAGACAGGAGATGGAATGCGACTGCAGTTCCACGTCATCCCATACAATTCTTAATTCGTTTCTTAATGAAAACTCGTTTTTACTGGGCTTTATGTTGTGATCGCACCTTTAGCATGTATATGTTACCTCTGAGTGTGGCTGGAAGGGCTCCCGCTCGGTGATGCCGTCGTGGAGGGTGGACATGTCGAAGTGCTCGGGCGCCTCCGAGCCGCACGCGGCCGCGCCCTCCACGTCGCCTTCGTACACGATCAGCAGCGAGCTACAACACGAATATAAATAAATAAACATCATTATTGACAAATATAATTATACTTATTAAAAGAATATGCTGTGAGAAAATTTACTAAATATTGACAAGCTAATAGAACCTGAACACTGAAACGTCAAAGCTCGACAAAATAGTTGGCTGACAGACCCAAAGATTTATTTATTTAGGGTTTATTTAGGTACATAACAAAATGAATTATACAGGGTAATTTTTTAATAGGTGCACAAATTTTAATATTGGCTTCGCTTTTGTTAATCAATAATCAATAACACATGTTGTGTTATTTTTACTCTAGCTTAAAAAATATTAGAGATATTGCCGATTCAATGATTCCACTAACTTAACGATATTCATGTACAGCTTATCAGACAACAAGCCCCTCTCCTACTGATATTCTAAATTTGAAATTTTATAATCGTCAAAACGATGCGTGAATATGCGATATTCTAATCCTCTTGCAGCATAATTCACAAAACAGTCGCCGGTTTCGGGTCGATTAATCAAAATTAAATAATAAAAACAAAACAGTTACTAATACATTCGTTGAAAATTGAAATTATCTTTCGTGTTGCGCATTAAAATTTGTAGATATGAAGTATTTCAACTGTAATAATATTAGTATAATGGTGTATTGTTGAATAAAAGAATGTTTTATAAATGAATGTAATGTGGACTGACTGACCAGGAGTAGTACCGGTAGCTGGTCTGGTTGGCGACGGCGCGGCGCAGCGCGTCGAGGCGGCGCAGCGCTTGGCGCACGACGCGCGCGCGCACGGCGCCGCCCGCGCCGGCCGCGAAGAAGTCGCCCAGCGCGCCGCGCAGCCCCGCCTCCGACAGCGCGCGCCCCCAGTACTTGTCGCGCCGCACGCACGCGCCCGTCTCCTGCACGTACACCTGCACACGCACACACATCATTACATAATGTTTATTAAGGGGACCTTTATGCTAATTACCAGACCCCGCAATGAAGGTAGCAAAACCGCATAATCACAGTGGGTTGGCGTTTACTATTAATAATTTTCTTGCTTTATTGTATGTATGATTAATATCACATAAATGTTTAATGTTTAATGTTTAATGCCAAAATAATTATTTAAAAAGATGTGTCGGGTTTAGTACAACATTGCACTTATTTAAAAGAGAAACAGGCCAGCAGCAGTGTGGCATGGATAAGGCCGAAACCATACATAGTTTTTTTCAAAATAATATCAAAGTAAATGAGAGATATTAGTGGTGGTAGGACCCTGTGCAGGGTCCGTCCGGATCGCTACCACCATCTTATCCATTAACCACCCGCAAAGCAGCATTCGCATTGTTGTGTTCCGGTGTGGGGATAAGACAACCGGTGAAATTACTAGCATAGAGGCATTCCATCTTAGTCCTCAGGGTTGGCGACGCATTTGAGGTCTTAGGATTATAGTCTTGAGAATTCAAATGTCTATGGGTCTCAGATTCCACTTACCATCAGGTGGCCTAAGTACTCGTGTGCCTTCTCCTTAACATAAAAAAAAAAAAAAAAAAAAAAATTTTTAATGATTTATATAACATTGTATTTTTATTTGTACTGACATACTGACAACCCTGACGTACATCTGCTACAGATTTGGTAGTTCGATTGCGGGATATGCTAAACACATTAAAAAAAAAATAACAACACCTAAAGTCACCTAATACTACGCAAATGTAATACTAATAAACTGCTAAAATACTGTCAGCATTACCTAGTTGATAAAAAATGCTTAATCACTGCACGAAGTAATAGCCAGCTTTAATATACTAAAGGGATTTTGATAAAGGTGATGAAGAACAACAAAAGCGACAACAACACTAATAGATTGTCTGCTTGAAAATGCAGTCCATGTTAGGTACATACAGTAAAGATCGCAGTGTTGGATAAATAATATATGTATTATGCTGGTGACTGTATATCGTCTGCCGAGTATTGAGAGAAAAAAACTCACTAAGTAAATATAACTTACTAATAACTCAGCGAGTGAGCCAAAACCAAACGCTTGTGTCGATGACAACCGCTACAGAACCCTGTCGCTGAAACCCAATGATGAATATTGACGAACCTTAATTTTGACGCTGTCAATGTAACTAACTGAACGAATTAAAGTTGTTGATCGTAATTATTTGTATTTACTACTAGCGGCTTCGCCCCGTTGCCAGACTTTCCCGGTTGATTTTTCAATTATTTTCGCACCGTTTAAACCTTCCCTGGACTATGACAAACATTTTAAAACCAAAATCAGCCAAATCGGCCCAGCCGTTCTCGAGTTTTAGCGAGTTTAGTTTAGTCGAGTTTGTCTCGCTAGCTTTAGCTCGCATTAATATCATCAGTTTATACACAATATATCTTATATATATAATATATATTGTGTATAAACTGATGATATAAATGATGCTAAATTGATAAACTATTATTTTAATTATTCAAAAACATTTTGATGTTAGCAAGCATACACATCACCAAACACATTAACACCGCAACAAACAGTCTGTCATGTATACGAGGGGCCATAAAAGATTAAACAAAGTTGCTCTACTATAAAGACTACGCAGACATACTGGCCTCTATTGCAGTCTTACGTTTGAGTCGGTACGGTACGGTACCGGCTGTGAGGTCATAAAAATTCCATCACAATAAACAGTTTAGGTAAGTATACAAACAACAGTCAGTGGCCCGTGCATTGCACGATTGTCGCAAAAACTTTATGACCTCAGTTTGTTTGAATCTACCAAAGTAAAGTTAAGATAACTGTTTCTTAATATTTTAACGATATACATTAGTAAGCATAAAAAATATGACTATTGTCGCAAACTGACTCGTACCTAATATGTATTATTTATTTTGTGCCTTTGTCAAAGAACATATATGATAATATTAATTGTACCCAAATCCGGTTTCAAAATATTTAAACGATAACAAGAATTATGTGTTTATATTACATTATTAGTTGCCTTATCTACATTTGACGGCAACTTTTTACGATATTAGTTAGACGTTTTAAACGCTATTAAATATTATGTAATTTTAACACTATTCTGGAAACAGTCTCCTCGTTTCCACTTTTTGCTTTTCTTATTTTCCTTTAATGGTTAGCTGGAAGAGACCCTTAACAGGAATAAGTTTGCCTTTGCACATTCCTATTCTGTAAATTTTGTATTTGAATTTCTGTGTTTAGCTCAATAAAGTGTTTACATAGGTACATACTTTAATCAAATTGCCATATTAACCTTCAAAGTAATCTTTGTTAATCGCCTACAAATTTCGTCAATAATCCCTTTAATACCTTTTACTTTATCAGCGTTTTCACCAGAAGCCGTATGAGCTACTAAAGCGACCTTGAACCTTGAATTAGTTTAAATTATTGTAAACAAAGTCAACTTTTTCCAATGTCAATTTATGGTTCAAGGCACTCGAGTACTTTATACTACTTCAGAACGGTTATCTAGAAACCTACTCGTGTTGTTTAAAGTGTTATATTGACAATAGGAAAAGTAGTAAGTACACAATGTGTGTGTTCGATAACCGAGGCTGAGAGATTATTAGAACGAACTAATGTAGCCTTACAAGCTTGATGCGGTCAAAATTATAACTCATAAATCTAGCGTTTGTTAGAAGGAAACCAACATCAAAGACTGCTGAGGAATAAACGTTACTATATAAAATTAAAGTATGATACGGCATGCGATAAGCTTGAGACGATAAATTCGTGTATTTGGAAATTTATTCCGAATTCGCCATCTACTTAACACATGATTTATGTCGAATCTCGTTGTGAATTGGGTGATACCCATACAATATCGTCATTTGCCAACATAATATATTATATCGCAATGTTTTTGCAAAGGAAGTTTTAAATAAAGTATAGTGATATAGATATTAATATCGTTAAAGTCTAATATAGACCGAAGCCACCCCAGTCCAACTTAACGGAGGACACTTTTTTTTTTATTGCGCATGTTTATTTGGTTCTTCCTTTTGGCTATGATACTTTATGGTCGCGATATAAACTTGTTTACCTAGTGTCGTGGGCTTTATATCAATGTTTCAGTCCATTTTACTTCTATATCGTAATCATATTTTTGACGTTCTTATAGCTCTAACTGTCAAGTGAATAAGCGCTACCATAATGTCTATAGTATGATCAATTGATTACAATATAGACCCAGTAGGGTTAGCTTAGGTACTGTTCTATCTCTTTTGCTCGCGGATTCGCCTGCCTGCGTTGAGCATCCCACGGGAACAGTTTTACTTTCCGGGATAAGTTAGCCTACTAGGGGTGGCTGTTAAGTAAACTTTCTGGCATACAAAAAATCGTACTCATCGAAAATTATTTTTTCTAAATTGCTAAACATACATTTGTAAATTGCATCCCGTTTGTGTCTGGGACTTGGGCGTTTCCAACATGTCAAATCAAAAGCAGCGTGCAGTATCAAAATGCTTACAAAAGCAGGAAATACGCCCTCGTAGATCCAACAGCGTATTGTATGTATTTTCGGTAATTCAGTCCCTACCTATTGTATTATATTATAAAGCTTTGGTCGAGACAGTTTAAATTATACCGCGAGAGCCTGGTAGAATCTCGTTGTGGACTAGCAGTTTTTCCTGTCACCGATGAAAATGTGACCAATGTAAGAAATACGATTTTAGAAGATCGAGAAGAGAAGCAGTAGAATCATGCTAGAGATGTGGGCATCAATAAAGAATGAGGCATCTGATTAATACAAAAACATTTATACATGTCCAAGGTAAGTGCACGACGGGTCCTTAGAATGTTGACTGCGTTTGACAAGGACAGACGTAAAGACGTGTGAAATGTTGTAATTTTTTTAGACATTAATCGTGTGAATGAAAAGTTATCAATTTCTAGAGATTTCCATTATGTTATTTATTTATGAAATTATGAGACACGGATTCGACAGTGGGATCTGGAAAGTTAACAAAAGTAATTACATCGGAAATTCATGGATGAGAGGCCTCCTCGGACATTCAAGGTTCCTCCATCGGCAGGCAATCTTCTGGTTCCCTTTTTGTGATGCTAAGGCAATATTGGGTGTAGATTATTTGCCAAAAAAAACAACAACGTACACAAATTATTATGCGAAATTCACGGAATAAAGAAGAAAAGAAGAGGTGAATTTAGCCAAGGCGTTCAAATTTTCATGGGTAACGCACCTGTCCATACTGCTCGCACAACGAAGTTAGCAATGATCAAAAATGGCTTCAAAGTAATCGACCCCCATCCTCATACATCCCAGAGTTTAGCCCCCTGTGGGACAGATATTTTTGCCCGATGAATAAATAAAGTAAATTACTATTTTCACGAGGAACCTATTTTATTTGTGGATTAATGTAAATTTTTGATTATGTAATTTTGTTATTAAAAATAAACCAGCCGCGACTGTATTTTGTTTCATTAGGTAGATAAGTTTTCAGCCAACCCTCATGTGTATACTTATTCAGGGTATAAGCTATCACCATTCACAATTTCATCCCAATCCATCCAGCCAACTTATTACACACACACAAATTTTATGTAAGTGTGTTCACACAGGCGATCGTACGATAGCTAACGCTAATCCTTTACAATATTCTTCGATGTTTGCACTCGTTAACGCATAGAAAACCAATCGGTGTGTAATTTTGTGGATAGTGCAACTTGCCTGCATGCCGCAGAGTCGCACGCCGAGCGAGGCGGAGGTGCTCGCGGCGCACTTAGCGATCTGCTTGGAGCGCTTCTCGGCCGTGGCGTCATCGCCGTGCTGCCGCGTGCCCATCTTCAGGTCGAGGATGCACGGCCGCCGGTACGACGAGGTGATGTTCTCCATCATCAGGAAATCTAAACAAAAGTACCAGTGATAATCTTTTGAACGAGACAAGCGGCGAGTCTCGATAAGAGCCTTACAAAAGTGGTGGCAATGTCGCATTATTTAAATCCCGGGCTTTTCGTATATTTGTGTAATGCAATATTTCGTAGTAATGCACATTTTGAAACAAATAAATTTCATTATATTGCGTAAACCAAAGCATGACAAATGAAAATACATCACATGCACGGGATTAAACAATCAAGAAAAACGAGAAATATGCGGCATTGTCAGCTTAGCTTTTGTTAGAGGCATCTTAAAGGGTTTTCGTGCCGGGACGCCGTGTATCGTTTTACGAACATTTTAAGTCAGCATTTGGCGCCTTGGCGCCAGGGACGCGTAAGGTTGCAGTCGACTGTGGCACTAAAAGATTAAAAAGTTTCTTAATTCTTGCAAAACAATGGGCAAGAAATCATACTACACTACATCATTAGTTGCTTAGAAGGTAGGAATAGGCAAATACCTGAATAAATACGTAAAAAGTAGGTATTTGCCGAGTTTATGCCCAATTTACTTGGTAGATTGGGTATACCCGAATATTGGGTATTTTACTAGGCATTTACCCCGTTGGTATATCGTTGTATTTATACTCCGACAAACTCTGCTTTCCGCCCAAAGATTAAATTAGATTGCACAGCAAGTGGAGCAGAACTGCACCGCAGAAGCTATGTTTAGAGCTAACGATCTGCCGTAAAATGACATGATCAACAACACCACTAACCTACTTATCCAACAAATCACGCAAATATGTATGTACTCCACAGTTTGTACGATTATTTTAACGCTCGGGCTATAGAGTTCGTGACAACGCGAACAGGTGAAACAACTGGCTTATCGAATTTCGTCATAGAATTACGCGATCCCGTGTTTTTATAACAAAGGTGATTGAAATCAGCTGTTCACCTGCCGCTACGGCTATTTTGAAACACTGTGATCGATAACACCGCATGAAATCGTTCGTCGCGTGATTCATATCGTGTTGGCATATTAAATAACAGTGGGAAAGAACGGGCGTTTTAGGTACTTACATTGCTTATTGGAATTGTCCATGTGCGCTATGCTCTTGAGCACTTCGCTCGCATTGCCATTTCGGTGCACTTTAAATCTGCAACGGGAAAGAGAGTTATAGAGTCCGCCCTGTAGCGCCAACAAAGCGAATACAGAAATAATGAAACACAGCGAAGGTGTAATCTGTTATATTGCAATCAAATAGAATCATTACCACGAGTGCGCGACGCGATTCGCACCGGTGGCGCGGTGCGGCGGCGTCGCGTTAGTGGGATATGTAAGTATGCGTATGAATAAATGGCGTCGGCGGGCCCGCGCGAGCGGCTCGTCAAAGCTTCTGAAATATGATAAAGGACACATGACAAGTGTCGAGCAGGCGGCCGGCGGGCCGAGCGGGTACGCACTTGAACACGTCGTCGCGCTTGCGCTTGCCGCCCAGCGACTGCTTGCGCCCGTTCTCGTCGCGGAAACATGGCGAGTACCGCTTGTCCGGCTTGGAACCTCCCGCCATAGACGCCTGCATCACCCCTGCAACAAACGGCCAATCCATCACAACTCTGCACCGAGAGCACCGACAAATGCAAATTACACTTGTTCTTAATTAGCAATTACTTTATTCTCTAGAGAGAATCAAGAAACAAATGATAAATCCAATAACCCGGTTATCCGGTTTGGGTAAGGAATACTAATAGAAAGAGTGTCGATGCTCGGCACGGCCCTGCCTCGGACCGTTTGGAGTCAGAGGGTCGGACGCATGGAGATCGACTAAACTTCCTCACTTATTTTGATTTCGTTGTAAAGTAAATATGAACTTACTATAGTGCAAATTGGCAGCATAAATTTAGATGATACAGTGAAGGTTTAAAGGTTACATTTTAAAAAGGGTTTGTATATCTTTTGTGATGTGTTTCGTGTGCCGTGTAACTGTCGCTCGAAATGTTAAAAGTGGTGTGTATCGACATGTTCGTGTGGGGGTGTTGGTTCGGTGTGTGGGTGATGGTCGTGAATGTAGTTTAAGTAAAGGTTTACAAACCCAAAATGTAAATTTACCGCTATAGGGCGCTATTAGGGGCGGTAGTGTCGAGTGCCGCCGGAGCCGCTCCGTCCGCCGCTGCGCCGCAGCCCTTGCGACAACAAGGAAACTAATATTTTGTTCCTGACCCCAGGCCCGCTCCCGCTCCCGCTTCCGTCCCGCAAACCCGCCCGCCCGCGCCGCCCGTGCCGCCCGGGGCCTAATAGGGCATCCCTAAGTCGGTATCTGTTATCCTTTCCTACATATGCTTACATAGCAATAGCATACAAGGACGATTAGTTCAATAGGCACATGTAAGTCATAACAAATTAACGACGACGAATTCTACCTGCGACGTCACTACGCCTGTTCATTTGTGCTACCTAGTTTAAAAGGTTTAATCTATTACTATCGCTAACCTATTGATATTAGTTCTACATTGCAGTTTTAATAAACGATAGATTTTCCTTTAGCGTTCGATATTCACTAATATAGCCACTTGAATATAATAAACAAAACATACTTACGTTTCCATGTTTTCATAAGCTTACAAAAGTGTGCTAATAAAATATCATACTTACCTACTGTTAATAAATTATTAAACATTTTTTTTCAGTTCTGCTTCATAGCGATTTCACAGGCAAATAACTTTTAGCTTTATGATACAATACAACCCAACCCCATTGACTTAATTCCAAGGTTATTTTTCTAGTTTTAATAAATGAATAAATGTTATTTTTAAGATACCGAACTAGGCTCGGCCGGGCTAAGACTAGTGAAGCTTTAAGACGATTAATAAATATCGCACTCCATGAGACGTTTATCACATTTATACCATAACCTACATACATTTATTACATTGAATGCACTCTTACTTTTTACACATAGAAATATAAACCAAAATAAAACAACAATGGCGGGGGATGCAAAAACAAAAAAAACGATTGGTCGACGATTATATAAACTCCTTAGGTCGGTGCCATTAGTTCAAATGTATATATGTAGCAACTATAGCTCCAAGTTCCTTTTTGCGGTGGCGGGTTTGCATATATCGACAGGCACACGGTCTTTCATACTCATACTCATATATAATGATGGTCACGGACAATCGAGCAATAAGGAAAGAATTACAATATGCATTATATTGTACAGTCCGGTATAATTTCACAGCTTTATGCAACTTCGGTGTCGAGCGGCGAGAAAACACAATTGTAGTAGGCACTGTTGATAGGATACACGGCAATAGAGCCAATAGAGGCAGCAAACAGATTTAAAATAATCAGGATAATAAATATTCAACAAACGAGTTAAAGAAGCGATGCCTAGTTCGAACCGGACAACACGAATTCCGATGAGAAAATAACTATTTTGTCCGTAGAAACCCGACCCGCGCTCATAAAGCTGTGAACGTTCAGTCAGTCTAAAAATATGAATTTCCTTAGTGCTCCAAAATGAAAAAAACATCAAACAACACAGTCGAAGTTTAAACAAAAACGAGACAAAACGTTTTATTAATATTAATAAAGTAAAAAAAAGTGAAATGCAATGAATGATAGTGATGCATTCAGCGAATCGTAAAAGCGTTCCGGGCAAATAGTCTATAGGGTAAAGTGAGGTGATGCTCACCTTTGTATCGGGGCACGAAGGCCTGGATGTCCTCGGGAATGTTCATGTAGAAATGCAGCTCGCGGATGTTGAGCGGCTTGATGACCGTGCTGTCGTTCAGCACCAGCAGCCGCGTGTGCCCGCCCACCTGCGCCAACAAACACACCGTCACAGAGGGTGTCACCCCATGCAGCTATTCTCAACAGCCGACAATCAAACGAGCTATTTCCACACACTTACTTAAACGCTGTTTATATTTTTGAGTTCGAGCGCTCGCACTCTCAGTTCTAAATTCACTCTACAAATACCTATCTGGTTCGTTCACTCCTGAAACGAAATAACACATGCTGTGTTTTTGTTCTCCAACCGAGCCTATTTATTTGCCTTACGAATATGACGTCAAGTGATAGTGCTAGTAAACAATATTGTATAGATACATATTGACTGATATCCGAAAGCCTTGAGCCGGACAAAGTGTTGCCAAATATACACTATCAGATAAGAGGACAATGTGCTAAAAACAAAACACAAATTAGTGAAAAAGAAACAGTACTCGAAGTGTTTTTGCCGAATCCGAAAAACATATTTGATATCAAATGTTATGAAAGAGCTAACGGAGACTAATAGTTGTACTGTTGTGCAGAAACCAGGTGTATTTGATCTATAAAACCAGGTATATTTGATCTATAAAACCCGGTCGCGCTAGCACGTGGCGATTGCGTCATGCGGCGAGCACTGGTACTGAGCGTCGCCAAAACACTCGATGTTTGAAAATACAAACCTATTTTACGGCATTATGTGTCGATATTCTTGCGTTTGATTGAAATTTGCAAGGCACTACATTGTACACCACGACAGTATGCCAGAGGGTCAAGTGCAAGTCAAAGACAAGATCATTATGCTAATTATTTCCTCGTGCATCGAGGATAGTGAGCGCATTATAATCCGCTCTTGTTCATCCCATACTACTTATTTTAGTACCAATATAATTTCCTTGTTCGATTAAACATTATCATAGATATATACAGTAGAATACTCTATGAATGAAAGAAATTTAACCTGCAGCGTCCAACAACTAAATCACCTCGACGATCGTGAAACTCCACTTCATATTCTAAGATACAAAACTGGTCGCATAAACCACTTAGAACGTAACAAAAAGCAGTCGACACGCGATCGCAGTGTATAGCGGCGGCGGGTCCACAATAAGTAAAAAACTCGGAGCGGCTGTGGCGTTGACCCGGGGACCATCTGACCGCAGGACGCCCGCTTGCCTCCGCCACTGATACAGCGTCTACTCACGGATGGGAAATTAATCTCTTGACGTTGAATATTAGGATTGGTCGGCTATGCTGAATTCGACACGAACCTTAATACACGCTAACATTAATTATACATCAATTGTTCATTATTAATATTATAAATACTAAAGTGTATTTTTTATATATTCCGTCTTTACAGTGATAGTTCATACCGAGGACACAAGATACTTTTTTCCCGAAAATATAATAGTGATAAACTAATTATTCGCGGACATTGTCGCGGGCCATAGCTAGATAGTCAATGAGCGTTCCAGAAGCGATATCTAGATGTCCAAACTATATGCCCCTAATTACCAGCTACAAAATGTTTACCCATTAAAAGCCCCCCGGCATCGCTCTGTTCCCCTCCAAGTCCGGTCAGTTCAGTACCTATTTTAACTTTATCGTATAACGAACAAAACATAATATAAGGTTAAATAAACTTAATGAAAAACAAATCGGTGCATGAATGCACTTGGTAATAAATAACTTTTTACTTTTGTCCGCATAGCAACCGGGTCGGCAATACAATGTATACGATTGCAGACGAGAGTGATTGCGTCGTCCCGATTCATTTTCTTTGTTCCATAAAATCAGGCATTCACCGCAAGTGGCCATACAACACGAGCACCAAGTTACAATAGAGGGCTCTGTAGTCCTATTGCGGTCAGCTGCTCACTATTTAACCATTCGAGAAAGTGCCTTGCCGTATGTCACGTTTACTTGCTGATTGGGAAATAAATACTAATTGCATTTTCACTTCAATGGCATACGTTCAAATCGATCGCCAGTCATTAGCCAATAGCCACTGCAATTTATTTAAAGTGTATGTATACATTAAGTCACAATATGCTTTGTGTCTTTTGCATAACCGTTAGGTACTAAACATTTGTATGATTAAAACCTTTGTCTATGGTACACATCCAGGTAGAATAGCTATACCCGTAGGGAGGTAAGCCAGCGAGTTGAAGCACTACAGAGTAAGAAACTTTTTTGCAATGTAACAATGCTTATTGCTATTGTTAAATGTCAAAGCAGAAAACCAGCGCTTATAGATAGCCGGTGAGAGGCGCATGTGACATTGTGTTTACATGTTTTGGCGGGCACATCCATTGTGATATGATTAAGATAATAAACAGCTGATGGCCCGTGACGTTAGAAGCCTACTAGCATAGTTCAGAAATTGACTTACTGGTTTTTAGGACGCATTCCAACACTGTACAATTGTGACACTTAACACTCGTATAAAATACCAAAATATCCAAACAACGTGAGCTGAGCTCTGCTCACCTACTGAATAAGGATGCATCCTTGTGGTAATTACAAATGAAGTGACATATTTGTATTTCGTATTACAATCGTCTTTCCTTAATACCCATAAGTTAATAAAATATTAACTAAGTATGAGGAATAAAAATAAATTAGAAGCCGACAGGCTGAAAAGGATTATCTGAAGCAGCAGGCAACATGGAGTTCACCTAAACATAAAGCTATATACAGATATCCCGAAGCATGCGCCGCAAATGGTGCACAAAGTATAGCAGATACAGGGTATTTGGTTTGGTCGGTGCGTCGACACGCAGTACCTGTCTGCTGTGTGCAACATTCAAAGCGCATGCGTGGCGAAGTATATCGCTTAATGTAGCTGGTATTGAGTTGTGTTATTGAAGGATTGTATTGTGGGTTACCTGATTGTTGAGCGGTAGCACGTCGACCTCGTGCCCTTCGTCCGGCGACAGCGCGGTAGCGGCTTGCGGGCGCTTGCGGTCCGCGCCGCGCCGCTCCGGCTCGCCCATGCCCCAGCCAAGAGAGTACACCATCACTTCGGATGAGCCACCACCGCCGCTGTCCACCTGCCAAAATAATCCATTAATACTTGTTCACCTTGACAGTAAACTACTTTCTTTGGCAACTAACGACTTGCTTTCTTAAGCTGCTGTGCGATTGAGAACAATATCCACTAATTGGATAATAGCGATGTGAGGCTACGAAAACGCTTTTCCTGCTCACCTGACATCAGACAATCTTCAAACGAGAGAATTACGCGTTAACATTGTAGTAAAACTTTTACAACCACGATATACGTACAATAATCAAAGACGCGCAAAACAAACAAGTCGTCTTGGATTCCACGTCACTAATGGATGACTATTTTGGTTGCGCAAGTCGCAAATAAGCTATCTATGGGTTAATGGTTCTTACGTAGACCTTTACGTAACTCAAATGGCAGAAAAATGTATCACTATATTCAAGATAGTCTGTTCCTCACTCACCAATAATCAGCAAATGCCACAAGTGGCGAGGACTCTTTGTAGTATTTATACGCCCCCTTTTAAACAAAAGAGACACCGCTTTTGTGTTCGACGATGAGTCAGGAAATGATTTGGGTCGGTAAGTAAATTAAAGCTACTACGATACTATAATGAGTGGCGCATAAAATACATACTGAACTAACCATTATCAGACATTGACTTCATAAATACTTTAGAAATGCTAATTAACTAAACTAAACGTTACATCACATTCATCATGAGCGTGTTAATTTAATTAACAACGCAATATTTATTACGACCCAACAAATATTCAAATAAAAAGGTTTTGTCAGAAATAAATGTTTGAGACTTGACCATCAATCTTGTATCATTTGCTTACCGATACCTAACTAACCAATCCAAACTAGTTGGGTCTACATTTAGTACAGCGGAGATCTTGTTGCTACCCTAAAAGTTTATCATCAAATCAGCACTATATCATAATATTGCATTGCCATAGGATTTACATACCTACGTATTTATTACGAGAAGGAGATGTGGTTCAAAATTAATTTGCAAGATTTGACACAAACACAAACAAACAAACACGGCAAATTAAATAAAAGCTTTTAGATATAACTATAGATATTTAGTAAACATACTAGATCACGTGTCGCATTAAAAACGTATCGCGTGTATTCCTGGCAACTGGTAAACAAGATGAACGGAATCAGCCCAACGACCTAGCCTATAAAGCTTATTGCAATAAATGCAGTGGTAGTCACGGGTGATGCAACAACGGAGAAAACTTGCAAGTGTCTAGTTATTTGCACTGGCCGAGATAATTTTCAAGACCAGAAAACTTTCGATAATATACTTATCGGTCATAGGAGTATGGGCGAAACATAAAGTTCAAGAGCGAAATCGTTTGTTATCTCTGCGGCCAAGCCGAGAAGAAAGAAACTATAATTGGTTTAAGCCAGTGCCTCACGACGGGAACCTGTTCCATTTATTCTAGTTTTAGTCGGTGCAATGCACGCGAGTTCGGGGAACCGATGCGCGTGAGTGGTTTCTATTCGACCGGTCCATGCCCTCGTGCTCTTTGAGGTCTTTAATCGACCGAGCCCGCCTCACAGTTTGTTTTTTTTCCTTGACGCTCGCATGTAGACGGTAAAAAATATAATAAAATAAGAGCGTTGGCCCGTACCAACGCCCGTGTCCGTATATCGCAAATATTTTAACGTATTCATTTGAGTCTCATAATAGTCCTTATTTCTGAAGCTGCGTATATTTCTAGAAGACAATCCATTAAAATCACGTGCGTGGTAGCGGTGTTATATGACAGAATAATATTCACATTTAAAACGTTCGGTTCAATCAATATTAAGTATTGTTTGTTTTGCTAATAGATAACGCCCACTCCATCCGCTTGCTATTCCTGATGAGGACAAGGGACAAAAACAGGCGAGGTTCACGTTCATTGCCAATATCGCGGTGTAACAGCGATTTTTTCACTCGTCGAATTGCTGTGACGTTATGCGAGCGGTGCCCGAGCGTCGGCGATTGCGTCGCAAACAGGCAGCGAGCGGTGCGGCGCGGCGCGGCGTCACCAAATTAGACGCGATCCGCAGCCGCCGGCGCACCGCAGGGAATCTGGATGACGCGCAAGCCCCGCCTTTATCGACCATCAGCCGCCGGTTGGCGAACCACAGAGTCACACGACAATCGTACATCAAATCACAGCTAAACAAAAATAAAGCGCCGCAAAATTACACCACAGGAAGCTGTAGACACCGAAATAACTCGGCCAAAAGTCAAACGCATATTTGTTGGTAAATGTGATAACTGATAAACTAACTCCAGGTACGTAAATGTTTATTTTCTGACCACACAGGGCCGTTTGTATTAAATTTAAATCGAAGACCGATGAACGCGCATATTTGTTAGTATAAGCAGGCGCTTCATCGAGGGTACCTTGAAACTCCCGATAAGAATAATAAACAAGTAAGCGGTATCGCTTATTCATCGACTTTGCTCGGCGATCACTCGAGTTCCAAGTACGAAAGTATATATGAATGCAGAAGTTAGATAATAAGGTCGCGCTCAAATGTTAACCGGGCTCAACCAGTTACACGAACAGCGTTTCGTGTCATCACATCACTCATCAGCAAACAGTTAAATTTATCATTCGACTCTACAACTGCGTGCGTTGTGATAAAGTACACAACATATGGGCTGTATAAATAACGTGCACATTATTACCAACGTAACAAAAAAAAACAGAAGTCGACAAAGGGAATATCAGTTCATATTAGGAATCAAAAGGAAGTGGTAAAGCACTCGGACCTGAACCAGGAAGGGGAAAGACGACTGAGGAAATGAAACCAATGCTAAATGAATTACCCAAACTGTGACCTTAATCCTCTAAGATACAAAACGTTGGTTTGTATCACGATATTCACAATTCGTTGATATTACAAAAATTCGAGACTAAACAGATGTTATTTGGAATGCGGATCCATGCAATGAACGACTCAATAACAAGTAACTGAAACGAAATAATTATACACGGTGATGGCCATGGTTAAAAAACATTAATTGAACGTAAAGCACCTATTGTAAAATTGGTACACGCTCGACTTGTCTTTGTAACAAAAGTACATTTCTTTGAGTTAGCTTTCTTTCTATAATAATTTAGGTAAATAAAATCAGTTTCAAAGTTAATAAAAAACAAACAAACGCAATTGAATAGAGAACTTAGCTAAAAGTATCAAATGATAATTGACACAATTTGTCACAAATATTCTAGCCTATTACACTAGCCTAGCCTCCTACAGCTCCTTTGCTGCGAGGGGCAGGTTCCCGAAATGTGGGTTACCGTCAAGCGGGTCAGTGGGTCAGATGCAGTGCGCCGGGTGTTGGCAGCGCAAAGCTATCCATCCGCGCCGCCTCACGCAAACATACCCGTCATACCCGTATCTCGACATAATTATTCTAATCACATCTCAACACACTTCATAACAGCTACTCACGATACTACCGCCTGCCAACTATCACAGCTCATTATTTGGGAATGTATTCCTCATCACAACCAACAAATCTTTGTCCAGGAAGATTTTAAATATAATCAATCTGGCCCCTATTTCACCAAGCTTGACAAGTGCGACAATTGTCTAAATAACGTGATAATTGTATTTTATGGAACTGCAATTGTAATAATCAGGTGACAATTGTCGAGTAGTCACGATAAGTGTTGTTTCACAAATCTCTACATTATTAAACCACGCTGACAGGTGCGACAATAATTTAAAAAAAGTCATTTTTGTCGTGAAATGACAGTTGTGAAAATCCTGACACCATTATCACGTTGTCATGACAACCGATAATATTTATAATATTTTTAAATATGTTTTAAATGTTTAAATCAACAGAATGTTGATTGTTGACAGGCGTCCACCATTTCCGCGTAGTTAGTCCACAATTATACAACAACAATTATTATATTAGTTTGGAGTGTCCAAACAAATTTTTATTTCTTTTAATCAATTGCTCATGACTATACACAATTTTTTTCAATAAACGAGAGCGGTTAGCTTGGCTGTATGGATAGTTTCCTCAGTCTTGTCGACTGTATGCAATTATTCTCACTTTAAAAAAACTGTAGCAAGAAACAAGGTTACTATTTTTTTAATTTTGATGGTTGAATATGAGACACTACACGTGTTCGTTTTTTAAAAGTAAGTTTTCCGATCATGTTTGAGAAAATGTAATTTTATTGATACTAGCCAGTGTTTATTTTTTAATTTCAAAGTACGTGTGTTTTGGAAGCGAGCGTTTTCGAGTTTGTCCGAGTAAATATAAATACCAATTACAAATCTTAATACTTAATTAAGTACACTGATGGTTTATTATAAATTGGATTCTTTTTTTTGAACGTACGCTCAAGAACCGCTTAAATTTTAAATATATAGTTGTGGATATAAACTGACACTGGTTTTACTGATTGGTTTTTTTTCCTTGAACGCAAAGGCAGTGACGTCAAAGGAGAAATTTATTCGTTCTTTATATATTCTCCTATATGCAAACTCATCTAAATCGCTTTCACTGTCACTACCACTACTTTCGCGGAGAGCCATTTTGTAACTAACAATGAAAACACTACAATTGTAACGCAAGCCTGACACAGCTCTAATCTCATGTCAATAATTACCGACAAATTTGCAAATATGTCGACTTGGAAAAATGTACAATTGTTTCACAACATAATTGTCCTTAAAATAAATTATGGACAATTGTCACGCGTTGCACACTGTAATTGTAGACAATTATGTATGTCCATAGAAATAAAATTGAGAATTTGTCTACTTGTCACCGGTCACTTGTCGTATGTCCGAGACATATGTCGAATTGTCAGCAGACATATGTCATTGACAATTGTAACTTGATGAAATAGGGGCCTGGATGATTCACGTGACAATTCGCGCCTCCAGATCATCGCGTCACATGGCGCCAAACATTTATAAACTCCGGAGTTATTTTGGATTCTGCGAAAACATTTACGCAGCCAAGCTTAATCATTTATCAGGCTCTCTTGTAGGGACCGGAACCGGTTTCCGTGAAATACGCTTTTGATCGGGTTATTCGATAGGGTTGATTTTAAAAACCCCATCAGTGCGGCAAGCGTATCGTTGGCTAGCCGCAATTAAAGGGTTATCCATTGATACGATGGATTTGGCTTGCCTCTGGCAGTCTTACCGGTATCAAAAACCCTTAATACGCTTGCCGCTTTTAAAGTGGTTTGATAGATGTCAAGATATTTCAATCTCTGCGCCCAATTCCTACAACTTATTATTGCACAACCTAACAATAGAACGGTAAGCGGTCGGTAGGCGCACGTGGCGACATTTAGATGCAAGCGGGCCTAAGAGACAGCAATCTATAGGATTAACCCAACCCTATTGATACGCTGTTTCTTCCAGCTGCACCCTATCGGACAACAAGCGCAATGGAAACGGTAACCTTATTCGAAAAGGTAGCCATATCGATACGGCAACACAATCGATAGGGCTATCCGTTGTACGGGTAGCCCAGTGATAGGCTTTTGAATCGAAAGCGCTTAACGAATAAAGCGGTTTTCCGGTCCTTGCTCTCTTGATTATTTATCAATTCATCAATTCCTGTATATACCTAGTGTGTTTAACTTAAGCTGCAGTGAGTGCTGACAGATAGTGATGCCACCATTGGCGCAAATATACTTTACGCAGTAGGAAGCACCTCAATGAAAGTAGACGGCAGCCAAATTGTTGATTCATCATCTCCATTCATAAACGTTTCCAAGAACTCCCAGGGTTATATCAAAAAAGGACACGGCAATAACCTTAGAAATACAATTGCTTAAGATAATAAAACGTAATCTCTCGCAAGGAAATAAAGCCAAATCTTTATTTATCGGTAGTAACTGTCAAGGCGCTTGTGATTGTAAAGCGGACGACGACACGCTCGGCAATGTAGGTATATCAACCTGAGCAGGCACTTCATTTACCTTGAGCTTGACCTAACGACGGCCAAATAAAAACAGACAGTCTATTGGCAAGAAGCGATTACATAATGAGTACAATAGACCGAGAACAATTAGGAAGATCTAGGTTATCCAAAAAAATGTGACGAGTGTTTGGTTAGGTTTATAGCTTTTAGAATCGAACTAGAATTTAACCTAATGGTTAACATATTGCGGCTACTGGCAAAGCTGTAATATTAAGTGATCATGTGACCAGCATGCGATCAAGACGTATTGCAACTCACGCCAACTGCGGTGTGCAAGCCACTAGTAATTATCATACCACACTATTTATTGTTGGGTGATTTATGGCTTTTGAAAATAAATACGTTACATTTGTGTATACTAATGAAGGAGTGTCGTTTACAATCAAATAATTCGACCAATAAGCATCCACATTTTTTTTTAAATAAGTGCGTGTAAAGTAAATATTGCAAATGTTGTTGTAGTTATAAACTTTAACATGTCAACCAGTGGTAATTTTTGGTTCAACAAGGAAAAACAAATATTGGAAATTCGTCACCTTATAGGTACGTAACTTACACGCGTGTGATAAAAAGTTCTACTTATACCTACGACCAACGGAAATGCGAATGAAAACAACCCATTCGATTCGGTAGCTATAAGTTATGAAACCGAGACGGAACAAAACGCAATGGAAAATTTCACATGCGTACATAGCTTTCTAGAAGGATCGGAGTAGGTACCTGCTTGCGCCATGCAGCGCTGCGCCAGCCAGCAGGTGGCCTGGGGCCTGCAACCAAACGCACTTTCACTTCGCACGAGCAACCACGGTTATGAGCTAGATAGGTACGCAAAACTCAAACGACCTTAAACTTTCAACCGTTCCAAATTCCAAAGAGTTCAGTCTGCGATCCGCAGAACCAGGCAATTTGGGAAGAAACTTGGCAATTGTCTTATTACCAGGGGATAACAGCTGTCTTTCAAATGACAAGTTCAGTATTGCTTGTTGACTTTAAGGAGAACTCTGGGAGCGAAATGGCTTGACAAAAAGCCTGAAACGAAACTGCACGATTTTAGAAGTGTATTCAATAAATACTATTCTTATCAAACACGTTTGGAAAATTAAGGTTAAAGTAACAGTTTTACTAGAATTTAAACGGTAGAAAAACTATTGTTATGAGAAGGTAATGACATAGAACTATAAAAGCTGTAAAACTTAACCTAACAAATCTGTTTTCCATAAAGTATTTAGGAATAAAGCATATTCTATTTGCTTCCCATCCCATCTAGTGTTTTAACCATTGTCTATCGTCACCATTACGGAAGTAGTTGAACGAATAAATAAATGACGCACGTAGTTATTTTGCATACTCTTATCCTAATCTCAAGCATTATAAATCGGCATCGCGATAGGCCCTTACTGAATCATTAAAATGACTAATGCCAATAACAAACGCAACTAGAAAACCAATTGGAAGGAAACCACTTCGAAAATGTAAGCACATTCCAAGTATTTCCAACACCTGTTTTAGCATTCGTTTGAATGGAAGTGTCACTACGCGCACTTCACAGTGGAGGTCGGCCCAGCCGTTTCTGCTCAATACAAATAAATGCCGCCTTACAAAAATAAACATAGACGTAAGAGTTTGACAAAACAATAGTGGCCGTCAAATGATAAACGGTTTATATGGCTACCGAATAATATTGTAAAACTTTAATTTGAATGGACTGGCTTACCGCCTAAGTTAATTTTCATTTTCGACGAGGGATAATTTATGCGATTTTCGTAGAGACCAGGGGGCAATTTTTGAAGCTCACCGACGAAAAATTACTAACTTTAAATAAATTTGTGCAGCGATTTAACCTACGAGCGCGCCCACCTTTTGGATTTGATATCATAACGCCTTTATCATATCAAATCCAAAACAAAAGATGGGCCCGCTCGTAGATTAAATCGCTGCACAAATTGATTTTTGTTAGTCATTTTTCGTCGGTGAGCTTCAAAAATTGGCCCCCTGGTAGAGATAAGCGACTAACGTAGAGCGCTCGCTGATCAGTGCCGATGACGTGGTGGCAGGCGGAGGTCGCCGCGCCGCGGAGCGCACGAGCGAGCCGCACGATGAATGAACCGAACCAACACTAGCAACAGTCAACGGCTCGGCTCGGCAGAACGTCGACGAGCACCAACCTAATTTTAGACGACTTGACCGTTTCACAATATTCCGCGCGTTATAAAACATTATGATAATCAGAATAAAAGCACCCAGCTGTGAAAGAAGTCAAGGCTTTCAAATTACACCCGAATCACGGTCATACAAAATCCGAGTAGACCAAGTAAGTTATTAAGTTTCGACTCACTTGACTATACACTTCCTTGAGCCCGCTCGTGATGAAATCCTAAATTGGAACACGTCCGCGATGAAATTTTCAGATTCTTCAAGCACAGTCACTTGAACTGACACAGAATATTACTCAACACACAGGAACCAAAGTAGGTAGAGCACAAGCCGTGTCGCACTCTCAGTTTATAACAATAAAACACGTAGCTATTAACAATCGTTCGCACAAAACTGATATCGTGGTCAATTTAAAACAGGTTCTTTTGTTGAAGCTTAAGATAGCACAAAAAAATGAACGCAAAATAAAAGTAGCGCTGTGTAGCGCGGAACACTTGTCTCCGTTGGCGTTGCGCACTAGTGACTGAGGCGATCGCGCGAACCGCGAGTAAATCAATGTTGCGCGGCGCGGGCGTGTGTGCCGACCGGCAGCGGGCGCTGCGCCTGTGGCCCCGCGCACACAGCGGCGCTCCCTTCGGCATTGTCTCGCCGGGACTCGCGGGACCGACCCGCCGCCCCATACCTGTTTTCCACCACTGTCAGTGAATGAACCCTACTCAACTGACCCCTAATACCGAACCAATGATATCTACCCACCAAGTTTTACACAGCTTTGGGCAACAACGCAGCATGCACAGTTTAATTTAACCTAAAGCCTGCATGCATCAGCACGTCTTATCCTAACTCATCGATCGTAGCAACAACGCAACAAAGGTCTTTATCAAACCTCGAAGTCGCGGTGGCACGAATAAAATTTTGCTAGGGACTTCAACGCGATATTATTTCATCGATAAATTGGACTTTCTTATGACAATAGTTATGTTATGACTATGAGATGACGTATGTTATTAATATGCAACTTGCAATACCTATTAAACTGTTTCATTTATACAGTATGAAGATTGAAGTCCGTAAAGGTCGATTAAGGAAGATAACGGTTTTCATACTTTATGGATGTAGGTATAGACGTGGCGTTGACATAATATGACAATCTTGTCAGAGAATCGATGGAATTAATTTTACGCGTAAAATACCACCTAGAAAACAGTGTCGTGGAAATTTATTATAATTTTAATTTTTGTTTATTTATACAGAACTGTATCAACGGAGAATTAGGAATTAGGAATTAGGTAAAAACATTGACGGGTAGTAATCATCACATTTTAGTTAAGTAATTTTCAATTATTATGTAGGTAAACTTTACAGCTAATATGAAGTGTCACTTCCAAATAAGCATTCAGTTATCGATAAATTTTATATCGGAAGGAAGTCCCTAGTTAATTGACGTTATTGCCACCGCGACTTCGAGGTTTGGTCATTATTATTTAGTTAACGCAAGACAACAACAAAACCGATTGTAATAATTGTACTACTATTGTATTTGGAATTTGTTTCTACTATACAAAATAACAAATAACTTGTCAGGCTTATCAATCATTTTCCAATGTGTTTATATGACTCACTACGGGATCGATTGGCTGACTGGTACGTCACAGTGAATTGGTTTTGAGATCCGTATCGGAGCAAAGCAGTCAGCCATCAGACATATCGGAACGAACAAGGTGTTCACAAATTTCTAAACAAGACTATTTATAACACGTTATTAGAGTGCATGTTCAGATATTTATGAACACCCTGAAGAATAAAGATATATTTGTTGGCGACTGTATTCTAAAATTTACATCTCTACGTTCAAAAGTTCTGGGATTCTACACGGTAATAACGATATTGTCGTTTCCGTATTGTCAACATTTAGATAACTCTTGTCATTTACAATAATGGCGACTGTGGCATAAACGATTTTAAAACACGTTAAATGCGATATCGTTATATCGCAGTAGTGTAGAGGCCTAGGCTTTATGTTGTCTGTCAATCAGCCAGTTAGTAGTCGAACGGTTTAATAAAAAAAATTCAGAGATAATTTATCTCCATCCTCGACAACATAGTTACTTCCTATCTATAATCAGTCATTCAAATTTTCCTTCTGATCACTTGTCACTCCAACTTTCCACAAGATCTTCTCAAATAATGTTACCTGTCAGGCCTAGTGTGCAATCCGAGCATTCTGCGCTCTCTGTACACACGATCAAGCAAAACTTAAGCAGTCGAGTGTGACGCAAGAGGACATTGTCAGAGAAACAAATTTAAACCAGCGGTGACTGGAACAGTTCAAATCAATTGAAGCATGAAATTGGTTAAACGCTGATATTGGTAGCGGAAATAATAGCTCTGACGTCAAACGCGACTTCGCAGACGCTGCGCTCGTAGGCATCATTTTTTGATAATAATTTGTTAGATATGGGATTTCTTATCCTATTTTTAATACAATTACGACGACGACGAGTGACGGCGTGACCGTGTTTATGGCCTCGTTGGTAGTAACCCTGCCTACGAAGCTAGCGGTCCCCCCGGGTGGGCAAATAATTGCGTGATGACCACGAGTATTTATTCCCGAGTCTTGGATGTTTTATATGTATTCAAGCATTTATTTCTCTATATAAGTATGTTTATCGTTGTCTAGTACCCAAAGTACAAGCCTTGAGCTTAGTTTGGGACTAGGCCAACTTGTGTATGATTGTCCCCTGATTTTTATTTATTATTTATTACTAATATCTCCGGCGATATCATCGAGCGATCAATTGACACAACAAAGATTTATGTGACAACAACTCAACTCTATAAGATTATGTCACACAGTAAGTAATATATCAAATATTATCTACTAATCACAGCGACATAACAAAAGCTAAGTATTTTTTTAACCAAAAACACGACAAGAGTAGTTTAAAGTCACGAGTACCAACTATAAGTACAACCTAAGGGTTGTAGTTGTGGGTTTGCAGTCTTACGACACTGCACTGAGGGTCCAGTGGCTCCCTCATTACAATTATTGTGTTTTCTAATAAACTAAACAAACTATTATCTAGATATCGAAGAGTGATTTTCATTGTAGAAATACAGGTCCTGAGGGAATAGCGATAAACGACTTCTATCTACGCGGACGTAGTTGCGAGAAACAGCTAGTACCCTATATAATTATGTTTTCAGGACAATACCTTATGGACACCACTGGACACAATTATACAAATCGTATCGTCAAATCGTATTTTTGTCGTAGACAAATATCTACAACAAGTAAACATTTCGTCAGAACGGGATTATATTTTCTCATTAAGTTATGGTGATATAGGTAATTAATATAAAAGTAAAAACTATTCTCAAGAGCTTTTTTTTATTGGAGTCTGCCTAATTAAATGGACTTCATATTAGGTATATTTTGGAACATACATACATAACATCACGCCTTCATTCCCAGAGTGGGGTAGGCTGGGCTACAGAAATATCAACAACTCTAAAATGACTTATTTATAAATCTGTAACCACATTTTGCACAATCAGGCCAAAAAGTTTACTAGTGTATTAGTGACAGGTTGCCAGCCGATCGCCTAGCAGTACTACAAGCCCTTATTCCCTTAGTTGCCTATTCCGACATCCACGGAAAAACATGCACCATTTTAACCCGACAACCACAACCAACAGGGATATTCTGGTAGGGATCCTATCATTTCATAACCAACGTTTCACAAATGATTCATTTCACAAACATATCATTTGACAACCCGCGTTTATTTCCAAAACTGTAAATAATTCTGGATTTATTTCAGGACCATCGTGTAGAACCCTATCAGTTAGGTTAGGTTAGTTTTATAAAAATCCTGAAATACTTGCAGTTACAGAAAAAAAACGGGTTGGCAAATGAATAGGTTGCAAAACGATGCATTTGTCAAAGATTTGTCGGCGAAAAGGCAGAGAAGCATTTTGGTAATTTAATAATATATAAATAGCCAATAAAGTTCATGAAACTTGGTTCACTAATGTTAACCCAATATCTTGGGTAGGTTTATCATATTTAAATGTAAGATTTAAGTTAGCAAAGTACAATACAATACAATACAATACAATACAAAACACTTTATTGTCCACCAAACAAAAACATTACACAGAATTTTCACAATTTAGAAGACCCAGGTAAACAACAGGCGGTCTTATCGCAGATTAGCGATCTCTTCCAGACAACCTTAGAAGGGATAAGGTGCAAGTTAAAACAATTTACACGGTAAAGTATTGCTTTTTATCTTGATATTCTGGCGTCTTTTATAAAATTAAAGCATAAGAACTCACCTCGTCGTAAGTGGCGATTGATGAAGAAAGAGCGCGAGTGTCCGGAGCCACGGGGAGCGAAGAGCGCGCACCTGAGACCAACATGTTACAGAATGTCACCAAGCTCACACTTTGCCTTACTTAACAGATAAGATAACACTGTGTGCGCTTTGAACGTTTTGTGCAACTAGCCTGAAACAATATCCTCTTTTGAGTATTGATTGATACGGTGATAACAATAAGTCGCTGACTGGTATACTTATGCCATGTCAATTCGCTTTTGTTCAATGGAGGAGAAATACTTTTGTTTTTGAAGCGAGTGTCCTGCCAAACGAAACTTTGTAATTTCATGCATTTAAATTAACTTGGCAAAGACATTGGACTGGAATTACAAAAATGGGGCCGATGTATTTCTCACATTTGTAAAACGTTAAAGTTACTTCTTAAGTATTCTAACTAAATATTTTTTATGAAACTGTAACAGAATTTGTCAGAACTCAACTGTAATTTTCCACGCGTAATGGAACTGTGCATCTAGTCAGGTAACCCATGTTTGCAGTTAAATTTAGTCCTTAACATAAGCAAATGTTGACCCAACTGTAAATTATTCACAAGAATAACTTGGCTAATATTTCTCAGTTTCCCCGTTAGCATCGACTCTTTGCTTAGATTAAGACTTATCTATAAAACAACCTACGATAACGTGGGGATAGGATTAAGTATATTTCCATTATAAATCAAAGAGAGTTTCACAAATATTTGTCGTTAGTAATCCTCTGATATATTATTGTAACGGAAGACGTCACATAGAACAAATATTTGTAATTTTACTTGAGTCAAACAAACGTGTCTAAAATTAAGCGGATTTAGCAGTATCAACACGAACCTACATGGCACCTTCGGTCGGAAAAGTTAGTGGTTGAATAAAATCATTGGAGTTTACAAGATAATTATCGGGTGGTTCCAATGCGGAAATTGAGTTAGCGGGCGAGGATATCTAACTTAGGGCTATTGGACGGTCAAAACTAGCCCACAACATCTAGCAGCGAAGGGTTTAATGGAGGAATTATTAATGTTTTGTGTTAACTAAACTTTGCGCGTTATTAAAACTATAATAGTGGGTATGTACCTACCAGGGACCCGCCCACCCATTCACCGATAAAAGCATTTGAAAGACTAACCTCTCAATAGAATACCCCACTAAAAGAATAACCTCTTGCAATGAAATATATGACTAAGTTATTTGTTAAACTAACCATTCACTATAAGGGAAACCTTAACAGCTAAAGCACAGATGGGTGAATCAACTTTTAAGGTACTCCCCAATTTTCGACATGTCTCACTATGTCACCTTAATTTGGTAGAATGCAATTTTTTTTTGATGTGGTCAATATATTGAATAAATCAGACAATTAAACTTACTTTCTAGCTGACAATTTTAAAAATTCTTCTATGATTTACACAAATATATCAGGTAACGCAGGGGACGACGTTGTCCCCGGGTTTTGTATGAAAAACGTGCATTTTCCACTGCGTTACCATGTTTTTTCAAAATTATAGAAATGGTTTATGATTATGAATAGTGAAATCCGAAAATCTGATTATCTAATTTTAACATGTGTAAACCATTATCAATCTCACATATTCTAGTAAGTTTTTATTAGCGTGTAGAAAAGGAGGACTTTAAAAGTTAATTCACCCAGATAACCCTTATAAAGCGCATTAAAAAACACATCGAACGGATTTTCTAAGTAAAAGACTTATTAAACCCATTCGAAACCCCTTGAATGGGATAGCGGGTTTTAAAAGCAAATCGAACGGCTTTTAAGCGATACGGCTTTTCTAAGTAAAACCCTTATAAAAACCCATTCGAAACCCCTTGAATGGGATAGCGGGCCGGTCCTTGGTATGTACACTAACTAACTGTAACTTTCCTGTCAAGTTATCTAAAACGCTAATGATATCGTCCATCGTTACAATTTTTTACCCGTCATGATTTCATTTGAATACATATATGTATTATAATTATATGCGAATGGTGAATGTACTGTTCATTTATTCTTACTTAATAATTTCATTTACTTTTGTGTCATTTAATTTGGAGTATTTTTTTCATATAGTTTTTTTTAGTTTAACTGTGACTAAAACCATTTTTTTATTATATCTATTTCAACACCAACCCTAGTTGTTTCTGTCGGGCGCATTGGCTGACTGGTATAGAATGCCTTAAGGCAATGCTATAAAAATTTAATAAATAAATAATACAGCCATAATAGAATATAAATTAAATTCTAGAGGTCAAAAACCGTCCACCGGTTCTCATTACGTAGGGACTTAATACCGAACAAATAACAAATGTATAATACAATTAACCTTCACCTTATCGGCTAAGCACCAGCCACCAAACATAGAATAGCGTGCGGTCGAATTAAACTGTACCTGTGGCCTTATCAGTTAATCAAATGAGTCATTGAAACAAACTTCACGTTATACATAAAATAACTAAATACATTGTTAAATGTTGCGTCTTCGTATGTAACTTTTTTATTGTTCTTGTTGTTTCCCTAGCCTCACCGCAAATAACAGAACTAGCATAGAGGAATTCCATTTTAATCCTCAGGGTTGGCAACACATTTGTTGTCTTGAGGTTTTGTATGTCCATGGTCCTCCCGTTTGATGTCTGTGGTATAAAACAATCTAGGGATTCAATTTTTAAAATTAACTGCAACACTTGAGAATTTTTTCAAAGTAGTGCATGAGAAATCGACACTTCACGATTCAATCGTCATTTAACTGACTCTGAGAGCGCGGCAGTAAATCTGATCAAATCCAATCTGGTATTGAGCCATAGATAGCTGCATAGCGTAAATATTTTTTTGTCAAATTATTATTCTCGTTGGAAAATTTGTTTAGTTTATTGCCATATTCATTCTTCGTTTCATATAGTCCAGTCTCATCATACTCCACGATATGTTATCCATCAGAGCTTTTAAAGGTCATTACTTTTCTTCGCAGATGCATATTTTCTTGATGCCTGATCATATTTAACGGAGAGTGTTTGTTTTGACGGAAGCCGCGAATACATTCCATTAACAGCATGTGTGAACCACAAATAATCGAGGACGCTGACAAAAGCTCACGCGGGGCGGCTTGCTCATGATGCTGGCGACAAGCCAGAGATTTCCCGAAGCGTTAATTAAAGTGTCCCCTTAGACCACGTGGATCCATTGTTGCCCTCAACCTGCGACCTGACGCGATCATTAAACAAATAACATCTAAGAAACTTACACGCCTTCCAATTAAATAGCTATTTCAGTAAAATCCTTTGTAATAAGCCCTCGCTTCGAAGAACGGTCCTGTTCTTATTACAAAGGATACAGCTACAAAAATATACAGCAAATAATGCGGCCGTCAACCGGCCATTTATAAATTGTGTAAAGCCTTGTTTCTCTTACACGCGAGTGGGGGTGAACCAATACAGGTGCACCGCACGTACATCAAATAAATAAACCTAGATAGACGATATAGCCATTATACACACGGTCCATACCACACCTATATAGTTACGAGCGGTGGCTAAAAAGTAATCTCCCTAACTATGAAACAAAAAACACTCGTCACTCGTTTATTATTTTATGAAGTTCTTTGATACTTGATGCACTATTGTCAAAAAATATTACCCATTAGAAAAAATAGCTTGCTCGTGAAAATAGTCTGCAACCCTAGGACCCCAAATGCGTTGCTAAGGCATGCTAGTAATTTCACTGAGTATCTTATTACCACAACAATACAAACATTGCTGCTTGGCGGTCGGTTATTGGATAAGATGGTGGTAGCGATCCGGACGGACCCTGCACAGGGTCCTACGACCACTAGAAAACCTCAAAGTAATGCAATTAAATTTTAATTTTACGCTGCCGTGGCTAGCGTTGTTTTTTGTAGTTTTATTTGGTGCATAAATTGCGCTTGCGTAGGACGGCAGGTCGGCAGCTAACTTGGTTTTAAATTACAAGGGGAGTGGGAAGCCACGCCGCCTACGCCACGACTACCCCTTTCGCCCACGCTTTCATTCTTTATTCTTGTCACATAATAGGGCTTACTAGTTTACTTATCCAAGAATTACATATCTTCACCTTTTATTAACCACGAGAAAATTTAATCAAATTAAATTTAGCCTACTCCTTATTTGTTTGAGGATCGCTAAACACAAAGACAGTACAGTTCAGTTTATTCAACTCTGGCTTTGGTATTTCAGCCTGAATTATTTTGATTACAGACGTCTTCTTTGCCCGTTTATATCCTGAAAGGTCGTAAATTGTAACGCTTAATTCCTGGCAGAAGGGAATATCGACGCACTGAATACGAAATTCTTGGAGCATGGTCTGACGGCGGACCCAAGGTTGCGTGCCAGAGTGCCGCACTGCGTTCCCCGGCTCCAGATAAATCGGCTCCAAGGTCAACTTGCGAGATACCCGGGGTCACGCCCTTCAAGTCAGACAACAAATGATAGCCAACCCTCTCCGCCGAAATCAGCTTGTTGACCGTCTGCCAAATATTAAAAATTCCTCGGGTATTTTTTAACAACCTCATTCTTTTTCCTTGTGGGAAGTTAACAAACCTTAGAAGGACATGGATTTTGAAAGGCAAAAAATAAGTTCGAACAACATTTTGATACAAAAATACATTTTTCTTCTCGCGTACTATAAATCGCTAATATTGATATCGTTAACGGTATTAGACTGCAACCAATAGCGTAAGGATGAGGACCAAAAAGTTGGAACATATTTATTTAAGTGCAGTTAAACATACAAACGATGAATCCGAAAAAAGTTCAGTTGTGCGACGAAAAGTTTAAGGGTTATGGCAAATTTTCGTCACACAACGGAAAAGTTTCAGCATCGCCAACTTTTTGGTCCTTACCCGTAACCAAATCGTGAAAACTGTTCTATAATAAGCGTTGCCATAATAATCACTATTATTTTATAAACATTCATTATAGCACTGTTATTAGTGTTATTACAATGGTTAATATCATTCCGCATATTAGTCTTGGCGTTTAGTGAATACTTAACATCCTAATTTGTACATTAAATCATGAAAAATGTTTTGATAAAAATTTAAATGACGTAGATCAAAAACAAAATTAATTTTGAGTCATTATCATTTATAGCTTGTAGCAAAACGTATGTATACAATGGTACATAAGTAGCTGTAAAAATACCCGTGCCTGTCATAAGAGCGCTCGCTCCGTTGTCGCTCGCGCTCTAACCTCGGCACTCGTACCTTAGGAAGTTTCAGTATGAACCAGTTACATAAACAACTATTTTGATCATATTATTTTAATAATTACGTTTAAACCAGCAGTAGCGCTCAAACACGCCTTTGTTATCAACTTGCTGATTAGCGTTTCGAATAATGCTCAGTTAAATTAGATTTTTGATCTTAATGCTTTTTTTATTAGAAGTTAAAAATACATCAATACTTCGAGGGATTTATTGTATTAATATATAAATACCTCGAAACATTTCTATAGATAGGTAGGTACTAACCTTTTTACTTTTTATAATTTAGATAAATGTTAACATTAAATCAAATAACAAGAATCTTGTAAGTTCTAATAAGTTAAAAGTCCACTATGACTGTCCTGATTGGTCATGGTGCGGGATTTTATTACGTTGTTTATGAAAAAACACCGCTTCTTGAACACAGAGTAGTAAGTCTATGCGGGCAAGCCTTACCCCTGTACTTGGGGTGCGTAGGGGGCGGGATGGCGTCACGCAGACGATGACGTCACACCGCCCATTGGTCCCCTGCGTCCTTGGCTTTTCGACTTGCTGACACGCAAAACCACTATTACATGACCTGTGGGGTTTGAAAATTGGGAACATCCCCGAATCAGACGCTAGACTGTGGGGGGAGTTACGTAAAAACCTCGGCAACCTTGAAAGGGAACAGGCAAGATTGTTTTCGTCAATAACGAAGGTTTATGAACCACTCACGCTAATGTTACTGAAAAGCTTTAGCGAAGTTCTGCCGTAAATTAAAATGGATGTGCAAACCACACGGTAAAGTAAGATAATGGAAATAACAGCAGAATATGCATCAGGCACTAACTAATTGTTAAAACTTCTTGAGAAAAGGTATATACGGCTACCCAGCAAGTATATTCGGTCATTCGAGTAACTATATTAACTACATAAACTTGTCAAGTTCAAACTACTTCAAACAAGAATCCCTTGAATCCAATTTGGCTCTAGAACCACCAAATACATAAAGTTTGAGCGCAAATATTTTGCGTTGACCTATTCAGTGCCCAGATCTCGATCTCGAACCCGTTTTGTAAAGTGCTCTGGGAGCCCTAGTCGGCTGCCAATGAAAGAATTTCTCTTCCGCTTCCCGCATTACTCGGGTATAGTTGCTCCTCTGCCATTGGAGAAATGAATCAACGACATCCTTGACACACGTGACTACAATTGTTCTACGCATTTCTTTGTTTCTATTCTACAAAACACATGAAATTGCGCGTTCACTAAAGCTTCGCAATTTGTTAAGGAAGCACTGTGAATTACAGTCATTCACTTCGCACTGTTTCCTTAACAAATTGCCAAGTTTCCCATTCAGTGACTTCTTGTTCGAGATATTTTTGTGAACGCGCAATTTCACGTGTTTAGTGAGCTATTTTAAAACGCAATACTCGTGTAAACACTACTTACGGCTTCACTGAAATGCAAAATTTTCCTATATTATATTAAAGAGCAGATAGATGCCATACCTTACTACGCACATCAATTTGATCTCGAGTTAAACGTGAATGTTATTTACGAAAACTGAAGCACCTAAATACGATACGGTAATCTCAACCCATGATTGACCAAAGAAGAAGATAAATGTGTCAAATGTTCTCACAACACTGCTGGATCGAATGATTATCAATAATGTTTAGACGTTAACCTGAAACGCAAGACCATCGTCATACTGTGGCAGGTAGGCAAGACCGAGGAGAGTTGTAACAGAGGTTAGAAGTGAAAAAGCCGATTTCTCTGCACCTATAACAGTTAGCAAGCTGACAACTTCACGCAAACTGTGGAGTGTCGAAAGAGCAACGAATTTGCGAAGTTGCCAGCTCGATAAACTGTCATAGGTTCATAGAAATCAGCTTTGTCACAACTTACCTCAGTTACAACTCTCCTCGGTCACCCCTACAACATCCATAAAATTTTACTATTTTTGTCAGTTCTCTTGCTAAAGTTTAATGGATAGAAATTTATCATCATAAATCACAAAGCTCGATTTATTACAGATTATTTACGCCACCATAAATAAGCTTTGATTGAACGTAATGGCCGGTAGCGACATCAAACGATGGCCAAAATCGAGTCGCATAAGTGTTGCAGAAGCAGCAATTATATTTATTCTTGCAGCATGCCATCGAACTTTGACTTTCTTTTGGCATGTGTCGAAGATGTGCCACCGAGCGATAGGTTATTGGAGCGGGTCCAACGAAATGTAACAAGAAGTAGTTACGGACGCCAGTTCGTCGTTATAATGATAACGTTATGACGGAAATAGTGCACTTTTACGATTAAACGCCTTAAATAATATCAAGCATGTTTATTTAAATATGAGCATTAAGCATGACGCACGCCGCTAATGTATTTAGTGGCGCCATTTGAAAATTTCGATGGTCAGCGATAATGGCTACGCGTGTTGATATTGCTATAAATGAAGCCTATCTTGTATCAACGGAGAGAGCAGTTACTAAACTTATTTATAATTAACGTTTAAGCTTACAAACGTGATATATTAATTCATAGTAAGCGTTATTGGTAGCCGTGAGATGACACACTACATTTAGTGCATGGTGTGCAGTTTGCAGGCTGATAACGACTGCTCACGTGTACGAATATAGGTATGTAGTTGCTTCAGCAATCAATCCTACTAAAGACGAACTGAAGCACTAACCTTCATGAATTTAAAGGCCGTATAGTTAAAACCAAATGTCAATAAATTTTCTGTTATTGAAAACATGTACTCTATTCCTATTTTAATATAAGACACTAAGTAATTATTTGCAAGTGCCCAGTGCCACCTACGACTCTCCTTTTGAGCTTCGCGAGTAGGTATTTTTGAAGACAATCCAGCGTCACAAAACAGCACCTTACGAGTAGGTACGTCGTCCCCGAATAAATATTTACTTTTCAAAACCTTATCGAAGGCAGATGATCAGTTCATTATTATTTTTAAGTAATCGTCATCTTTGAAAGAGAGGGAATATCGTTTCATTGACTTCATCTCGAAATAAACCTCCCTACTTACAAAATAACCACTCAACCCTACTTTGTAATGGAAGCCCAACTGCGGCAGGTTCTATTGAAACTCTTTGTGGGGTTGCGAAAAATTTAGGGAAAGCAAAGTATTTGAAGACGTTAAAGTTCGGTTTTCCCTAAAAAGTTAGAGAATAGCCATTTTGTAAGGCAGGAGGCTTTTGGGCCGAAAGAAACCCTAATCCATTTATAATAAGCCGACGTGACGTGTTTCTGTATTTTTCTGGTAGCTTCTAGAATTTTTCGTGACTAAATAAGCGATAAACGCATGTGTAAACGGAACGTGCTGCGTCCCGTTATCCAAGCATTTTGATGAATATTTTATGGTTGCATGGACTTCAAATAGACTTCTGCGGCAAATTATCGACGTTGTTGTTTGGAGTCGAGCCAAGTAGGGCGGCTCTCGAGCCTGCCCCCAACCTAACCTTTACATCGCGGGGACCTTTTACAACTGTAAAATCTAAAACAAAGCTTTCTGCGACTCTGGCCCGGCAGAATTTGTGTATCGTTGATTCTTAAGGCGTGATCTTAATTTCGGGATAAGTCCCAACGTTACAACACCCCTTTACATCGACGGGCACTTTTTTTTGGGCTTATAACTGTAGCTTATATTATCTCATCTACAAATATATCAAAATTCTTATCTTATACGTACACGAATATAAAATTGGATAAGGTATCCCTTTTTCCTGAGGAATGGTTTTTCTTTTGGTGTAAAAGTTGCTTAGATTACAACAGTCTTACTTACTCAATCTCTTGCGTGTTTGCTTCTCTTAGTGAAAGAAGGCCATGCAAACAAGCAACAAGACAAACGTGCAAACATTTCTTTCTTATTACATAGTATACCAACGGTCTTTTTTTAAATTCATTTCTTTTGTTATAACAGTAGTCAAGGCTCTATAATTGATAATTTGTATGTTCAATAGCATTACCGCATAACTCATTCCATCTACTCACTAATATTTGATACCAAACCGTTGATTGTATGTCTTTTATAAATAGAATATCAGACGCAATGAAGAAGACACGATATGCTTATCGATCAGTGAGTACTTTCTCCAACTCTGCAAATTTGCATTACTGCTACAGTAAACAAAGAGCTGCGATGAAAACAGCGTTTTGCGTCGATGCATCGCCATTTATAAGGCTAATCAAACTAACTAGAACTTTAAGTTTGTATAGGCTTAGACTTTCTGACTGGTAGGTACAACACGGTCATTACACTCGTTATAAATACCATTTACTCTACATCCGATTCGCTAATTTACTAGTCTGCTCTTTATAAACAAAAAAAAAACTTCTTGATTATCAAAGGTCGTAGTACTGTACGTGAAGTAAGGTTGTTAAACAGCGGTATTACTCATATATCCAAACTAGTAAGGCATAAAAAGCCTTTATGTAAATATGTAGCTAGACAAAGAATAATGCGCTAAGGGACTTTAAAGCAACAGCAAACATCACCCGGGTCAATATTACACTAACCCAGTCACGCACATGGTCAAACACCTATAAAACATGAGGACAAGGCTAATGGTCACTGTAATTAAAAACCACGGCAATTAGTTGCAAATATAAGTAAAGTACCTAACTAAACAACGATGTATTTTTAGATTAAAAAATATCAACATCGATAAACTCAACAGAGTTTGATAAAAAACGATTTAAAACGGCTAAATACGGATAATATGTAATCAATAATCATGAATAATAATGTTAATTACCAATCACGGAATTTAACAGGATAGTTGGTATTATCAATCATACATTACGTCAATAAAAAAACCTTTGTTATTTCTATTTCATTATCCACCACTACGTGTTCGAACAAATGTATTCTGCCACCACGGCCAGCATATCTATAAGTGTAGGAACAAATACACATCAAATGGAACCTATCAGAAAAAAATGTGAACCAACTTTACGGTCTACATATTGAACGTAAATTATAACGTCTACTTCACTACATCTTCTTAACGGAAAGTCACCGGCTGACTTCGTGTTTGTAATGAACGCGAATGACAGCGACAGACAACGCGGGTGCTTATATAGTACATAAAATGTAACTTGAATACTTTTAACGTTAAATCACTGGAATTTCATAAGGAAAAACATACACCAATCGCTTACGGTCCAAATAATGAGATCATCAGATGATTTCCAAGGACTTGAACACAGCTCCGGATGATCACATTGATTGACCAATCATTGATCCTTTGAACTTTGATAGTAGAAGAATGCCGGATATCTTCTATAATTCCCTAACTAAACTATTAGAACATTTACAAAAAAAAAAATCTAACAAAGACATCATTGTAGGGGGCGATATGAATGTAAATGTTCTAGAAAAATCAGCTTCAACTACAAGCTTGTTAAACCTGATGAGTAGTTTTAACTTTTGTCAGCATGTCAAGGTACCTACCAGGGTAACTCAGACTAGTGCAACGTGTTTGGATCTTATCTTCACCAATTTTAATAGACATAACTTCAATGTCCAAGTTAATGAGTACGGTTTTTCAGACCACAAAGGAATCCACGTCACCATACCTTGCCAAAAACTGATAGCACGAAAAAGCTGGACTTATGAAAAAAGACAGTTTAACGAACGTAATATGAATTCCTTCAAAACAGAACTAAAATTAACCAATTTAAGTAATTTATTTGTCAATTACAAAGACGTAAACTATAATTTCAATTCATTTGCAACTGCGATTAGAGAATTATTAGACAAATGCATACCAAAACTTAAAATTAAAATTAAATATAAAACTAAAAGCACTTGGTTAACAAAGGGAATAAAAATATCATGCAAGCACAAAAGGCTCTTAAAAATCTTAGTATCTAAGTGTGATAACCCAATCTTAAATGACAATTACAAGCAATACGAAAAATTACTGAAAAAAACTGTCTCTATTTCAAAAAGACTCCAAAATATCCGGCGTATGAAGAAAACTAATAATATCACAAAGTCTATGTGGAACATCATCAAGGAACAAACTAACAAAACACAAACAAAAGACAGGAAAAATAAAAAAAAACAATATTAAAAATGTCCTAATAGAAGACCCTACAGTAATCGCTAACGAATTTAATAGGTTCTTCACATCGGTCGGTAAAAGCGAAAATAACTTGCATGCGCCGCCTGGTCGTCCTGTGATAGCACCAACTGAAAAGTCCATGTACCTATCACCCGTTACCCCCCAGGAAGTTTTTAAAATTATCCGTAACCTAAAAAATAAGCGCAGCTTTGGTTCTGATGAACTGCCCCCATTGCTCATAAAAAAGTGTGCCGAAGAATTAGTCTCCCCATTAACATTACTTATAAATCAATCATTTCAAGACGGTATCTTTCCGGATCTCCTAAAAAAATCTATCGTTTTGCCTATCTATAAGAAGGGTTGCCAAACCGACTGCAATAACTTTAGGCCAATAGCCCTATTATCAACTTTTTCAAAAATCTTAGAATCTGCAATGAGTATTCGGCTTTATTGTTTTTGTGAAAAATTCAAAGTGTTTAGTGATTGCCAAAATGGATTCAGAAAACAGCGGACAACATCATTAGCTGTCTTTAGGTATGTCCGGGATGTTTTGACTATTGTAAATGATAAAAAATATGCGATCGGCATCTTACTGGACTTGAGTAAAGCGTATGACAGGGTTTTACACGACTTACTATTGAAAAAGTTATACGGTATTGGCGTACGTGGAATTGCCCACCAATGGTTCTCCTCATATCTTGAAAACCGTAAGCAATGTGTTGAAATCGAACACTATAACTATGGCACAGGCACTATACGTAGAATCCGATCAGGGGAAACCAATGTAACCCACTCCATCCCCCAGGGTAGTGTGCTCGGCTGTATATTGTTTTTACTGTATATCAACGATTTGCCCAAACTTATTGATAGCCCGTGCACCTTATTTGCAGATGACTTATCACTTGCTCTAACATGTAAAGATAACTCCAATCTAAAACACCAATTAGACACCGTATTATTAGAAATTACATCCTGGCTAACCGATCACAACCTCAAAGTAAATTTTACAAAAACCAAATTAATACAATTTAAGCCATATCAGAAACATGCTTTGGATATAGATTACTCGTTCCAAGATACAAAACTTGACTGCGTCAACTCCCTCCCGCTACTTGGCATTACAATCGATTCCGCTCTTAATTGGAAAGATCATGTTAATAAATTAGTATCCAAATTAAATAGATTCATATATGCACTTTATAAATTAAAGACAAGTACTGACCAACAAACTGCTACTAGTGCCTATTACGCCTATGCGCATGCTCAGTTGCAATACGGTATAGTGCTGTGGGGCAACAGCACAGAAGCGATACAACTGTTCAGACTACAAAAGCGATGCGTTAGAATTCTTGTTAATATAGGCAAAACCGAGAGCTGCAGAGAGCATTTTGTTGAAAATAATATCCTGACACTACCATCTATCTACATACTAGAGACGTGTACTTTTGTCAAGCAGAACAAATCCTTATTCCCAATACGCTCCCGCCCACAAAACCTGAGACCTTTTACTAGATTGGGAAGGCCCTTTTCGAAACTGCAAATGGTGAACACGGGCCCGTTTGCAATGTGCACAAAAATCTTTAACGAAATACCAGATGTTTATAAAAATGAAAGTGACGCTTATAAATTTAAAACCGCACTTAAGCAATATTTAATTAAGAAATGTTATTACTCTATACAAGAGCTTTTGACAGAAACAGTAGTAATATAACCCCTATAGAATAATCTTTATTCAAGTAGGTTTACAAATAATAAACTCTTCTTTATAATTAACAGACATGTGACAACATCAAGTTATTATTTATTATCCTCGTAGCAAAATTAGAATTTATTAGAAATGTTTAAAATCAAATTCACAAAGTAACTAGTATAATTTACCATTGACATGTATCCTCTCAGACTAAATTACTAAATTAGGTAAGGCAATATGCATTTAATAAGTATGTAATTTTGCTGTGCCCTAGCAGGGTTCATGTTCTGAGCTGTATTTTATTTTAAGACCAAATTGTAACAACATGAAACGCAATTAAATGATTGATTGATTGATTGATTGATTGAACTAACTATATAAAAAACCTTATCGAACCTCAATCAACGTTTAATGTGATTAGTTTTTGTCGACATTCATTGGACACGGCATTGATCGCGGTAATGGCAGCCTGCTTGTCGCCGTCGCCTAGCCGCCGCCTGAATACTTAATAAAGCATTCAGTACCAGACACCCTTACATCTACTCATAACGAAACCTACATTTAGTTCTGGGCACCGATTCTGTGTCAGCTATTATGGAAACATGGCATCGTATCGTCATATGACTAATCAGAGACAATGGCATAGGAAACTTTGTATGAGGCTGCGTTTTAATACAGAACTATACAAGGACGCTGAACGTTGGCGGGTAAAAACCACCAATTAGGTAGAGAGATCCGCGGTAAAAGCCTCCGAAAATATATTCATTGGTGGATAATTAGTCTAATACAAACACCTCTGTATCGCTGACAATAGTCTGTATATACATTATATTATATAGATATGTACCTAGATATTAAAGACTTCGACACCTATACTATGTTACCGAGAAAATGGCACCGACTCCAATCTCTCTGAGGATTATTCGAATCTGAGAAGAGCCTTCGCCCTCGATTTAAGCTAGAAATTAGACGCTAGAAAATCAATGGACGTCTGCGAGTTCTATTGTATTCAAATTCGAACATGTTACCAAAAGGATTTCCTTGGACTGTTGGGAGTCACTAGCCTTTATTTACTTCCTCGTTTTGATCGAGCTGTGACCGAAACTGCATTATTAAAAACCGATTCTAATTCCGGCCAATCAACGATTGTTTTGTGGCTTTTCGGTCGTTAGATGATACCCACACGCAATTATTACGGTTGTGCTAACTGCGCTGCGGTTGCATCATTTGCCTTGTATTTGCTTGTAAAGGTCATCAAAATAACCTATTAGTTTATAGAGCCGATATTTATACCTAACATTAAATTTGATAAGATAACACTCAATAAGTACCTACTGTTAAAACGACATCATAAAGAAGTTTTAACCGCAGATAATCGATTAATAACATTTAAGTACATCATTATCTATCTTAATTAGCATGAGGTGTGTCAAAAAATGTATGAACACATTTTCATCTCGAATAAGACTACTTATACATTTATCACGAGAATTAGGTACATAGGAGCTACAATGATCTCTTCTACGCCACAGTGCCACTTCTTCTTTAAATACTTATAATAGTTATAATAAATATCAGGGAGAAACCATTGAATAGCTACCATATTTATTTTTAAAGTTACCTTCGTAGAAGGTTTCACCTGAATATCTAATCTGCAATTTTTATCATATTTTACCACTTGCGTCACTTATTGATTAGTAAGATAGGTTCCAAAATCCAAAATCGTCTTGAAAACATTCTGCTGATCAAGACAGCTGTTACTTTGTTTCTTTCAAATATATCTATTCAGATAAAAAAAAATCGAATGCCTCAAAGCCAAATAAAACCGTTTATGACTAAATTCAAGTATCAAATAGCGACGAAGCACGCGACGCTATAGAACTTTATATTGGCTTATAGCTATAAACATAATTAGTTAATCATCGACATGCTACTCCCAGCAATAATTTGTGGTCTTATCTATCATTGAAGCTATTTACCTGTCTGCAGAGCTTATTTTCACTGAGGCGACATCGGAAATAGTCCAAAAACACGCAAGTTCGCTCCAGAAGTAACTAAACCATCTGGCAAATATTAATTAATCGCGCGATATTTTAAGAAATTTAAAGACGAAAATATACCACCAAATAAACTCGGTAGATATTTTGAGAAATATATATTAAGAGCCCATCCAAATATTATTGGAACTTGGAGCATATCAAAGATAGAGAATAAATTATCCAAACATTCAGAAACGATAATTTTCGATAAACATAAAATGAAAAGGAGTTGGACAGGAGTGTGGTTCATGTTAAACTCGTGACGGGGAAGAGAGCACAATGTCAGGCCAAGACCTGACATAAACATAACCCTGTGAACGATAATCTTTAATAACAAGAGGTCAATTGCGCCTATAAATGCAATATAATTAATCAATAATAATAGATTACTACGATTTATAAACACAGAGATTACTTAATTATTTAAGTGTTGAATTCAAAATCTTTGTTAAATTGAACACACTTGGCAGAATTCTAAACTTTTTCTTATTGTGATTCATTGGGTTTTCTAAATTCAATACTTTTCAAGAAAATAAGAAACTCTTTTGCCTTTTCTAGTGGTTTTTTTCTTATTGTGATTAATTTCGATAACGAACACAAAGGCCTTGGAAAAAAAACAGCATCCAAGTTTTTTTTTGACGGGGAATCACATTTTCAATCTGGAACATTGACTTACTCAGTATTGGGTACTAGCTACTTCATGGCATAGTCAATATTAAAAGCAATGATTCATAATAGGTTAGTCCTCCCAGCCGTATAAGTACCCAGTCTCGGGAATGCATTCTTTGGCGCGATGCCCCGTAGAGGATCGCGGGAAATATCATTTACTTTGCACTTTACAGTATGATTTCGTTTTGGTCTAGATTGCGCATATACCTAGAATACTTGCCACTTTCTGTTAGATATTTATACTGTTTACAATACCAAAATTGTCTGTCATCGTGCTTGTCATTAGTAAAATATCTTCAAATATAAAATTAAAAAAATATCCTATGTCTAACTCTCTCATCTGTCCCTTGATCTTTTCAGAGCCATCTCCAATATCTCAATCAATCCCTCAAACATCCGCCAAAAAGCACACGACTATTTACTTTCTTTTTGGCATGTTCCTTACGAACGCTGTCCAGTATAATCCGTAAAATAAGTAAGGATTCCAGTTGTTATTTGAAACGAGTTTAAATTTAAACTCGAAGAACGAAAATCAGGGTGGTATTAAAAAGATATAACATTGACAGAGTTGAGTATGTTATCGGATAAACGAACGAAGTCCATGCAGACGAAGAGCGTTTGGTCATCATTAGCTTAATAGCCTTTGACCCTAGGACATACAGTTTATAAAACCAGTGAAAAGTGGATAAGATAACACAGAGCTAGTATCATCAGCTGAGCTCCGGTGTATCACGTCCGAGACAGATAACGACCACGAACCTGTTACCCGACCAAAGCGAAACCTAGTGATAAATTGACGGGGCGTGACGTTACGACACTACGTATCTATTGTTGTTAAACAGGCCTAAAAACGCTCTAGTCATAGAGGCATAGGTAGAGTTCGAAATACTTTCACACTAAACAGTGCGATATTATATTATCCACAGGTTTAAAATTACTTTTACCGCCTGTTTCACAATCGACAAGTAAAGCTTATTTGACAGAAAAACTTAGCCCTTTCTCTTTCTGACACTTGAAAATAGACAAGGAGAGAGACATCTTTATGTGACAGATAAATTTACTTGTCGATTGTGAAACAGGCCCTTAGTATTTTTGGCTAAGAGCAATATAGGACACATTCTGGGTAGAAATCAAGGTCTTTATTTACCATTTTAACGCAATATTATGTACTGTTCGGTTTAAGTCATGTTTCGTTTTGGTTTCTGTTCACTAATACGAGAAGGCACAATAAATAGCGATATAGAACGCACTCATCACTACATAGTATAAAACAAAGTCGCTCGCCGCTGTCTGTCCCCATGTATGCTTAGATCTTGAAAACTACAACGGATTTTGATGCGGTTTTTTTTAGTACATAGAGTGATTCAAGAGGAAGGTTTATATATATAATACTTTAACCCGGAGCGAAGCGAGGGCGGGTCGCTAGTTTACTATATAACTTAGAAAATCCCTTCAAATATTCTCTTCGCCTGTGTGTTGGGCCTTCACAGTTTACCTACGACTAAACCGCAATACCGATTTTGACAATATCGAGGTTCGACAGTAGATTGTAAAGCAGGGACACTTATTCAATGAAAATGCCACTTGAACTGGCAAGGTCCTCTCAACAGCAGGAAATAAAGATACCGTTGGTATTCAATGTTTAATTGTCACGGCAACAAAGACCAGCCTTACTGATATAAGAACGCATACAGCTACAATAGACTTTATTGAATAAACGCGGAAGTCTTGCGTAAGGCGTTTACTCTAATGCAATAGGTAGGTACGTTGCATGGGAACCTCACAAGTGCAGTTATTCTAGTGCACAATAGTTTGTAGCCGTACTTATGACGTCAGCAGATAGGCTTGAATGAACGCGGATTATGACCTTTAAGGGTGTGAGCCTTTTGTTTCAATTAAATTGCCCTTTAAGGCAGTGTTGTTTACTTACTAGTTTTTAAATCACGACATAGTATAAAACAAAGTCGCTTCTCGCTGTCTGTCTGTCCCTATTTATGCTTAAATCATTAAGACTACGCAACGGACTTTGATGCGGTTTTCTTAATAGATAGTGATTCCTTTATGAATTAACCAATTTTCCATGTTAAAATGTAACCTAGGTCAATACTTATTTAATTTCCAGTTTGAAGTTAAACATACCTACACCATCGCGGCATTTATATAAATAATTGATAGGATTATCTTTTTATAAAGTTATGGCAAAATTATCGTACTCGTAACTAGATGTTTAGTTAAAGTCTGAAGACATAATTATGCAATAAGTTTTACAATAATAAGTATTAGATGAGAAATACTTAAGGATTACATTATTCGCAAACCCAGCTGCACGTTCTCCAAATGATGCAATTGCACCAGTGAATGGTGCATCGGTATAATGTTAGGTAGGATGCAACCTTGTACCTATTCTGTCTCCCAGAGTTGCCACCTAAATATATGAATTGAGTAAAGTGCACTAGGACCACTTACTCGGTACTTACATCACGCGCAGGATTAAAAGAAATCATGTTTTAACCGACTTCACAAAAACGAGGAGGTTCTCAATTCGTCGGGTTTTTTTATGTATGTTCTCTGATTACACAAAGACCGCTGGACCAATTTGAATATGTTTTTTCCTATGATTGGGTATTCTTTCTAGTTGGTCCCATTTCCAGCACGTCAAGATCTGATGGTGGCATCTTGGAAAAATCGAGGGAACTCTTCAAATAATATAGGAATACATATAGTGATTTTAGAATTTTCAGTAACAAACCTAACATTCAAAAAGTATCATTCGGTGAAATGAAACTGACGATGAAGATCACTGATGGCCACCGGAACTCCTCAACGGTACCTATTTTAAAGGTGGCGATAGGTACTTTATCTCGAGATAATTGAGCGACTATGTCGAAGCACATTCAAATGGTTTAAAAATTTAATTATGACTTCCCCGCGGCGTTGCTTGTTTCTTATTAATTAACATGTGGGACGTCATTACAGTAAAAGGTATGAAATAAAAAAAAATGTTCTAAGAAACTGGAAACAGCCTTCAAAAAATAAGAAATAAATTCTTTTTAAATGATAGATAATAGTCAGTCCAACTGAAGTCGACGTTCCACAATATTTTTAACCAAAGGCCGAATTGAGTTGTTCAGTTGGATTGGAACTTGGATCATTTTAAAAGAAGTTATTTTCTGTTTTTTGAAGACGAAAACCCCAATAAAACGATAATTTTTGCGTATAGCTTGGGTGTCAGAGAAAAGGGGAAACCCCTCGCAGTGCTTTCTTAAAACTTCGTACCTACCTATGCAAAAAGGTCTTACATTCGTTCTAACAAGCATTCATTCCTTCAGTTCAGACGGACAAGCAGGTTGCTAGCTCATTAAAGCGAATGTTAATTAATAGCCTCCAAAATACCTCAATTAATGAGTAAAAGGTTGTAAGTAAAAAGTTAAAAGACACAAGTAATTTTATATAAGCATGTAATAGAGATAAAACCATTGTACAACACACCTACAATTAAATAATAAATTATGACTGGACTCGCTTAAAAATCTTCCTATTTAAGATTTAGAGCCTAAGTAACCATGTAACATTCGGAAATTATTGAAAGAAACAGTTTAATTTTTTTTTTAGTTTTGATTAATATTGTTATTTTTATTTTTATTTTACAAACAATAACAATGACAATAACAATGATATTAATTTCTCAGATGTAAAACACCCTAGTCTTTAACATGTAACTTCTAGACCTGATTTATGTTGATTTTCTGTGAAAGAAAGTAAAATTAACACATTTGATTAAAACAATTAATTTTATTGAAAAAAATCATTTGATTTGAATTGTGATTTACATCATGATTTCGATGAAAATTATGGAAATCATGCCAACCCTGCAAACGAGATTTGCATTTTGATTTTAATGCTAGTAGGTTTTCGCCGTGCCAACAGAGGGGAGTCTTAGCACAATAGCATTCATTTATTATTATAATTTATTATAATTATAACGCAGTTAAACCTCTCATACTCTTTGCTCTAGTCGCCGATAGGTCTGCGCGAAACCCAAGTTTTTATCAAATCTAACAACTAAGTTCTATTTTCAAGACATCGTGACCAACGATCGATAATTTCGCCACGGATTGCTCAAAACAGCTTGATATTTTTAAACAATGTGTGTGTTCTTCACGTCGCAGTGTATTTATAAAACTACGCAGAATAGTGATCGTAAATAAACACGATATCTGGGATTTTGTTAACAGCTGCATTATGCTAAATGAACAATGGTTTATCCACATTAAACAATTATAATTTATTGTACCTATTTCTATTGTATTTCTAATACAGCGTACAGCTCTCGCAAAGCATAGACTTCGGTTTAAGCAGAGATAATATAATTGTAGCTAGGTTTAAGATAAGAGTCTCCTTGTATTCAACAAAGCCTCTATGAATTCAATTCAACCACTATGTAAAAATGAGAACTTGTTACGCTTCCTCAGCTAAACCGCTTTACCGATTTGAATAAAATTTGGTATAGAGATAACTTGAACCTGAAGGAAGGACATAGGATACTTTTAATCCCGGAAAGTTAGTGTTTCCAAGGGAATAGTGAGAAATGAATCCCACATGGACTAAGTCGTTAGAAACAGCTAGTTTTGTATTTTAATTGTGTTGGTATGTTAAGAAATTCAGTCCAGTGTGCGCTTGGCATTGCAGACGATTATAATTAAACCTCCGCAGAGGCAGCAGCGAATGTTATTTTTGTTACTCATATTAATAGCCTCAGGAATACAGAGGTTAGGGGAATATTTAAATAATTTTAGTAAGCTACTGAGAACTAGTTCAAAGAGGTAATTGTCTCTTTCATTTGAAACATAATATTAATAATAGGGAACAAACATGAAAAACGGAATTGAGTTTCATTGATACGATTAAGAAAAGAAAAATGTGTAAAGAGAAACATATAAAACGCAATATACTTAGTTTTGACCCGTTTATTACGGTTTTGTATAGAATCAAAACTTGTTAAAATTTTATAACTCATTTTAAGGTTTAGGCCGTTTTATTCGGCATCCTCATTTTATTTAGGTAAAGTTTTAATTAAATGATATTGGCTTATAGTAATTTTTGAAATAAATGCAAATTTCTTTATAAGGTAAAATAAATAAATAAGGTCCGTATATTTTAAACATGTTACAAGAGCTGTGACGTCATTCCTTTCGTCAATATTGTATAGTGTTTTTGCAGTGGGTCTGAAAAATGACATTTTAAAGCTTAATTTCTTTTTTTTTTTAAACATACTTCTCTTTCATAGAACTTTCCATTTCCATATTTGTTTTACCCATGTTCCCTATTACATGCATAGGGTAGGGAAAATGGGAGAATGAAACCAATTTTTGACATATCTTATCAATTCTATTAGGGCAATATGGTTCAAACTAATCAACTAAAAATGTTAATCCATTGAATTAAAACACGCATTTAAAAACTTATAATCAGAAACGGTGTAACAAAATCAAATGAAAATGGCGTCTTGGGAACGTGTATAGGTAAATTTATGACTTCGACTGTACCTTGGCATTTTAAGTGTAAATACTCATTTTTGTGATTTATTTCATTTGTAATCATTTTAATGAGCATTGCTCTATTTGAACCATGATCTAAATTTGAGATTAAGTAAATTTATGAGATTTTCCCTATATTTATTTATTTATTGCAATTGATACAAGCCAGGTATAACTTTTATTACATAACTGGATAATTAGAAGTGCAAAAGAATTAGCTAATTTTGCAAAAATACTGGTAACTCATGGCAGGCAATCTACTATTTACATACAAAACCTGATAAAGTTCAGTGTTGCTGTGTATTTAATAATAACACAATATTTTTATAGAAAGCCTGTGTAGTTAAAATTTAAACTTATGAATAAGACCTTCAAATTTGAAAAAAAATATGACACGAGTGCCGATTTACATGGTCAGTTGATAGGTAACATGTAGTGAGATTAGAATAGAATGGTGATAATATACAGGGCGTCCCAAACTTATGGGACATGAAGGGGAAGTACCTTAAATATCGTAGATAGTGTAATTCTGCATTCATAGATTTTCTAAAAATTACTTGCTGTGTCTGGGAATCGAACCGACTTAAATGTCAAAAAAAAACATCCTACTTTTATGATGCCAATCGAAAGAATAGCTAAAAAATAATAACTCTGCTTAAGTAACATTGTATTTTATAAGAAAGGAACAACGTAAAATGGTTGAGTCAAATTTCAAGAAAGTTATTTATTTATTTTACGCTAGAAATTGCCTGCAACTCCGTCCACATACAACTCGATTAGCGTTATCCTTTCTGGATCTGTTAAATTTTCAGGAACAAAAAGTGCCTATCCAGATTTTGGATCATAATGGAAAATTACATCAAAATATTCTTTTGCATTTGTAATATAAGAAACATTTTTGTATATTTTCGTAATAATTGTCAATGTTGCCTTTAATTAAGAGAATTATTTATCTACGTACCATTTTTTACAGAACGCACTTTCCTTCACGGTACAAAACCGCATCTAATATTGTTAATGTGAATAGTGATTGAGCTTCAAAAACAATAAATACTAGTTTCCGCCTGCGACTTCGTACGCGTATATAAATCAGTTTCCATCATTCCCGTGGGAATAGCGATATGAAAGGTATCCTATGTGTTAATCCAAGGTATAAGCTGCTTGCATTCCAAATTTCACCAAACACCGTCCAGTAGTTTTTGCGTGAAAGAGTAACAAACATCCATACTTACACACTTTCTCGTTTATAATAAACTAGCGACCCGCCAGCGGCTTCGCCCGCTCATTTTTCTACACCTTCGGTTACATTGTTCAAATTTTACCAAGGATCCCTAATTTTTTTCAAAATGAAATGTAGCCTATGTCAAATTGGAAGAATGTAGCATTCTATTGGTGAAAGAATTTTTTAAATCGGCCCAGTACTTTTTGAGCCTATTCATTACAAACATACAAACATACAAAAATAGGTACAAATCTTTCCTCTTTATAATATTAGTATAGAAGTATAGATATAAGTAGGATAAACAAACAATTACAACTGCCAATCTCATCACCTCTCGAACCCCCCCCAAAACATTTTTATGTGCCTCATAGGTCATTTAAGAACTGATCAGAGTCAAAATTCAAAGAAAAAGAAAATATTCTTTTCCATTTTAAACTTTGATAACAGATCATAAAACCTCAAGTAGGTATAAGTGAAAGTCAAAAAGTTAAAACAAGCTATGTAACTGTGCCGTGTGATATACAAATAATATGTAGTTTAATAACCTACAAAAAAATGTTCCACTGAGTTGTCCCCCAACTGTGATACATTTGGTTAGTAGACATTAAGAGCAGTTGCAGGGCCAGACAAGTACAGCAGGGCCCTCATGGGTTAACACATTGGAAAAAAAATATATATTATGTCTATTGTAAATTGTATTGTTTTGTGTAAATAAATGTATTTGCTCCATTTCAATATTTTACACTGACCATGAAATGCGTACAAATATTAAATTATAAGAAACTTTAAGGAGTATGTATTATGACCATATTAATTTATGAGATAATTATGTAAGTGAGTTAATCAACTTTTCTTGGGACCTCATTGCCTTTGTGACGTCTCATAGGTTACTCTTTAAAATCATGATTTTAAAGAATATAAATCCACAAAACATCAGTTTTTGAGGCAATTACAAGCCCATTTTTATGGGTTTTTTCTCGAGCTTAATTAGAAGTGTAAATTAAACCATTTTTCTAAGAAACTCTATCACTGTTGTCTCCTGAGTTACGGGACTGAACAACAATAACAAAAAGTTGATCCACCCACATACTTCATTTAAGTCCAGATTTTTATTGTAGTTATTAATGAAAAATCAATCCCATCATACTCCAATAAGTTATGCTTGTATAAAATAGTGTAGGTGTGCGTGCGTATGCTTAGTAAAAACAATTATTATTTTTATTATTAGAGACAACAAAATAAATGTCTGCGAATAAATCTCCATGCAAGTTATCATTAGATGCATTATTAAATGTACAGATGCTGTGCATATTCATTACAACATTGTATTTTGTTTAATAGGTTTGTTCTGAAATCTCTAGCAATGCTTAAAATAAATACTAAAGCTTGTTCTAAAAAAATACATTCAAATATGTTATAGTTAATAGAGAACAGAAGAGAATGACAAAGATTCCAACATGACATCTTGTTTCATAAAAAAAATACTTCAATTAGGTTGTATAAATAACACTGCCAATTAATTGAAAAAAATATTTTTTTTTGTAATGTTGTGAGATTAAAATGTAATAGTTTCCTAAATAATAAAAAATATAACATAGGTTTAAGCATTTAAAAAAGTATTGATGTTTTATTTTAGGTAAAGATTTGGTCAATATATCCGCTTCTAATTCTTGAGAAGTTTTGTAAGAATTAGAAATAATTTTGTTTTCTACACATTCACAATATATAAAATTATGTTAAACATCAATATGTTTCGTTCGCCAAAAACAACCAGTTCCAACTAATGTTAATTAATTTTGCTTCTTTAACTGCACTACCAAGAGCATAGTATTCAGCTTCAGTACTTGAACAAGCAAAATTTTGTTGTTTTTGACTTTTCCAATTAATCACGCAATTTCCAAACATACTGCAATAACCTGAATATGATTTCCTATCATTAGTACCCCTGCCCAATCTGCGTCAGATAAAATTTCAATATTTTTACTTCCCCAGTTTGAATTCATCTAGCTAACCCAAAGGGCTTATTCATGGGTGACAGAGATAGCAAGATAAATGAATAAAAAACTAACCAAAAATTATGTTGTATGTTTATTCACTAGTTCACTACATCTGCCTTAAGTCCTGACACCCATATTTGAATGGCTTTTGCTGTTTATAGTAGTTTCTTCATACTTTTAGTGAGTGAACTTGGACAGTACACATATAACCAATGTACCATCAAGTCTATGATGATGTGAATTTAGAATAGTATAATTATCAGATGGGTGTAAGTACAAAAACCTTTATACATTTTGAAGTTTTCCCATAATAAATAAATAAATATATACCTACTCACAAAACAGTGTTTCACTAAAAGAAAGTTTTTTAATTTGTATTATTTGAAAACTAATTAATAAAAGGTTGAAAACTGAATTTTTGCATTAACTTAACTAAAAAACTGCAAGATATTCTAAGGATCGAAAGAAAGTAATAAAGAAAAATGTTATAAAAGTTGTAAGCTAATTTAAGTAAATCTTACCTTATACGACGTAGTCTTCAAGAGAAATCAAATCAAAGATGAGAATATTCTTAGCATTAAAAATTTGTCTAAGACCTAAGGAAATGTAATGACATGTAGCTGGACACTGGGAGGTTCACCGAATATCTATTATAAAAAATCTGTGTACAACTTATTAATTTACGATTCCAATCAAAAATTACTGTAACGGGAACAATACTATAAATCAATTTCATAGATAATCATCGAGTTTTCGAGTTTGTACGAGAAAATAATGAACTTGACTTGAAATTCTTTTACATTCTAGTATGTATTCTTCATTATCATAGACAACATAGAGGACATACCTTCTAATCTGTGACATAGAGCAAGTGAAAAAGTTAATTATAAATTATACGTGACAAAAAATAGTGATGTACACGATATTTTTTCCGTAGTAATAATGAAATACTCGTCCTATCTTAACTCTTTTGTTCTTTGGCTAGAACTCATTTCAACTAGGTAGGTACCTTTCCATAATTTAAAATTTAAAAGAGAATAGCTTACAATGACGTTTCGATTGTCATGAAAATGAATTGCTAAATTTTCTAAAATCTATTTTAATAAGGGGGAGATTTATAGAAAATTCATTAAAATATGTCAACCGAGGTTGCTAATGTGTACCCCAATGGACCTGAGTGTGTAAGTAAATATGATTTATTTATTTTTAACTTGGAGGATATTGTCCATATCTGCAACAGAGCAAACGTAATTAGGTCTAGACTCCCGGCTGGATATAAGTGCCTAAACTTTCATTGAATACTTAGGTCCAATGTATAATATCGCGCATGTTAATTTACAAAAAAAATGCATAAGAATAGGGGACCTTTCGCATATGTCTCGACGCGTTTTTGCCATGCTAGGTACATGCCCCTGCCAGGTAGGTAAACTTAATGCCCGACTAGACTAGACTAGTGTCATCGCATCGCAGTAGACGCGTCGTTCTGCCAAATTTGATCGTATATGTCAACTCAAATAAAATCTCAGCACACAGCCGTGAATGGACAAACCCACGTTCATATAAAGGTTCATACATAAACCATTGGACTAACATCGTCAGTGGGCAAACATTTTCGTGTCCGTCTATTTGATTACCTACAAGGTGCATATGACTGACCGTGAATGATCACCTAAATTCCTGTGCTAGTACTGCGTTTTGCGTTTTTAACCAACTTAGTTAGGTAGGATAGGTACCGTTCAAGTTACTTAAAGGCTCGATGCCCGATGGGGCTCCGGCACGTAATGACAACCTGCCTTAAGTTACCACTTTCTAAAATGTCCACTCCCCAAAACGGCTACAATCTATTGACAGTAACCACAACCACAGCCTAAAATGACTACACCCATATTCTTGCTTCAACGGATAAGTGTAGACCACATTTCACTTCCTTAAATATTTTTACATTGACATCCATATACATCTATGAAATGTGTAGACTCGTAAGAACGAATAAACCTCAATTTGCGAAGGATTGAGATATTAATTGTGGCAGTAGTCGTTTCAACCTTAGAAAACGCAATAAATTTGTTAGTTCTTTCACTAATCTTAAAATAGTTAGCTCCGGAACACAACATATGGCTGTGACAATACACCGTGTTTTTTTTGATTTACGATAACTACGGCATATTGTTAGGTACACGTATAGAAACTACGTGGTACATTAGATTTTAAAATATTGCAAAAAAAAAAAAAAAAATTGTTTAGAACAAAGTAATTAAATGTTGTGTCTTCAATCATTCTAAAAGGGTCTTTAGAGTTAACTCATAGTTAGTGTCAAATACGTCAAGTCAGCGTGACATACACACACACAAGTAAAGATAACACTTGACAGATGCACGACCTAACAATTGAAAACTCTTTACTCATAATAGGTAATTAAAAGAAAATTGTTAGGTATCAATTAAGAGCCTTTTACATTAGTTTAACGTGATTAACTGATTAATTTTAATAATTGAATATCTTTATAACCGTACGAGTTATCATATGTCTGTCTTCGGGAAATTAGCTTAATTTGACTTGAAGAACGTGCCCTTAAAGTTATCGTAAATAAAAAAAAACACGGTGTATAATGTATAATACCTGACCTATAACAATATTGTAAAAGGCTTAGTGTATAATAGTGTTTTTATTTTTTTCTAATTTCTAAACGTTTTTATAATTTACAAGAGTACTTTGACATTAAATAAGAATAATAATTTACAACGTGTTACAAAATAATCCGTAAAAAAGAAATTACAAATGTAGTGTCAACCCTTATTAAATAACGTCAGTTCAGTATCTTAGGTATACAGTATACTAGGGTTGACACTACTTTCGTTATTTCTTTTTTACGGATTATTTTGTAACATGTTGTATATGTAATTATTTGCAATAAAGAGAGGGCTTTCTCAATGTATTTGCAACTCAACAATATTAGAAAGCTAGTGTTAAATTTAAAACAGTACGTAAGTTAATTACCATTTTCACAATGCCAGTTTCACAATCGACAAACAAAGCATATTTGACGGATAAATGTAGCCTTTTATTTTTCTTACACTTGGAAATAGACAAGGACAGAGCCAACTTTAAATGGCAGATAAATTTACTTGACGATTGTGAAACTGGCCTTAAGTGTTATAAGTTAATTAGGAAAATTAGTTCAGCAGAGAAATTGCAATGCCTTTACTGGGTTTATGTTGATTCATGTAATAGTATTTAAGATCTTTGTAACTACATTATACGGCAATAAAATATAAGACTATGACTATGCCCACATTGTATAACGACCATACTTTTAAAATGTCCGGTTTCTACACAGACCTCATCCAAACTGACCACTTTTTAATATTACCACTTCTTACAATGACCACCTCACAAATTAAACACATTCCTAAAATAACTACCTACTTCCGACCATTACGTAGTCGTAGAAAGTGGTCATTTCAGGAAGGTGGTCATTACTTGCCGGAAGATATAGCTTCGCAAAACAAAAAAGGGTTTAGAGAAACTCAATAATTGTTATCTAACTATTTTATTGTGCTAAGCTGTATACTCTTTCTTATTCGATTCACATAGTCTACTTATCTAAGGTTATCCGAAAAAGCATAGACAAATAGTAGTAATAGCAGTTATAAAATATGTCTATGCGAAAAGTTTATTTGATCTATCGACCGTTCTATCTTGTCTGTGATAAGGACCGAGTAAAGCAACACGAGGGTTAAGTATTTAAAATAGATAGAATTCCCGTTCGAAGTCCGCGTTCAGGCCTCTCGGGATTGTTACAATCTACTGACGAATTTCTGAAATCCATAACATGCTTATGGATTCGACTGATGAGCTGGAGCAGAGTGATAGCGGAATGGAATCTTTGACAGCGAGCAAAGACGATACTCCTGAGCGTAAGCCTGAAGATAATTTTCTCCTCCCCGTGGTATGTGGTCATGATCATTCTTAATGAACGAATTTGCGTGCGCCAGTGCTTTAATGGTCGTTTCTTTTCTCTTTGCAGTTAGGATCTTCCCCAGAGTTAGGACCTCCTCTGAAGGAATATGAAGATGTAAGTACTAACTTAATTTAGTATTCACGTTCGATTAGTTCATTGATTAACTATTTATATCATTAAATTAACTGTCCCAAGCTTAAAACTGTGTCGTACATCGTACATGAGTTAAGAGATAACACTGGTTATCAGTAGGTTTGTATATAGGTTATATTAATTGAGTTAAGAAATAAATCAGTTTCATATAAAGAGAACCTTTGCTTTTTCGCGCAGTGCAAAAGTTAAACCAAACCTTAACCCATTTGTTGAAGTGTTTTTATTAATACAAATATTGATTGGCAGGAACCTGATGAAACCCTTCCTGAAAGATTGTGGGGGCTGACTGAAATGTTTCCTGTTTGTGTCAGAAATGGAACATATACACTCACCACTAAGACATGGTATGCTTGAAATACTATCTAACCTTTAAATCGTACCTATGGTGCAACACTGTCACTTGTGCAAAAAAGCAATTTTCCAGGAGAAGTATTTAAAGATTTAGTGTGGTATAATATTATTATACTTTCTGATCTAGAAAAGGCGATTGTTTGATATGATTACTGCTACTTTTAGCTTATTATGTTGCTTCAAGGACAGGGTACTTAAAGCGACGACGTTATGGCATACTTAACTCAATTTTCAAAATTTTGCAAAAGTGACAGTGTCGCACTGTAGGTGCGAAATGTTCAGGCAGTATAATACTAATGCTAAGTATAGTGCATAGCAAGAGGTCTTAGTTTATTGCATTCAGGTACTATTGTTTAGTCTAGCAAAGGAGGAAAAAAAAGTATTAATCGCAAGGTGATTTATGTGCTATTTTGCTGAAAAAAGTCTGATGGTAATGTTATTAACCTTGTAGTTTGTAAATATGTTGACATTTGCAGGTTGCATGCCACGCAACCCATTGAGGGCAATGCATGGTTAAACCTGATAATTCGATATAACTTGTTGTGTCAAAAAAAACATAATCATCAAGACATGACAGTAAACAAACAATTATTACTATGTATAAACAATTATTTTGATTTATCAGGTTTGATCATGCAACCCTTGAATTATTGTCTGAACTATTGCTAATTCTGAAAAATAAATTTGCATCAATCCATATTACATATCATATATATGGGAAATAAAATATTCAATTCTCTGCAACTAAAACAGTAATAACCAATCATGATAACCCAGGTCTGGAGCCAAAATGCTGTACAGTCTGTCCCGCTCTGTGATGTGGATAGCGGCCAGCTCATCCGTCATCCTCTTTGCTCCTGTCATTTTTGAAGTGGAACGAGCTCAAGTAGAAGAGATGCAAAAGTCTCAACAGAAGCAGGCAAGTTATAACAACCACCAGATGTATAGTACATTATTTAATTTATACAATACAATTTATTTATTTGACAGTAAGAGCTGTCCGTATCATAAGAAATAGAGTTCAAAATACACAATGGTTCATAATGCATAATGGTCATAATATATTATAACTAGCAACCCGCCAGCGGCTTCGCCTGCTTCTATTTTTTTTTTCATAACACTTAGGGGTATGAAAAATAGATGTTAGCCGATTCTCAGACCTACCCGATATACACACGAAATTTTATTAAAATTGGTCAAGCCGTTTCAGAGGAGTTCAATAACGTACAACGTGAAACGAGAATTTTATATATTAGATTTTTTTCATATCACTTAGGGGTATTGTAGTAAGACACTAAATGTTGTAGTAAGATGGGCTAGTAAAATGTGGAATAGAGACCTTGGCTACAACCGTTCAAAACGGTCACTGTAACTGATTTTACAAGTTATGCCGGTTTTTCGGTTAACCTAACCAGAGTTGTAGAACGTTTTCAATTTCAATTTCAGTCAGACCTAAGTTAATACTAATTTTGGACAAAGACAGAATGAGTAGTGCTTATGTTCGCTTTGCAGGTAATATTCAAGGCTATTCCTACTTTGTTTGCACTGCTAACTAGTGGGTTTTTTCTCAGTTGTCCGCACTGTGAACAGATAGGAAAATAAATTCCCATTAGTCCCCACCCTCAAAGTTTGCAATCAATGTTGAGGGTGCGACTAAAGAAAAGTCTTACAAGAATGCAGTGCAAACTAGTGTATTTGTTATAAATGTTATAATCTTCCCTAAAGCACCTATATAAAAAGCAAATATTTATTGAAATTTCTGAAAGGTAATAGGAAATGTACAGGGCCATAACAGTTAGATCATCAATTTACATTTTGGTTTTTTATTTTATATTTGTTTCAGGTTTTACTGGGAACCAATGCTGCCTTATCAGGGCCTATGCCGAACATGCCACCAATGCCGCGATAAGGAGAAAATGTCAACTTATATAAATAATATTCAGTCAAACAATATTGTCCTTGCATCTCAACTTTTAAATGTCGGCCCTAAATGCTTTAATGTTAGGTTGTTAGTTATAGATAGTATAAATAGGAACCCTTTGTGTTAAACGCGACTTACATGCGGAAATGTTATAAAAACGATATTTTTTATTTTATATTCATTAATTTAGTCCGTCACAATAATAATAAAATATTTTGCATTTAACAAACGGAACAGACAAACTGCAAATTGCATGCAATTAATGTGTTGTGTTCAGGTTAAGTTTTCTTTAAGGCAACGGGATTTTAAGTGGAACCCCACACTTCCTGTAACACCTGGTATTTAGATTGTTGGGGCATTGATGTATAGATATGATTTTTCAGTCATTTTGTAGATAATGTTTTATTAACTATACTTTTAGAAATAAAATACTGTTAAAAGCAGATTGTGTATTCTTTCATCAGGTTCTTAACCCTTAACCAGGCAGAGGTTACAGAGACCACATGGTACATAATAATAAAAATAAGTCGAAATTTCCTTGTGTATAACATTGATGGCTGATCTACCAAATCCAGATTCAATAGAAAAAAAATGCAAGGTCTAGAAAAGGAATCTGAAATGAATATCCGCAGAACTTAGGATTACTATTTAGGCATCTCTTATATCGACAGTACGCGGCATTAAAACCTCGGAAATGAACATAAAAAGTTGTAATAGGTAGCTATCTAGCTATGATATGAATCAATAGTTAGGCTGATAAGAAAATTTCCGAAGTCACCTGTTTAAAAAACTTCTAGTGCTGTACCTTCAATGTGCAAATACGTTTTTTATGTATTAATTATGTCGAAAACCTGAACAGTTAATACTAAAATACTATAAGTTACATGAAAACAGTCTCATTTAAAATAAACTTAACCTAATTTGATTTCAATCTCAATGACGCTTCTTTTGATGCGTTTATAATTATCACACTCATTCAAATTTTCCACTGGTTGCATAGCCTGTGGTTCATTGAATGAGTTTGACTTGTGACAAGCAAACCCTCATTCATTCATTACTTCATTCATGAGTCAATCTGTCCTGTCAATCAGTCAGTCATTTTATTTCGAATTGGACGTAAGAAACAGTACCCAATTTTTGATGATTTAAACTACAGTAAACATGGCTAATACGGGCTTATTGCCGTTTGTACGTGGGGTGGATTTTACTCTTAATGATTTCGGCGTAAGTTCAACCTTAGATAAATTCATATAACATAATCCTTTCAAAAGATGATATCATTTCCCTAACCTATGTCTTACTATTTTTGTTGTTGTCCTAATTGTTTCTTTATTTCAGGATGATAAGTTCCCGGACGCTATTAGATACATGACTGGCCTTCAGTGGCTAAGGCTAGATAAGACAAATTTAACTGAAGTGCCTGAAGAATTAGGAAAGCTTATGAAATTGGTAAATAAATAGAGTGCCAATAAATCAGCTGTGGAACATGTACTTAATATTATTGAAATAACTGTCATGGTTCTGTAAAAACTTTTTGTTATTTGTAGGAGAACCTCTCCATTAAAAATAACAATCTTGAAAAGTTATTTGGTGAGCTGACAGAGTTGAAATGTTTGCGGTCCTTAAATGTGCGAAGGAATCGCGTGAAGAGTTCTGGAATACCGGTGGAACTGTTCCATTTGGAGGAACTGACCACTCTAGACCTCTCGCACAACAGGCTGAAGGCTGTACCAGAAGGACTAGACAAAGCTAAATCATTATTAGTACTAAATCTTAGCCACAATAAGTAAGTCACAATTCAAGGTTGGTTGTTAGAATGAGTGTAAGTGCATACATATAATAGATCAGTTCCTCATAAGGCAACCCTTGTACATTTTTTCGACAGTATGGTTGTTGAAATAAAGATCCATGGCACTTGAGATATAGTGGAATTTCCTTTGTTTTTACAACTGACAAACAATAGAAACTCCATTGTATTTACAATAAGTACATAATTATTCCATTGGAAAAATAAAAATCACTGTATGGTGGGCTTTTGGAGGTTAAAAGTAAGTCTCAGGATGGGAAAGCCCTAGCTGTAAGTTAGTAGTTGGTTTATCTAGGCAATTTCAGGAGGCACTAAATGAGTATATAAAAAAAAATTAAACAATAACCCCCTCACTTATAAACTTGGATTAACTGTAATTGTGATATTTTCATCTGACGGAGAGTGACAAAGCATGGCATAAGCTATTCCACATTAATAAGTAAGGGGGTAAGAATAAGAATAATCTTTATTGCGGAAACCTTAAATTTAACAAAAATAAATAAAAGCAATAAAAAAAGTTATTTTAAGAGAAGAACAAAAACTAATAATTAACGAATAAACTAGGTTAAGCGTTGGGGCCCAATCTCAGCATGTGGTGGTAGGACCCTGTGCAGGGTTCTACCACCTATTAACCACCCGCCAAGCAACAGTGTTAGCGCTGTTGTGTTCCGGTGTGGTGATAAGACAACGGTGAAATTACTAGCATAGAGGCATTCCATCTTGGTCCTCAGGGTTGGCAATGCATTTGAGGTCATAGGATGAGGTCTCAGATTCCTTTTACCATCAGGTGGCCTGAGTGCTCGTGTTCCTTCTCATAAAAAACAACATAAAAAAAAAAAAGGTGGGCGGAGATGCCTGGCGCTGATTTTCAGACTGGTCTCTCGAATGGTAATTTATTTCGTAATGCTGGAGCTGTTAGACATCATAACTGTTAAGTAGGAATCTTATAAAATTTGGAATCTACTACGGATAACTAGAAACATTATTTTCAGGATTGAAAGCATACCACCAACCTTGTTTGTCCAGCTCACGGACCTACTATTCCTTGATTTGTCTGACAATCTCCTGGAGACCCTGCCTCCTCAGACCAGAAGACTGGCGAACCTGCAGACTCTAATACTTAATGATAACCCTCTGGGGCTGTTTCAATTGAGGTACATCTAGAATTATATATATTTCACCTTGTATTATAGCTTCAGCTACAGTCCATTCGCTTAGATAGTGTCGTCGCTTTTGTATCGCGCCGCCTTTCCACGTGCCGCCTTTTGTCAAAGGATGTAAACAAAGAATGCGAGCGGCAAGTGAATTTAACAATTGCGTTCGGGTGTTGCGACACTATCTAAGCGAATGGACTATACCTATGCACTGTGGCAAATCAACTGCAATGTAGATGATAAAGAAGTAAAGTAGGTAATTAATAAAATAAATGGTTATTTAATTTCATTTATTGGCTTCATTGACAGAAATGTAATGAAAAAGACAGACTGAAATCCAAACAAAAATATTACTTACATTATAAAAGTTTGTGTGTGTTTGTTTGTTACTCCTTCACGCTGCTACGGCTGGACGGATTTAGATGAAATTTGGCATGGAGATAGCTTATACCCTGGATTAACACATAGGCTACTTTTCGTCTGGAAATTTTAATTTTCCCTCAGGGAATAACGATAGTCGAAATCCCCCGCAACATGGGATGGCCGAATAACTAATTCTACGCGGACGCAGTTGCGGGCAGAACCTAGTAATTATATATAAGTGATGTTTAGTTTAGTTGTACGTACACACACCTGTTGTGTGGTGGAACAAAGTAGATTTACAAATAGGTGGCTTGTGTGCTTACTTGCCTTCTCATTGGGATAATGATATTATAATAATAATAATAATTGATTTTATTTCAGAATTAATTCCATTTACGTTAGTAACAATGAGACTATTTTAGTATTAGTGGTGTTACGTGCATTACATTACAAATTAACTAATCAGTTAGACCCCCTGTGCAACTTATCCCAATGACGTAGGAAGGGTCCGTCTAGGCGCGCCGCCACAATCTGGAGGAGGCTGTTCGGGCTGCCGCGCAGGCGCCTCACCAGAGACGCGACGCGCTTGCGCATGATCGCATGGAAGCCATCCGCTCGCCCCTCGCAAAACATCCCCCATGCACTGCAATGGCGCGGCAGCCCCAACAGCATCCTAAAAGCGTTATTATATTGGACGCTGAGGGCGCTGTAGGTCTTTTGCGTATAGTTGATCTATAGGCTGCAGGTATAAAAGATTGACAGTACGCCTTAAAAGGGTAATTTTAACGTTGTTAGTACACCTTGCAAACCTACGAATCAACATGTTGCTCCTGACCGCCAGGGCCCTATGATTCCGATAAAAAGGAGGTTATCATATGACCGTATTATTCCACAGGCAGCTCCCGTCCCTCCAGAGCTTGGAAACTCTTCACATGCGCAACACGCAGCGCACTCTCGCCAACCTTCCGACTTCCCTGGACACCCTTTCGAATCTCTCTGATGTGGACCTCTCTAAGAACGCCCTCACCAAAGTGCCTGACGCCTTATATTCATTGCTCAACCTTAAAAGGCTGAATTTAAGCGACAACGAGATCACAGAGATCTCTCAAGGTAAATTGTTACATAGGACGGGCAGGGCTAGTCCGACTGAACTGTTCACATAACACATCTACTTAAATTAATTTGTGTGAGTAGTTAGAATTACCCTTCAGTCAAAATGTCCCTATCCTGTATACAATAAGAAAAAAGATTCCGTCAAAAAAAAATTGAGACAAGGTTTTTTTTGCCAACTGTACTTTTTTATTCAAAATCATTTACTGCTTATCAAGACCAACCTAACGAGTTCAAACTCGGTGGGTCTACGTTATGTATAGCAGAGATCCTGTCGCCACCTTCCGACTCCATCATCAAACCAGCTCGATGGTGCCATATTGTATTGTCATCGAGGTTACGTAGGTATACCAAATTTCAGCTCAATCGGTCTGCGGGAAGTGGTTCAAATCTTCCTTGCAAGATTCCACCTGGAAAAATATACCGCACCTTCGGTAGAACAAGGACACAATGTACAATGTTACTAAAGGGGAATTTGCGCCCTTTTCCTACCAAAGGTGCGATACGATGTTCATTTAATTTCTTTCTATTGTACCCTGAAATTTAAAAACATTGTTTTTTATTCTCATGTTTATTTGACGTGTTTATTCTATCTGCAACATGAATGCGTACAGCCAAACTGTTATTTAATACACTCAAGAGCAGAGTATAAGATGGAGCGGATGATATCTCTCCACACTTATGTAAGCAATTTCTCTGTCGAGTGTACAATTTGTGATCACGCGTCGTCGCATGCCGCTATTTTTTCATGGAAAAACATGCAAAACAGCTCTTACAGAGAAATGGAAACTGGTAAAACAATACGTGGCTCGCGAAAAAGATGTTTATCTCGTCAGTAATGCTAGTTAAGTGATAATACGAATATTTATATGGATAAGTGCACAAGTGCGTTATAAAAGCAGAGTTTACCAACAAAAAAGAGGTGTAAAAACCGACACATAGACACGCACGTGAACCAGGCTGTTGTTCCTTCACGTTGGGTTGCAGCTCTAGAATTTTAACAATTGCGTTAGCTAGGTATAAGGAACTTGCTCAAAAATTGGTATTCTTTTGTTCTAAACTAAAGCACTGGTAAATATTTTAGCCTGTTTGTGTAAAATGTGGTAACAGAATGATCAAGAAGTCTTTTCAGAGTTGTTGGTATTTCTGTAGCTCTGCCTACCACACTCTGGGAATGAAGGCGTGATGTTATGTTTGTGTATGTATGTATGTAACTTCCGCGATGTTCACACATACAGCTATAAGGGTCATACACAGATTTAGGTTACCGTCTTTCCTGTGGACACACCGAAAGTTAACGTTTTTAAGGCCTAATTTTCTGGCTAATCCCATTTCCGCAAAAACGCCGTCAGAACTGCTTCAGACCTATCATATAAAAACGTAACTTATATGCACACAAGCTTTTAACTATTGACCACAGGAGAGACAAATTTGTTTTTAAGAGTGTGTATGACCCATAAATCTAAAAGGGGACTTTATTGCGTTAAAGCATTACATATACCTCGGCGTTTCGATCATGTTGCTACGGGTCGTGGTCACGACCGACAGACAGACGAGCAGAGCGATTAAGCCCCGTTTTAGATTTATAACAGTAACATGGTATTTTTATTGCAAATAAGCTTAATGTTTGTATTTACCTAAACAAATATTACGAGTATAAATGTGAAAGTAACTGTCTGTCTGTTTTTTACGTTTTCACGGATAAACCGCTGAACCGATTTAGAATTTGGTACGGAGATAGTGAGTCCCGGGTAAGGACATATAGGTTACTTTCTATTCCAAAATTTTGAACAGTTCCTGAGGGAATAGCGAAAAACGACTTCTATGCGGACGGAGTCGCGGGAAACGGCTAGCTTTTCTACATAGCTGGGCACCATTAATCAAATAGTAATCTTTTTTAATCGCTTATCCGTTACTAAAAAAGTTAAAAGGAAGATTTAACGCAAGTTAATGTTAATCGTTAATCCGTTAACACGTGATATAAATTGCATATTTTATATCGTTGCCTTAGTGATATAAGGATCAAAAAAAGGCGTGTATAATTCGAGCGTGTAATTTAGTAATCTGGCGTAATGTAGATATTCCCCTTCATAAACATGAATATGTTGAAGATCTCGTCTGAAAGCGAGGCGGTGTTTATCGCGACGCGGCGCGGTGCGTGCGCTATCTTTATCCTGTTTTGTCTTATATGTTTTGTCCTTATCTGTAAAATTAAAAAGTCACAATGACAGATAAGGACAAAATATTTTTTAGGTATACCACCGTTATTCAATGATGATTAGTAAGGGAGTAAGTAAATAGTAGGTACTGGATTAACTATTAACGGACTTGGGGAAACTTAACGGAAGTTAATGAACCCGTTAACATTTTTGAAAGTTAACTTGAAAATTAATTCGTTACTCGAAATTTTAAGTTTGTTAATTAACGTTTAACGGATTAACGAGTTAATGCCCAGCTATGCTTTTCGATATAAGTATTTATATCGTTTTACCCATAGTACAAGCCTATACCGGGTGTGACCTGTAATAGGAGCAATAAATTGAGGGATCGTTTCCACACCACAAACGTAACAACATTTATTCTACAACTTTTGAAAATAAATTATTGTTACCAAATATTAATGAATTTAGATTTTCCAAGCAAGCAATGTATTGCGAAAACTACGAAGTTTTTAGGCTGACAGAAGATGTCAACTAGACTATTGGATGGAGTACATTGAAAATGCTATTAAGTTTGTTCGAAAAAATCCCAAATATTGAATTACATATATTTTATATATCTTAATTAGTTGTAGAACAAATGTTGCTACGTTTATAGAGTAGAAACAATCCCTCAATTTATAGCTCCTATTACAGGCCACACCCGGTAGAGCTTATTTTCGGTCCAGGTAATTTTTTGTAAGATTGATTGAGATTATTTAATTGTTTATTTTATTGTTATTCTAGCCATCGACAACTGGCAGAAGTTAGAGAGCCTGAATCTATCCAGGAACAAGCTGACGGCTCTCCCGGCAACCCTGTGCAAGCTGCTAAACCTCAAGAGGCTGCACGTGGATGACAATAAACTGGACTTCGAGGGCATCCCCTCGGGAGTGGGGAAACTCTGCAGCATGGAGGTGTTCTCCGCTGCTAATAATGTATTGGAGATGATACCTGAAGGATTGTGCAGGTATGTTACTGGCTCAATACAGTTTTATGGTCGAGAAGTTGCAATTTGTGGTCACCACGCGCTGTATTTACCGAGATCTTTAATGACGTAATCACCGTTCACAATGTTATGATTTATGATTCATCTTTCCCTTCATATTTGTTACGGGTTTAGTTTTGTGAGGGTAGTTTGAAACAATAACTTCGTGCCGATAAGCGGCCTACCAACTTCGTAGCTATAGAAACGAGTGACCATGATTTATAAAATAGCGAGGATATTCTTTCGTCTTATTTTTTTTTGTAATAATACACAACATCACGCCTTTATTCCCAGCGTGGGGCAGGCAGAGCTATAGCAATACCAACAAGTCTAAAAACTTGTTGATAATTCTGTAACCACATTTTGCACACACAGGCTAAGATGTTCACCAGTGTATTAGTGCCAGTTTGTAAGCCCATCGACTAGCAGTACTACAAGCCTTTATTTCCTTAGTCGCCTCTTACGACATCCACGGAAAGACACGGAGTGGTAACGAGGTTGTTACAACCTTTTAAATTTCGCTTAAACTCTATCCAAATTCAAAATTCGTTGCTTTAATACAAAAGCGCCACAAATCAAAATGAATCTTTGTTGCATTTAAATTCAGAACGCTATTTACTTAAAGTTTTAAATCCAATTGTATTTGTTTTTGATTAGTGGCGCTTTTGTATTAATGCAGCGAATTGTTCGTGATGTATTTGATGCGATTGATAAATTCTCTTGAAAATTTCGATATTAGATTTTATTTCATTTAATTATTTATTTATTACCAAAAGTATTAAACACATAATATTTAAAGAAAGCTATTTATTTAATATCAACTACAGTATCCTGAGTAATAGCATGAGTCTCCGAGATACTTACCACTATACCGTCAGATAGTGGCACTATTCTAACCCGGCAACCACACAGAACTGTAGATCAGGCCCTTAGCATCTGTGTGTTAATATTTTGTTATGCTATTTCAGTTGTTATCTGTGACTGGGTTTAGGATGTGATGTGTTTTTGATGATTTTTTCATTATACCTACTGTACTATTCAAAAGTAAGTTAAATACACGGTTTAGGAATTTGTGCAGGGTCCGTCCGGGTCGCTACCACCATCTTATCCTTTAACCCACCGCCAAGTAGCAGAGTTTGCATTGTTGTGTTCCGGTGTGGGGATAAGACACACATGTACACATGTAACCTGTGGATAAAGTACACGCAAAAGTCGTACAGGGCCCTCCGAGTCCAATACAATAATGCTTTTAGAGTGCTATTAAGGCTTAGATAGAAGACACTGTAGCGCATCGGGAATGTTTGCGGAGGCTCGAACTAATTGTTTCTACACAATTATTCGCAAACGAGTAGCTTCCTTGATGACAAGTGTGGGAAAGCCCCAATAGCCTCCTGAAAGTAATAGCGGAGAGATGGGACAACCCTATCTTGGCTTTCTGGGTGAAGTTAAAATAAATAAATAAAAATAAATATAAATATCACTGGACAATGTCAAACAAATTGACCTAGTCCCAAACTAAGCTCTAGGCTTGTACTATGGGTACTAGACTAGACAACGATAAACATACTTAGATAGAGAAATAAATACTTAAATAGGTATATAGAAACATCCAAGACTCAGGAACAAATACTCGTGCTCATCACACAAATATCTGCCCTTACCGGGATTTGAACCCAGGACCGCTGGCTTCGGAGGCAGGGTTACTCCCAACTAGGCCAACGTGTCGTCACATACTAGTTAGTATATAGTATATAGTTGCATACTTCATCATGCTACTTCACCCAGAAAATATTATTGTGAAACTGTGTTTTAATTAATTTCATTTTTACACTAACATAGTTGTTAAGGGCTGTATACTAACAAGATATGGATTCAAGTCCGAAATAAATGTAATTCATTAATTCATTCATAAGACAACCAGTGAAATTACTAGCATTAGAGGCATTACATCTTGGTCCTCAGGGTTGGCAACGCATTTGGAGTCTTAATAACATGTCTATGGGTCACCGGTCCCACTTACCATCAGGTGGCCTGTGTGCTTGTTTGCCTTCTCCATGTCATAAACAAAACGGACAAATACCTACTTATGGCTTCGTCGTACATTCAAATTTGTCAAAGTAAACAAAAGCTTTTGTAATATTTATCTTCTATGTTTTTACACTTTTTACGTGTGTATTTTGCTATACTCGTATTCGAAACCATGTTTGGTTAAATACCTATATTAGATCAATGCCGGAACACCGTGTTACGCTCGTAGTAACAATTAGACTAGAGCTATAAGGCAGTATAAATAGCGACCTGCTTTGTCACATAAAACGTCACGCTACAAACAAGCATTATTATTTTTGCTTAGCACTCACGTTTTATAATAATAAGGTAGAAAACTTTTTCTTAAGCATGAGTTACGTAGGTTAGGTTAGGTTAGACCACCAAAAAATAATCTCAAACAACAAGTTTACAGCAGAAATTAACTTTTTATGAAATGAAAGTTCTGCGAAGTGACACATTTTATGAAATGAGTTTCTGTAAAACAGTGTACAGTCACGAACGTTAATTGATCAGCCACTTGCCACTGCTCATATTTTAGCCGTGTAATGCAATCGGGTTATTGAAACGTTACCATAGCAATCCTTTGGTAACGACCAATAAAAACAGTTCAGTTTGGACCAATAGTGACTGTTGTTTAAACGTGGTCATAGCAACCCTATTAAACGACCAATAACGACTGTGTTCAGTAGAATAGCTGATTGGGCGTTGTATCACCAATAGTAGCTGTTGTTTACGTGTAGTCATAGCAACTAGACAGACATGCAATTGGTTGCCTTTGGGTGATGTCACTGTTGTCTGGTTGGCATATCTGGGTCTCAGGTTAGCCAACTGTTAATATTGCATATCATTTTGTTCTTCTATTATACGAAGACGTGTGAATTTCCTTATCTCGATATACGAGTAAAACCGACTGAACCCGATTTGCATTACACGGCTAAAATATGAACAGTGTCAAGTGGCTGATCAATTAAAGTCCGTGACTGTACAACTACAATTTACACTTATATTTATTAGTAAAATTACGTAACAATGCTTATTAGTATGCTTTGTGCGTTCTTTCTCTATTCATTTACAATGCAAAATTATTATAAATCACTTTCCGTTTCATTTTCCAATCGTAGTGTTAACTAGGAACGGTTGGGGTTCCACATTGTAACACGCAATCGTTGAGGCCCCAATTTCTGATGCTATGATTTATGTTATCTTACGTCGTTCTATTGGACGTTAATAGTGGTTTCTATACTTTGTAGGTGATAGTGATAGGTATGTAGGAGCTCACGAAAACTTAGATTAAATAATAATTTATTCCGATTATTATTAACTAGCCAAATACTGTTTATAATAAATACCCAATGTTCCATAGTCTCTGCCTACCCCATTGGGAAACGGGTTTGAAGGTATGTTTATAGTAACTAACGACCCACCTTCGGTTCGAAGAGAATAGATACAAATCGGGCAGGTTTAGTGTTTACACAATAAAACTAGATTAACGAACTGAAGAGCCACAGTACACTTAGGTACTAGAGCAGGTACCTATAACAGACAGTAGTACAGTCAACAGCAAAAGTATGTGGTAATTTTAGTACTTTGTCACATTCACTACTTTGCTATATCCCAACTGTCGCAGTATTGTTACGTTCGTGCGATAAAGTATTAAAATGAACATCTACTTTTGCTATCGACGGTTCTAATATAGCACTTAAATAGCTAATTGGATATACCTTAAAACGTTTGTTGACATCTTAATATACGAACTATTTACTTACATTAAATAACCGAGGAACATATATCCAAATAAAACCCGACGAATATTGAGAACCTTTTTTAACTTGGTAAAAAACAATCACGCTTGTCCATTTGTCTAGCTACTGACGTGTCCGACGGAGCGCGAAGGCGTCGTGGATCATTCCCCGACACCCCTGCGCATGCGACGGTGCGATTTCACAGAACGCATACTGATTTAATAATACATATTGAATTCGTTAATACATAATAATAAAATACAGTTTCTCTAGTGAGGGGAGCTGTAGCTTCACTTGTTTTGTACGTAACTATTGTAGCTAGCATGTTAACAAATCTAGGAAGTCGATAATATTAACCTAATTAGATCGTTTTGAATTGAAATATCGTTATCGGTGACTACACTTTAATATGGCGAGCAGGTTCTATATTAAATAAATGGATTCCGTCCCAATTTAAGCTCTAGGCCTGTATTATGGGCAACAATGAACTTGATTGTATAGAAAAAGATAATATATGTAATAAAACATCTAAAAGACTCAGAAATTAACTATCGCGCTTATCACACAAATGTTCTCTTCTCTCAACTCATGACGGGAATTGAACCCGTTTTCGCTAGTTCTAAATAAGCTAACTGCTGCGTCGTCAAATCGAGAGGAAAGCTTAGGGAACCAGCGTTATAGTCCAACAAGTTCGTGCGCGACGGTCCCGCGCGGGACAGACGTTAGCGGGGCGTCTAGGCGTTAACGGGGGCGGGCTGTGTAGCGGGGAAGTGCTACCAGGGATTCTGCTTTGAAAATCGAGGTTCGAAGTTAAGCTATCTCCATCTATTTTGAAGAGTTTCTTGCGGCGCTCCATATTACCGACGTGTAAAAGAGATTTACTAAATAAATATTTTGAATTTTGAATTGTAGCTCCCAAACGAAGGGATCGAAACGGACGGAGAAGTCACCATCGCCAGAAAGTAACAGGCTCTACTTATTATTTTCAAGGGCATTTTCAAAATAAAGTGTACCCTAGTTAAGGAAAATTAGGAAACGTTAACTTTTGTCAGTTTTGTGACGAAATTAGCGATATAAATGTATGGCAAATGTTCACCACAAAACTGTCAAAAGTTAACGTTTTATAATTTTGCTTAACTAGGGTACTCTTTATTTTGAAAACGCCCTTAATATTTTATAAATAATCGTTGTTACAGATGCGGTTCCCTCAAAAAGTTAAATCTCAGCTGCAACAAGCTCATCACCCTCCCAGATGCCATCCACCTGCTGAGCGACCTGGAGAGCCTCCAGTTGCACGGGAACCCCGACCTGGTGATGCCCCCGAAGCCCGTGGAGCGAGCGAGGGGAGATGGCCTGCAGTACTACAATATTGATTTCTCGTTGCAAGCGCAATTGCAGTTGGCTGGGGCCGCCACGGCTGAGCCGGTTACGCCGAGCAGTGAGTATTTACAATCATTAGTGTTTTGATATACATACGTACCTAACACCACGCTTTCATTCCCAGAGTGGGGTAGGCTGAGCTACAGCAACAACTCTAAAAAGACTGGTTGATGATTCTGTGATTACTGTTTTCATATGTTTTCTATTAAATATACGCGAGACACGTTACGAATGCAGATGGTCCCAGCTTAGTACTAGGAAGGGAAGAATAATTTCGTGAAATTATTTTAATAAAGGTCTAATTTTTACAGTGCTATATATAGCTCTTTTCAAATTCAAATAGTTTTTGCATGTCACAATACAAAGTATTAAAAGATGGCTTACAAAATGAAATGTATTCAGTGACGTCCTGCAAGGGCATAGCAATATAAGACAGTAGGGCTTATGCTTAATACATGTTAAAATTAAATTAAACCTTTGGGTTTTTACTTCCCTCTCACTCGACCTCATATGCTCTCATAGTAGTTTCACCTACTTTACCTGAATCTGAAGGACTTGTTAAGAGCTATTGCATTGTATTTATTATTAGTTGCGGGGTTCTGCGATGAAAGAGAATATATAAACGTCATACTGTTTAAACGTACGTCGAGATTTAGACATCTGTTTTGTCAGCCAAACGTCTAACCACTGCAAGAGGCCTCCGAAGAATCATCCCTCCAAGCCAAATTAATGTATAGGATTAATATAATGTGTATTTGTTAAATCGTATGGCGCGTCATGGTCGTGTTACGACCAAGCTCGATAAAATAAGATTTATAAACAAACCCGCCTTTCCGGCCATTCCCAGATCTGTATATGCTGTTATTTTAAACATAAAGTGCGTTCGGGACGAGTGACGCTGTAATGGCGGCACGTGACGGCGGCAAACAATTAGATCTCGGATGCATAAAGTTTCCCAGTTTTACTAGGAAGTTAATCATAGAGTGGTTTTTCATAGATTGAAAACTAAAGGCATAGAAGGAGCCTTAAAACGAAAGCGTCAAATGTATACCTGTCTCGAAAATTTGATGAATTAAGTTAAAAAAGGAAAGAATATTGAGTATAAAACTAGCCGAACACACCAAGAAGTTTTCAACTCGTGTAAACTGGTCTCCAACGACACCAACTGGACATCATGTTCGTAGATTATATATCCAACAGTGTGCGACAGCATCAGTGTGCGACCATGCTATTTTATCTTAAAGAACTTTCTCTTTTTGGCACACTCAATAAGATTGTGCATATCGGCTATCTGTATGTTGCCTTTTATTTACAGATGAACCCTTTCAGATGCACTTCGACCCCTTTAGGATCTTTTGTGCAATTACCCTTTTACACACTCAGCTGTTCGATTGTGCAGGTTTCCTCACGATGTTTTTCCTTCACCGTAAGAGCATCGGGTAATGTACTTGAGTTAGAAAATCTCAGTGGTACATGGTGACAGCGGGTGTCGAACTCGGTACCTTACGATCACGAGTCTACCCCTAAGCCATTAGGCCACCGACGCTCTCTTCTATGGCTCTAGTTGTTATTGTATTGGTCAGGCGTGAAGTCGGACCCTATCGCTCGGAAGCTGCGGCTCCGGCGCGGGCGCGGCGAGGGCGGCGGCGAGCGCGACTCGGCGCTGATCCTGCGCGGCATGCAGGAGCAGGCCAACACGCAGGCCGGCGCCGACCTGCCGCCGCCCACCAGCGAGCTCAAGTAAGCCTTCGTCACCAAACACCAGGTGGAGAGAGAACAAAATAAACTTTATTTGCAAGAAAAATACTTACTTCTTACACTTTTTCACACCTTTTATTTGACGACACGTTGGCCTAGTTGGGAGTGACCCTGCCTCCGAAGCCAGCGGTCCTGGGTTCAAATCCCGGTAAGGGCAGATATTTGTGTGATGAGCGCGAATATTTGTTCCTGAGTCTTGGATGTTTTCTATGTATTTAAGTATATATTTCTCTATATAAGTATGTTTATCGTTGTGTAGTACCCATAGTACAAGCCTAGAGCTTAGTTTGGGACTAGGTCAATTTGTGTGAGATTGTCCCCTGATATATTTTTTTTTATCAGGTATTTTCAAGTTTCAAATGCTCTAATATAAATGCATCTTCTAATTTACATAAATTTCTTTTTTTAAGCCAAATGTTGTAACTGTTACAATACGTATGTACATACAATTTATTATGTTCTAGTAGTTATACTGCATCACGGTAAAATAGGATCCATCCTCGTTGTTTTCATGTTGTCTTTAACAAATACTAAATAATAGAAAAAATATATATATTTGGTTTTTATTATTTGTTGTTTTTCTGGTTTGAATTATAATCAAACTTAAGTCGCTTCTATGTATTTCTAGTTTTTCTACAGAACAAATAAAAAAAAAACTTTAAAACTCCTTTCTTGTAAAAAGAGTTATACGAGAAAGATGTATTCACCCGACTGCCTAAGGAGAAGGGTCATGTTTTTAATCTGTATGTATGTATGTATGTGTGTATGGTTCTTTGTTCACTTGTAAAGACTGAACGGCTGGCCCGATTTCGACAAGCGTGGCGTCGTTACATTCTGTCTGGGCGTCGCGGGTGTCAACGTGTACATTCATATTATATTTTGGCGAAATAAAAAATATACATAATACCTAGCATTATATTGACTACATTATCCCAGCAACAGTGGGATTTTTAAAGCTTGCTTATTGTTATTTAACTTTTTAGTACGTTTTAAAAGATACAGCTCTATAAAGGTAGGACTGGCGGACGGAGGCTTTAGGTACTTTCTGGGTATGTCCCCACTGTTGATCAGCGGTGTTGTTCCAGGCCGAAGCGCTGGGACGAGAGCCTGGAGAAGCCGCCGCTGGACTACTCGGAGTTCTTCGACGAGGATACGGGGCAGGCGCCTGGCCTGCAGGTCTGGGAGATTGAGAACTTCATCCCCGCGCCCGTCGAGGAGGTAACTGTACTAAATTAATACAACTTTATGGGTGAGGGCCAAGAAGTTGGACCATAGTTAAGCGAATATAACCATACAAACAACGAAGGTAAGGTATGGCTTGGTGTGAGTTTTTTAGCCCAACTTTTTGGTCCATATTCTTATATTGTGCTGAATAAATATGTTTCTTTCTTTCTTTCTTTCTTTCTATATTGTGTAGATCTTTCTGAATTAACAGCGGATAGAGGAGAGTCGAAGAATATGGGGTCGGCACAACACTACTATCGGTGAGAAAGTTTTAAGTCGCCTGCCATTATTAACTTGTGTTTTTATTCGCAGGTGGCACAGGGGAAATTCTTCGAAGGAGAATGTTACATCATTTTGAAAACGGCGTTAGAAGAGCAAGGCCAGTTGACATGGGACATCCACTTTTGGATCGGTTCTAAAGCTACGGTATGCATTTTTTATCAAAGCTTTTGCAGGAGGATAACCCCTAATAACTTGTCTTCTAGACAGTAGAAGTCTTTTACCGGGGGTTTGGCTTTCTCTGCATAAGTAATAGTTACCATACTTTGACCAGGTTTGCTCCCAAGTGCCATAAATTTGTGTTTATATTAAGCTCCCATACTGTAAACATCCTTAAGTAGCTGGGTGAAAATTAGGAAAATTCTTATAATATTACCGACAGTGATAAATGTTATATAACAAGAAGTTTTGCCTTTTCAATTTCCTTAGATCGATATATCAATACGTTATTACAATAAAGGTTTTTATATCATAATTCAAGCTGGCAAAGCAAGTGAATCCACTATCTCCTACGCTCTCAAGCTGCCCAGCTACAATACCTGCATTATTAGAATTTTCCGATCTGCGTTCGTATTTCTGGCAACACTATTTAAGGTTTTTATGTAGAAATACATTGTAAAATGATAAAATCGCGTGTTGCACATTTTTCGATTTTGCACATGGCAATCGAACTTATGATCTTTTCCATTTCAGCTGGACAAGGGCGCATGCGCGGCGATGCACGCCGTGAACCTGCGGAACCTGCTGGGCGCCAAGCGCACGCAGCGGCACGAGCAGGGCGACGAGGCCGAGGAGTTCCTGGCGCTGTTCCCCACGCCGCCCGTCTACATCCAGGGCGCGCACACCGCCTCCGGGTTCTACACCGTCGACGAGCCGGTACGCCGCCCTGCGACCACAATCATTCGCTACGCCACTGGGGTCATACACAGATTTAGGTTACCGTCTTTCCTGTGGACACACCGAAAGTTAACGTTTTAAAGGCCTAATTTTCTGGCTAAGCCCATTCCCGCAAAAACACCGTCAGGACTGCTTTAGACCTATCATATAAAAACATAACTTATATGCACAACTATTGACCACAGGAGAGACAACTTTTGTTTTTAAGAGTGTGTATGACCCACCTATATAATAGTAGTTTATGCAACTGTTACATAATAAGAGGCCTTTAAACACGGTTTTATATTAAAAAACAAACTGAATGACGTTTCGAGTCGATAACAGTTTTAATATCTATAAATAGGAGAATAGCGACCCTCTTGAGTTTTGACAGCTGTTCCAAATTTATAACCTTACCAAAATCTATACTGTAATATATTACAGATATTACCTACTACCACAGACAAGAAAGTTCTCATAGTAAAATTGGTTGTAATAATGCTGGTCTTTTCCTACGGGTTTTAAACGCGTAATAGTGGACTTATGTTATGTATGTAGATAAATATAGGTTGTACGCGGGCTGGGTTTCCGCAACTCGACGGCATAAATAGCTATTTTGCGTATGAGTTTTGGCACTACTGTCATTCGTGCTAGCCCAGTTCTACCAGGTAGCCTAGCAGACCCTTTATGTTGCCGACGGCCTCTGGTAGTGATTCCGGCGTTCTGATTTGCTTTACCCTGTATTCTGCCACCCCAGGACATGTCAGGATAACGTGGGTGGCTGTCTCTTCCTCTTCCATACAGGCTCTACAGAGGGGACTGTCTGTAATACCTTAGAGTAAAAAGGTGTTTGTTTAGTATTACGGCCACCTATAAAAAACCATTTAACCCAAGCTCGCAACACGCTGGCATAGCGTTATACAGTTCGAACCCCTTTATCAAATTTCAACCATGCCAAAACCATGATGTTTTTAGGATACCTTAAATAATTATTACGTAAGTTAGAGTTACCAAAAAAAAAACGAAGAAATGCTTTGATGAAACGAACGAAGTAGGCGACGAGTCCGAATCTTTTTTGCAATTCGTAGAGCGCGCACTCTGCAAGCTAGTAACGCTCCCACTATCTGAGCCGGTGCGTTAATAAACGAATTCCTCGGCCATCTGTAAAACATGCTTAATAACGCTATATTAACCTTTTGTATTGTAAAATAGCGTAATTTCTGTGATTTTTCTAACTTATTATTTATATTTTTTTGTTATAATTTGGTGTATCTTGTTTGGCATTTCGGTTTATTAAAGTTCACAAGAATATAATCTTGATAAATAGGTATACAAGGTGTGTCTGACCATGGGGCTTTAAATGTAGGTATCGATTCTACTCCTCAAATGCTACATCTTTTGTTCTACGACTTAGAAAATAACTTAATTTACAGTAAGTTATAGGTGATCAAACTTTCAAACTTTACTAGTAAAATTCGTGAATTAATTTATTTGTAAGAAAAATAAAAAATAAAAATTACCTCATTTTTTAAAGTCGTAGAACAAAAGGAGTTCCATTTGAGGAGTAGAATCGATCCCTACATTTAAAGCCCCATGGTCAAACACACCTTGTATAAATGGAAATTCTGCGTAATGATACGTTTATTGAAAGGTGTTTCGATAAAATAATAGGTATACAATTTGGAGAGAAAATTGCTTGGATACTTTAGAATTGGGTATAATTAGTAGAGATGGGATGTTCGTATTCGGCCGAATAGTTCGGTTACAATTCCGGATATTTGCCGAATAAACAAAGTAAATAACGAGCATAGGTTCTGTCGTAATTAGTGGTATTGACACCCTATTTCAGCATTCTAAGCAACTACCAAAGAGAGATCAATATGCGTTAAAATATAAATACAATGAATTACCAAAAAACCGTAGTTTAAGTAAGAAAAACCAGAGTTGTTTTAATTAAGTAAGTTTTATTAAAGCGGACCTGTCAGAACCTGTTTGTAGCGTTTCGACGCAACTGAATATTCGTATTCTACAAAGTCTGGCCCATCTCTATTCATTATATTGATAACTATAATATTAATGGGCCATACACAGATTTAGCTTACCGTCTTTCCTGTGGACACTGTGGCCTAATTTTCTGGCTAAGCCCATTCCCTCATAAACGGCGTCAGGACTGCTTTAGACCTGTCATATAAAAACATAACTTATATGCATACAGGCTTTTAACTATTGACCACACGAGGGCGTTTCTTAGAAAGTTTGTACCTAGTTAAGGACTAAAATGAAGAAACATTAACTTTTCGGCTTAGTTACGAAAATTGGCTATCACTACATAGTATAAAACAAAGTCGCTTTCTCTGTCCCTATGTCCCTTTGTATGCTTAAATCTTTAAAACTACGCAACGGATTTTGATGCGGTTTTTTTTAATAGATAGAGTGATTCAAGAGGAAGGTTTATATGTATACTTTAATCCGGAGCGAAGCGAGGGCGGGTCGCTAGTACTGTTATAAGACAAATGGTGGTATCTCAGACAAAACTCCTGTACCAAGTACAACTGTATTACTAACGAGTGAGGGTTAAATCTGGTTCATTCATTGAATTTGACATACTGCTAATTGGCTAAGTAAAGTTTTTGGAGTTTTTTTTTACGATAGTCTTCATCTTAAAGATCGAGGAACTGCGGCTCTTTTATTTTTATTTCCTCTAATATTTTAGAAATATTTTTTTTAGTTATGGAGTTGACATTTATTTGTTAATTAAAACGGCCGAAAAATTTGTTGCCTTCGTACTTAATGAAAAACTGTCACTTCTATATCTGTCATTGTCAAGTCAAATCAAAATAAACAAACGATTCAATAGAAATATTTTTAACGACCTCAGAACGATTTATGAGTGTATGGACTAAAAGGAAATATGGCGATGTATAAAAATGTCCACTTGAATAATTTCGTCCCTGTATAATTTTGACAAAGTATAAAAATGTCCACATGTATATTAGACGACATATAAAGATGTTGCGACAATAGACTAAAAGAAAATATGTCGGTGTATAAATATACTTAGATAGTAGTCATTTTTATATTACGACTTGATAAGACTTAGACATTTTGAAGTATTGGCTTTCTAATACTCGGACCAAATTTTATTTTATATGTAGACATTTTTATACATCGCTATATTTACTTTTAGTCCAACGACGCATAAATCCTCAAAACTAACCCCGGACTTTCAATTTTGCCCCTTTACTCTACGACCTTTGCACGATATTTGGACTACGATTTATTTTCGACCCCTTTAGCACTGCTTCTTGGACACCGATTTCTTCATTTCACGACGACTGCCCTTGCCCATTCCCCGCTTTTTGATAGCCACGAGAGTACTTTGAATGGTACGATCCACGCAATGAATTCAGGCAATCCGGCAAAATTTAAAGTCCGGGGTTAGTACTGAGGTCGTTAAAAATATTTCTAAAAACACTGATCACATGAAACGAAAGCAAACAGAAAAGAGCCGTTGAATTGAATCGTTTGTTTAATTTGACTTGACAATGACAGTAATAGAAGTGACAGTTTTTTTTTTCATTAAGTACAAAGGCAACAAGCTTGTCAGCCATTAAAGTTTACAAATGTCAACTCCATAACTAAAAAATATATTTCTAAAATATTAGAGGAAATAAAAATAAAAGAGCCGCAGTTCCTTGATCTTTAGGATGACGACTATCGAAAATTAATATAATTTACATCTCTTCCAAAAACTTTACTTAGCCTATTGGCGTTGAGTAGGACTAATTTTACAAACATTCTGAGAAATGCCCAGGAGAGACAAGTTTTGTTTTTAAGAGTGTGTATGAGCGGAATATAGATAATGATAATGTATTGGATGTGTGTTTGGTGGCAGCGGCACATCACGCGGCTGTACCGCGTGCACCAGCACGGCAGCGGCGTGCACCTGCAGCCGGTGCCGCTGGCGGCGCGCTCGCTCGACGCGCGCCACGTGTTCATCCTCGACGCCACGAGCGTCATCTACCTCTGGTAACCTCACCGACCACCTCCTCCTATACATTATTTATGTATTTTATTATTTTAAGCCAAAACATACTTAAACATACTTTTGAACGCATTGAGAATTGCTGACCGAAATTTCGTTCTTTCCCGTTTGTCATAGTATTACTAATTAAACTGTAAACTGTACAGAATTTTGTATTTGTTACATTAAAAAAAAACTTGATAAATGCAAATCACTTGAAAAAAATACGCCATCTGTCGCAATTACTATGAGTTATGGCCCAAACTGCACATAATGACTAAAAAATATATGACAGCCTATGTTTATAGACCCACAACGTGACCATTGGCAATGCTTAGAGGAGGCTATAATCCAACAGTCTTATGTGACCATGACAATCAAATGAAGATCCATTACTATGCATATAAAATCTGCAAACGTTCTAACCCTCTATTTTTTATTGAAAACGACCTTATCCTCCTTATTGTACGCGGGCTCAACATTTGCAATTTCATAACTGCAAATAACCCTGCGAACTAAAACTAAATACTACTCACTTTACCGGTGATCTTACCCGCACTAGAAAACATAATTTCTAACACTGTAGCTTGCGGGCAAGCTAAGGCGAAAACGGTACTAAGCTAAATAGCAGCATCTTAAACAAAACTCCTGTAGCAATCACAACCTTATCACTAAAAGATGAGGATTATAACTACTATGGCAATTAAATCTGAGATAATGTTTATTGGCTAAGCAATTAAGAGGGCAGTATAGCGATCCTACCGGACTGCACAAGGTCCTATGACTATTTAACTAACCATTGTTTGCTAAGGTACGGCAAAAAAGCGAAGAACACATTGAAGTCTAAGGCGCGGCTGTTCCTCGAGAAGATGAACAAGGAAGAGCGCAAGAACAAGGCGGAGTTGGTGGCCGAGCCGCCCGGCAAGGAGCCCCGCTCCTTCTGGCAGGAGCTTGGGTGCGACGACGACAATTATGTGCCGCAGGTAATTAGTTCCTGACAAAAATATTTATTTGACTTTATTTCATTGCTGCTGAGGGTAGAAAGTACCGTCTTTCCTGTAGACACACAGAAAGTTAACGTTTTTAAGGCCTAATTTTCTGGCTAAGCCTATTCCCGCAAAAAAGCCGGCAGGACTGCTTTAGACCTATCAAAAAAACATAACTTATATGCACACAAGCTTTAAACTATTGACCACGGGAGAGACAACTTTTGTTTTTAAGAGTGTCATATAGTAGTCCAAAAATTTCCCTTTTTTGCCCTCGGCAACTGCCCACCGCGAGGAAATAAATCATTTTACAGCTTGCAAAATTTAAACCTAACAAACTTTTTAACAAGTGAATTTAAACAAAACCTTGTAATTATGACATATTGCCTATTACGCTAAAATAAACAAGCCGATTTTTCCAATCTAGGAATGCGTTTTTTACAAGTGATGTTAAACCAAAGCTTGTTATGTCCCTAGGAGCACGTGCCAGCGGACTTCAGCTGGCTGCCCCCGCGGCTGTACCGCGTGGAGCTCGGCATGGGCTACCTGGAGCTGCCGCAGCCGGAGGGCGCGCCGCTGGCCCGCGGCGTGCTGCACACGCGCAGCGTCTACGTGCTCGACGCGCACTCCGACGTGTTCGTCTGGTGAGCGCTCTTGTCATCTCCCAGGAGCATGTGCCTGCAGACTTCAGCTGGCTGCCCCCGCGGCTGTACCGCGTGGAGCTCGGCATGGGCTACCTGGAGCTGATAAATCTAATGGTATCAGTTGAACTTAACCAACTAAGGGAACATAAGGCGATTGCTCTCTTGGTGTTGCTCGCTCAATAATTTTTTGGCAATCAAAAACATATGGGGTAATAAGTACTGAATAGATCAAAATCCCCGATCTATTAAACGGCCCAACTGATTTTCATCGAACCTAGCCAAGAACCACACGAGTTATACTAGCTTTCAATTAATAAAAACTAAATAAAAATCGGTTTATTGTTAACACACACACACACAGTCAGTCACACTCGTTCAGAGACACACATAAAACGTATAACACCCCTTTGTTTGCGTCGGTGATTAAGAAAGATGAAAGAGAATAAGAAAAAATATTTGGGGAAAATAAGTAGAGTGGTTGGTGGTAGTTTAACCCTCTCTTAGGCATAGGCTTTATATTGATAACATAGGCTTGGTTTTTTAGCCGTGCCTTAGTTTAGGGTTTATATCTCATTGAATTTACACGCAATTAATTCCCAATTCGTAAATAAATTGGAAACGTATCTGTTTTTTTTGTTAAACTATCTACATTGGTGCGGCCTAAAAAAGGGCCTTTCGATATTCTATCATAACTCTCCAAGAACTATCTGTTTCACAGATAAAAGAAACCTTATGTACATGTTACGAGTATGTGTGTGTTGTAACATGTTCTTTTGTTCGTCAGGTTCGGCAAGAAGTCGTCCCGGCTGGTCCGAGCGGCGGCCGTCAAACTCGCGCAGGAGTTGTTCAACATGGTGTGGCGGCCGGATTACGCGCTCGTAACAAGATTACAGGAAGGCACTGAAACACAGGTCACTATAGTAGTTCTCTTTAGAAATCATTTAATATAAATAAATAAAAACTCCGACGTTGCACTGTGGGAGCGCGTAGAACAAACGGTCGGACATGCTTGAAAATAAAATGTTTCACTTTCTTGCTGTTAAATGACTTTTTTGTAAACTTTAACGCTTAGACCATCATGTCTTATTATTATTTTTTCACTTATTTGCCTTGTTGGTGAATAGTACTCGAACAAACATCACTATCCGATAAACCCGTAAAACTCGACTATACTTCTAGGTACTATTTTAACTGTTGTGTAGTAGTTGAGGTCCTTTTTTTGATTTTATTACAAAGAATATATGTTTAAGTATCGCCACAACAAATAATATCTAGGTGTTTCATATTATAATTAATTATAATTGCTGTTTTATCATTCATGTAAAATTAAACTAGAAAGTCATGATTATAAAAAATGTGCCAAGCAATTCCAAGATACTAAGTATTACAAGTTATAAGTTAAAGATAATTTTAATACGCTGCATTTTAACCTTACCCGAACTTAGCCGAATTTTAGAGATATTTGCAATTGGAGGTCATTTTTCGAAAGCGCCTATTTAAAAGAAATAGCAATTTGTTTCTTAAATCTGCTAAGGCAGGCAGCCGAATAGAAATGCAGTTCTAACATCGAAGAATCGGTAAATATTTATTTATACATTAAATATTACGTTTTTTGTGTCAACCGAGCGCATGAATTAACTCCTTGATTTTTACAAATAAATAAATAAATTAACGGCAAATATTATAATTTGTACCTGGCACTTCAAAACTTATAGTGCAAGTAATTTCAGTATACCCGCAAAATTAAAAATGTCTTCATACTAAGCCGTCGTCAATCGTTGTGCGTGTTGTTATAATCGGAATATAATGGAAAAACTAAAAACAAATCGTGATTTATATAATCTGCTTAAACATGATCTGCGAGATCATAGTATTGCTGTAGAAAAAGTGATGGCTGTATTTCCAAATACCATCTCTTCGGAAATTAAATCGTAAGTATTGTTTAATGTTACTAAAACGTATATTTTTTTGTATTGAATACTAAACAATTTGCTTACTTTATTGCAGTGCTATAAACGGTAAAATAAGGAAATTTCTGTATACCGTGAAGAATAAACGGAAAGACAAATGTTGGAAAGAAGATTTGTTTCTATCTACATGTGGCAGTTGGCTTGATTTACAAATAGACTGGTCTCATGTTATTAACACTAAGCCTCCGACTTTGCTTCCATCGACATCGACATCCTCTAAAGCATATTTTAATACATTGAGTGATCGTCAAAAGAGAAGGAGAACTGAATCTGTAAGATCCCTCCCCATAGATGAGCTAAACTACGTAGCATCAAAAAGTATCAGACACACACATGCTAAATTTATCTTTGACTTCATTCAAACACACCCGGCACACATTACAAAAGTTAAGGAATTTTGCGAAAAACTCTTAAATAACACGGACGAGTCTAAATCCTTATCTGACGACGATGCACTTAGCTTGTATGTGAACTCTGACCTAACTAGAGAGCAGTACTCGCAATTGCGATTATCTGTTAATAATATTGCTCCCGGATTATTTCCTGCTTATGCTCAAATTCAAAAACTGAAGAAAGAGTTGTGTCCAGTACCTGAAGCAATAACTGTAGCTGAAAATTATGTTAGTATTAATTTGCAATGTTTACTGGATAAAACAATAGAAAGAATAATGCGACCTTTAAAATTTGACAATACCAAAGAATATAATCTTGTCTTGGTTCTAAAATGGGGATGCGATGGAGCCTCTTCTCAGTCTGTTTACAAGCAAAAGAGTTCAGACCCTCTACACGATGATTCATCTGTATTTGTTTGTAGCCTCGTTCCCCTTCAACTCAATAATGAAGATTTATCTGAATCCATTTGGAAGAATCCTACACCATCATCCTCTCGTTATTGTCGACCAATATCTTTTCGGTTCGAAAAAGAAAACAAAAATTTAACAAAGAAGACCACTGCAGAATTAAATGAAAAAATAAGGCAATTACGTCCATATGTTTTCAAAAATGTCGTTGTGAATTATAAAATGTTACTAACGATGGTTGATACAAAAATTTGCAATGATATAACAGATACATCATCAGCCATGAAATGCTTTATTTGCGGTGCTACTCCAAAAGCTATGAACGACATCGATGTAGCTTATAATCGTGAACCAAATCAAGACTGTTTTGAATTCGGCATGTCCTCTTTACATGCGTGGATTAGGAGCTTTGAATGTATGTTACATATAGCATACAATTTATCATTCAAATCTTGGTCAGCAAGAGGAGAAAATAAGAATGTCAGAGAGCAATCAAAACGCAACATACAAGATGAATTCAAAAGAAGATTGGGGTTGTTAATAGATATGGTTAAGCAAGGCGTGGGAAACACAAATGATGGCAACACTGCTCGGAGATTTTTCGCAAACTTCCAGATTAGTGCGGATATAACGGGTCTAAATGTAGATCTTTTAAAAAGATTTTACATAATACTACAAGTCATAGCTTCAGGACTCGCGATAAATGTAGATTCGTTTCGTTTTTATACACGTGAAACTGCGGAGTTATACGTGCAATTGTATGGATGGTACTATATGCCCGTTACCATCCATAAAATATTAATTCATGGAGCAGACATTATAAAACACAACGCAATCCTGCCAATAGGTGCATTATCGGAAGATGCACAAGAATGCAATCATAAAATATTTCGATATGTGAGACTTCACCACACACGCAAAATATCTAGGATTGCTTGCAATACTGATCTGATACATGCATTACTTTTACGGTCTGATCCGGTTATCTCCAGTAACATTAAAAGGACAACGAAAAAAAAACTGTTGATCGAAGCGCAGCCACTCATCAGTGAAACCGAAACCCAAATTATAGAGTATGAGTAACCTTTTGTAATTTTTTATATCATAACCATAACGGAGAAATGATGAAAATATGACCTTCTTTTCTTATAAATAACAACAATATCTACAATAATTATTTACTATTTCGACAGTGCGCCTTGTGTAATTTAATAGCAATCTCTTTAGATGATATAATTTTAAATTGTAGGCGTAATAAAGAAATATGCATTTTTAAGTGAATCCTAAGCACAGGACCAATAAAAAACTTATCAAGGGATGTTTGCATGCGACCAGAATAAAATACTGACAAAAATCTTGCGTTTTTTTTTTTTTTTTTTTTTGCTATATAATCGGAAGACTATTCTTTTCCCCTATTAATATGTTGCTAAAAATGCACTATACTAGCATTTCGTTATAATTTAGAGGCCATAATAATAGCAGTTTATCTGCAATAAACAGTTTACTGTCGCGCACTCGCATGTCCGACCGGTTGTTCTACGCGCTCCCACAGTGCGTTGTGACAAACCCCCTCCTTTCTATGAAGTCGTTTCATTCTTTTTACGGTACTAAAATTATCCGCAATTTAAAGTATTGGGTTTGCGTAATATTTACAGACATCTAGGTTATACGAGTACCTGATCAAAAGATACACCCATTTATGTACCTTGTACGTCGTAATCAACGAGCGGAATTCTTCATAGCAAAAATCAAACTGTCAGAGGGATTGACCTAACTGTTTTATCGACTTATCGGTAAATATTTGTCACTTAACGAAACAAAGTTAAAGTAATGAAATCAGGCTTTTGAATATACATACAAACAAATTAACGGTGTCCCTAATTAGCTGACCGCCACTGTATTTTAGTATAATAGTAAAGAATTAAAGAGAAAATACTTTTTTTTTAATTTTCTATATGAAACTTATCATTAAAAATTAAAAACAAATATTGCTAAGAGTAGGTAACTAATCTTCATTCAAAATAACAAACTTGAAATCTAAATCTGTACTAAATATCATATCTATATCTTCATCTTCCCAGTAAAAGAAAATAGTCATTATTTTTTCAACATTGTCACCTTTCAAATTACTCCTTTTTTCATTGTAGATCCATTTATAAGATGAAAACGAGCGTTCAACCTCAGTTGAAGTAACAGGAGCATATTTGTAGTACTCGATAACGGTGTTTTGGCTGTAATCACTTTTTTCTATAAAATCAGCATATTTGCGTATCATGTCGTAGTCCGGAATTCTATCTAGTACTTTTTCAAGTTTTATTTGCACTGTCTGAGATCCAAACCAATTTAGAATACTTCTCACCTGGTCAAGTATTAGAAGAGAGTCTAATAAGGATAAACAGGATGTTTGTAATTTGATTATTGCGTAACGTAAAATGCCATAACTTTCTTTTATGTACAACAGATCATTTCTCAAAATATTCTGCTTAAGTACTCTTTTAGCTTCTCTTATTGCAGCCGACTCTTTTGAATTTAAGGTCGAAATTACTTCTGTAATACATTCCAAATTTTCTGCATAATATATAGCTGCATTAAGCCATGTGCCCCACCTAGTTATAATGGGTTTTTGGAGGCAATGGTACGGATGGACAAATTTGTTTGAATAAGCGGACCCTATGTGGAGACTTTAAAAATATTTTTTTACGTTGTATATTAAGGCGTCAACACTTTTACATTGAGATCGTATGTGCTCGCAGACTCTATGTAATCCATGTGCCAGACATGTAACATGTAGTAGATTTGGAAATGTAGCTTTTAAGATTTTACCAGCCTTTAGCATGTACGCGGCACTATCAGTGCTCAAAACAAGGACATTTCTAACATGCTCATTATATGAATTGTGCCAAATAAACTGCAATTGCTTTTTTAAGTATTCGGCCATTGAGTTACCATCAACTTTTTCAAAAAAATTACTTCCGATTAAGTAAGATTTGCTACAAGATTTTTTCTTTAGTTCTCTTACAATCAAATTAGTGACACTTTTGCCCATCCTATTTAATGTTTCGTCGACTGTTAGCCATATATATTTTCCTATCAGGTTCTTGCGTATGTCTTGAACTGTTTGTTGGTAAACTATATCCAAGTATACTTTTCTCAGCAATGATTCATCCGGAAGTGATTTTGATGTACAAGAACAAAAATATATTTTTTGATTTTTTTTTATAATCTGTGGATTGTTAATCTTTTTCCATGGAATATTGCACGAAACTAAAAATATGATTAAATCTATATAGTAATGTGTCTGAACTCGTACTTTTTGAGCATTGTCACGAATGAGTTTTACTCACTAAATGACTTTCAACACAATGTTTCTTTAGCTGATGTAAATGAACATCACATTTAGAGCAATATATTGTGGAAGAATCTTCTTTGAAACTAAGAGAAGACTCTTTCTGTATCTATTTTTTTATTGTTTTTCTTTTAGGACTAACCGTTTTAGTAGCACGGCACGGAAATCACTCATGAAAACATAAATGACATATGTGACGCTGACATGATTTACTTTAATAAGGAGATGCAAGTTGCTTATCAAAGAGGTCAAATGTTACAGAATAATCTTTTAAGTTGATTATGGATACCTAATGCGATATTATTCCGTAACATCGATAAGTCGATAAAACAGTTAGGTCAATCCCTCTGACAGTTTGATTTTTGCTATGAAGAATTCCGCTCTTTGGTCGTAATATAGGATGGGAAATGTCAAGCCTCAAACTGACTTGTCACTTTCTACAAAACTTAATCACATAGGATTGCTTCATTATTCTATGTAGCCTCGCAAAAAGCGACTGTCATATTTTAAGACCACAACTTGCGCAGTTCTATACTCTCACTGAAAACAAAATTACGTGACTCATGCTAGCCAATCAAGATAGACCACAGATACTAAATAGTTTATTGTTTATCAACAGACTAAAATAAGTCATTATGTCATTTTAGTCCAGAGTATATCTCATTATTTGTAGTCATTAGAAGTGTAAAATCTTATTAATCGATCTGATCTTTCTTTTTGTTTCTGTGGAATGTTTTGATTGCTAAGCATACTAAATCACGTGTTTATCTTTGTAAGGTATGAATAAACTGGAAAACCCGGTTTTTAAATTAGTTCAAACCTTTCGATGAATAACACCGGTCAATGATGACGATGTTGTATTCAGATCTTCAAGACGTTCTTCCTGGGGTGGGAGGAGGTGATAGCGGTGGACTTCACGCGCACGGCGGAGTCGGTGGCGCGCACCGGCGCCGACCTCGCCTCCTGGGCCAAGCAGCAGGAGACCAAGTGAGTCCAGCCCACACACAACTACAACCCTACAAACATACGAACAATCAAACACTATTTGGGAATAACGCTATTCTCAAACATGCTCGGAAAGAACCGTTTTCCGATTGAAACACAAGGACGGCAAGTGCCTCATTTTTCTCCTAGGAGTAAAAAAAACAATATGAAATCACTTTCCGTCCATGTCCATATTTTATTTAAAAATGATCTCTAATGCCTGTAAAATGAAATTGACCATGAAAAAAATCCCTTACACCCAATTTAATAAAAGGTGGCGGCGCGCGGCGCGGCGGCGGGCGGCGAGTCTGCGTCAATTCTCAATAATGTCTTGTAGTTGTCAAAAGGAGATTCTCTCTCAATTCGTCGATATTTTCACTAACAATACTTCTAATTATGCATTTGTATAATTTCCTCGGATTTATTGAGAAAAGCATTATATATGCCTCGGCGGAAATGGGATTGCTTGTCTCGTACTTTACCAGGCCTCGCTATTGCTCGGCCTGCTAACCACCTCGTCAGCCAATCCCTTACTTTCCGCGGCTAGTCAATAATGTACTATTGTTCACTTTTATGTACTTTCACAGACAATTACATAATACTCCTAACTACAAAGGTCAAATTGTTATGCAGGCGGTAAGACACCCAGTGAATTTACTAGCATAGAGGCATTCCATCGGTTGGCATTTGCAGTCTTTAGATTGTAGTCTTGAGAAGGAAAATTTGTACGGGACTCAGAATCTACCATCTATATGCCATAAAATAAAATTTTACGTACGGTGGGACACGTTTTCATAGTACTTATAGAATTTTTTACTTCGCTGAATTTTCATTTCATAAGTATACAGATTTTCACGTTGTATGTCGTTCGTTCTTACCTAACCCACATAACTCATGCTTAAGATAAGCTAAAAACAAATGAGGTTTTAGCATAAATTAATCGGTGCAATGAGTGTCGGTGATGCAAGGGGATCCCTTTGACCTTGGCATTCTAATTAACATGATATACATTGTCATCAGAGCGGACCTATCAGCGCTGTTCACCCCTCGCCAACCATCGATGCCAGCAGCAGAGGCCAAGACGTTAGCCGACGAGTGGAACGAGGACCTGGAAGCGATGGAAGCTTTCGTGCTGGAGGGAAGACACTTCGTGCGGCTGCCTGACTCTGAGCTCGGCATCTTCCACAGCGCTGATTGTTATGTGTTCCTCTGTCGGTACATATTGCCGCAGGTGAGTACTTTTCGATTATCTCTGACTTTATAGGAATTGGCGATTTGTAAGTTGGTTGTTTTAGAGAAAAAGGAGACGTTTATACTAATTTGACCAGGTTTCCGAGTTGTTTAATGCCAAGCTTCAAATTCTGCTCCGATAAGCCAAATGGCGGTTAGACGATAATTCGGTAGCAAATGCAACCTTCTTTTTAACAGGAAAGGTTTGAATCGGTTTTTCCTATTGATTTTGAATTACAGTTCTGGCTTGAGGGCAAAACTGTTATCGACCCACGTTAAGACATGAAATAGCGAACATGCATCGTCTATTTTCTTACGCTCTGGAAAGTGCTATGAAAGAGAGGAATAACTGTATACGCGAAATAATTGTCGTGTAACTTTTTCATAAGATATGAAGGTTTAAAAAGTCATAGTTCAGACCACCTGCAAAAACACTCTATACAAAATCGACGACAGGAATGACGTCGTAGCTGTTGTTCCATGTTTAAAATATAAAGAACTTATAAAGAAATTTGCATTTATTTCATAAATTACTATTTTTAATCCAATATCGTTGAATTAAAATATTACGTAAATAAAATCAGATTGCGGAAAAAACAATTAAAAATCAAATTTTAAAAATCTTAATAAACGGGTCAAAACTTAGTGTATTGCGTTTTATACGCTTTTATTTACATTTTCTCCTAAATCGTATCAATGAAACTCAATTCTGATTTCATGCATGTCATTCTCTATTCTGCCCTTTCTGTGTTAACTTTGAAAGCAACTGGGTACAGAAGCATTTTGTAATCCCCACAGGCGGAAGACGAAAGCGAAGTATCAAACCCAGAAGAAGATGCGGACCCTGACGCGGTGACGTGGGTGGTGTACTTCTGGCAGGGCCGGCGCGCGCCCAACATGGGCTGGCTGACCTTCACCTTCGGGCTCGAGCGCAAGTTCAAACAGCTGTGCCGCCGGCTGGACGTAGTGCGCACGCACCAGCAGCAGGAGAGCCTCAAGTTCCTGGCGCACTTCCACCGGCGGTTCATCATCAAGGACGGCAAGAGGAACGCGAAGCCGGTCAGTGTCTGTAGCTAGAGCCCTCCTGGAATCAAGCGGCACCGCCTGAGAGAAAAACCAGTTGCTAGCGAGTACACAAGCAGTCGAAATTTAAACCACAACATGTTTACATGCTTAGGGAATAAGGGCTTATAGTACTGTTAGGCGATGGGCTTGCAACCTGTCACTAATACACTAGTAAAATTCTTAACCTGTTTGTGCAAAATGTGGTTACAGAATTATATACAAGTCTTTTTAGAGTTGTTGGTATTTCTGTAGCTCTGGGAATGAAGGCGTGATGTTATGTATGTATGTATGTTTACAAAAGTAATTCCATCGAGTTCTGTCATACTACACTTATGTCGTGCTTTAAAATTTAGACTGGCTTTTTCTCGCGACTCCGTCCGCGTAAAAGTGATTTACCGCAGTTCTCTCTCCTTCTCTCTGTTCAGTCTGATTTTCTAGGATAAAAGCACCCGAGCTCCTAGCTCCTCCGGGCTATAAATTTTAGTTTTTAATAAGTGCCTTGAGTTCAAAACTGACCAAACGATACATTATGCAGCGATAATACTATGCACTTTTTTTAAAAAGAACACTGTATAACGATTTCCTTTAGTGGCACAAACACCTTTTTTTAATGTCTCCCAAAGTCTAACCTGCACGATCCCCAGGTTTGTTTGTTTAACAAAATTGGAACACTGCTAAAAAAATATCTAAAATAAACTCCTTTGAATAAATGCCACCACCACGCTTAGTAAAACGCCTCCACTATGCGCGTGCGGCTTGACGCATTGAACTGTAAACACGGAAGAAACAGTTTCGCATTTACAATAGAAAGGTTATAATATAAGAATTGAATTTATAAAGAGGCTTTTTATAATCTTTATTGCACAAAAGAATACACTTAATATACAAAAGGCGAACTTAATGCCTTAAGGCATTCTCTACTAGTTGACCTTTGGGAAAGCAGAGATTGTAGTGGCGGTGCAACATAAGATCGAACTGATACACATACACTTACATATCAATTAAGCTATAATAATTTAAATACATACATTGCGCTAACAAAATATATACATATACAGGGTAATTTTTTAATAGGTGCACAAATTTTTATATTTGCTTCGCTATTGTTAATCAATAACACATGTTGTGTTATTTTTACTCTAGCTTAAAAAATATTGGAGATGTTGCCGAATCAATGATTCCACTAATTTAATGATATTCATGGACCCTCTAATGCAGAGGTGCGAGGAGAGGGGAGTGTTGTTAAGTAAGTTAATAAATGAAATTTCAAATTTAGAATATTAGTAGGAGAGGGGCTTGATGTCTGATAAGCTGTACATGAAATTTCAAATTTCGAATATCAATACCTACATACCGCATACCGGTGTGTATCGCATACCTACAGCTTGACAACCCATGTCATCATTTCTACTGTGACTTTGTGTCCACACGAGAAGGTAAAAGAGAGATAATTTGCAAAAGAAAAATATATTTTTTGATCTCGTTTATTGTCGTAATATATTATATTAACGATACAAAATCATATGTTAAAATTTGTGCACTGATAAAAAAATTAACCTGTTTAATATAAATGTATAAAAAATTAATACAGATAAAGCAATCATAATATCAAGATGATGCCAATTCTACCTGCTAAGAAATTCGTGAACTTTCTTTTTGAAGGAATACTTGTTTGGTGCTTGCTTGATTTTAAGGGGAAGGTCGTTCCAAAGTCGTTTTAGTATAAAGTGAGAATTATTTGATGTGCAGGAAAACGGCAAGCAGGCGGTGGAGCTGTTCGAGCTGCGCAGCAACGGGTCGGCGCTGTGCACGCGCCTGGTGCAGGTCCGCGCCGACGCCGCGCAACTCAACAGCGCCTTCTGGTAACCCTGGAGCCCTCACATCACGCTCACGAGGCCACTTGTTGCGTATCGTAAAAAGAATTTAATACAGAACATAACTAATTAATACTTAAAAACATATATCACAGGACAATGTCACACAAATACACCTAGTCCCAAACTAAGCTTTAGGCTTGTACTATGGGTACTAGACAACGATAAACATACTTATATCTGCCCCTACCAGGATTTGACCTCAGGTCCCCTAGCTTCGAAAGCAGGGTCACTACCAACTAGGCTAGCGTATCGTGACATACAATTGTTTAAAAAGTAATATATTAACTGGGCCCGTTTTCATCCCATGAATATGGATCAACTAAATGCAAAACAAATCAATCCAGCCCCGCATTATTCTGAGTGATAGTTAAGACGGTGTCGTAACTTTATTCTGATATCGTGTTATCTCTAACTTACTAATATAAAAAAGAATAATATCACTTCTCTCCGTTTCCCGTTCAGCTACATCTTGAACGTGCCGCTAGAGGGCGCCAACGACTCTATGTCGGCGATCGTGTACGCGTGGATCGGCTCCAAGGCCGACGCCGACGCGGCGCGGCTCATCGAGCACATCGCCGAGACCAAGTTCAACAACCCCTGGGTCAGCCTGCAGGTAACACTCCAGTGCAGTGTTGCTTGTACACGATCAGCTACATCCTGAACGTGCCGCTAGAGGGCGCCAACGACGGGCTCTAACTAAACCGTTTACGCTTGCGACGCATTTATATGTTGGCGCGTGTTTAGTGTCGCCTAACGCAATAGCCGGCATAACTTCGGCGTCCGCGTCTGCCATACTTGCCTGTCGGGAACACACTAACGCACTCGCAGCTTAAATAGCATGCAATCGTTTGTAAAGACTTGGAGCTTGTGGACGTTTGCCAAATCTCGTCAAGCGCGTAAAGGGTGCGCGCAGAGCAAAATGTTGTTAGTCGAAAACAGTTCATAGGTGCTTGCTAATGAAAGTTTCAAAAGGCCTCTTGGCGGTAGGAGGTTAAGTTTTATGAAAATATAGTTCAATTTGAGGTTTATTGGTCAGATTCCACCTGAGCTTGAGTACCACGGCACCGTCTAGCCCTCCGGACCACCAGTAACCACTGATCATAGGTACAAGCACCTAAAAATGAGAACAAACTAACTGGTTCTGGAGCTGGTCGGGGAAGACCATCTGCGAAGAGCTGACGAAAGCCTCTGAAATAGTAATTTTTAATACTGTGTATAAACAATGCTTTTAATATTAAATACGGGCGGCACCAGACCGAACTGAAGATTGCAGTGATCCTTGGGACAGACCCATGTCATAAGCCTACGTATTTCTTAAAACCCATCAATTTCTGAATTATTTGAACATAATGTCTGTTAAAAACCTATCAATTCAATTTCATTTTAAAACAGGTGCTGGCAGAAGGTAGCGAGCCTGATAACTTCTTCTGGGTAGCGCTAGGAGGCCGCAAGGAGTACGACACGGACGCGGACTTCCTCAACTACACGCGGCTGTTCCGCTGCTCCAACGAGAAGGGCTACTTCACCGTCTCCGAGAAGTGCACAGACTTCTGCCAGGTCAGTCCATTAGACAACTAGATCCGTTTCTAGATACTTCTGGATCAAGCCAGATTCCTTCATGGTCGGACAGAGCAACAAGTGATGGTAAGTGAGTCATGTCAGTATAGTCCATTCGCTTAGATAGTGTCGCTACACCCGCACGCAGTTGTGGTTGTGGTAATAAAATACGAATTTAATTCGATGTAAACTGCCAAATTCACTTGCGGGTTCACAGCTCGTATGCTTTGTTTACGCGGCAGCATCCATTGACAAAAGGCGGCACGTGCCAAGGCGGCGACACTATCTGAGCGAACGAGCTATCGTCTGAACTGAAATGACTCTATGTCAGTTCAGAATACCAGGAGTTACCAAAGTAAATTGGAAGGCAGACTGGTTACGTTTCTTGTGTGACCTCAGGAATTCGGGGTTGGTCCATCCAATACTGACCACAACCAAATTATGACGACAGCATTCCATACAACGTCATTATAAACTGAAATAACAATCATTATTGAAAAGCTACCAGTAGAATGCTATATTTAAACATTGGCGACTCGTGGCATTTAGGTAGCATTTGACGTTTCTGACAGACTAGTGATGTGATGTAACTATGTTTTTCTGTACAAGTCGAGCAAAAGAAACCAATTAGAAAAAACCTTTTCAATAATTTAATATATGTATGTACATAAAATATATGTCATTCGTTATAGACGATTAATATTTTGTTTTAACTTCTTAGAAGATATCCTTCGTCTTCTATTTGAGAAAATCCACTTGGTGTAAGAAAGTTATCTTTCGACTTCGACTGACGTGATGGGTAAAGGATAAAGCATTCTTCTGTTATGTTGCAGCGTACTTTTTTTGGTGTTATCATTTTCATTATCATTTCAATTTCAATCGATTTCAACTTCCTTATTTTGTAATAAGTTTAACTTCTAGTTTTTGATTACCTTTTAGATGCAGCCTCCGTAATGAAAGTGACTTTTCTACTTATTTTTAGGTATTCAGTTGCTATTTTATCTTATCTGAAAACACATTTGAAAAACGTGTCTCATCACTAGTGCTACCTAATTGCCACGAGTCGCGGATGTTTAGCTTTATCGGCTATCGCTGAGCAACATCGTCAACAAGTCAGAGCAACAAGTCACGGCCAACAGCTAGTGTTTCACATTAATGAAAATTGCCGATTACTGACGGCGGTACTGAAGCTCTATTCTATTCGGAAATAACTCTATTACTTTCGTCACGTGCCAAGCCCACGTGTATGTATTGTTGTAATTTTTGTATTGCATAGTAAATTCGTGACGTACAAAGAAACATTTTCCTTCACTTTTATATCTTTAGCGCTTTTGCAGCCAAAATATCTCGGGACACAATTTGATGACTTACGGGCGAATTGCAAAAATATTGTACATAGTTAAGGCCCGAATTGATGTCAATGTTTAATTGAAACAAAACATTTTTCCTTTGTGTAACGAAGATTAACCATACAATTGTATGACAAATTTTCGTTACACAAAGGAAAATTTTGCAATTCACCCTTGCATCACTCAGTCAACAATCGACTATTGTCAATTTCCAAACATGAGTTATTTAATTGACACCGCGTTGTTCCCAGGACGACCTCGCTGACGACGACATCATGATCCTCGACAACGGTGACCAGGTGTTCCTGTGGCTCGGAGCCAAGTGCTCAGAAGTGGAGATTAAGCTCGCCTACAAATCTGCGCAGGTACGTCATAACGTCACTGAGGCATGGATAGATGGGTACTCTATCGTTTGCCCGAATTTTATATACCATACGATTCATATTATGTTCATGTGCCATAAATTCATTTTTTCTGAAACCGCGAACTATTTAGAATTGTAATAAAACAAACGTAACCTAACCTATTGGGCTACGATTTCAGAAAAAGTGTTTTTTATGGCAAATTGAATTATGGTATGTGATAATAGGGAAAATGAAGGTTATGCAACCAATATGGCGAATGTAATTAGTGCAAATGAAATTATGAAAAACGAGGGGATACGGGGTAGATGACATTTGTGGCAGACGCGGCGGGTCGTATCGACTCGCGGATGAATATCTAAGACGATTAAGATTTAGAGAGCGGCAACTCAGAATGAATTATCTATAATAAATTGAATTTTTGAAGGATTTAGGTAACTGTAGTTAAAGCCTGACAAATTCGTGCGCGAAAGACGTTGGCGTGGTATCATAGTGTTCTACTATTATTGTTTGTGATTATTCTTATAAAAATCACAACAGCAGGGCAGGGAAGCAACTTCAAGGCGCGTACTGGCAGTTGTCTTATCTTCCGGGTCTGGTATCCCGCGAGATGGTCGCACAAGAACTAGTCGGACTATAAGGACGAGAAGTAAAAGCTAGTCGCACTAAAACACCTGATGAGCCGGGTCCACAAAGCGAGCGGCCGAGCCATCGCGTCGGTTTTTTGAAATGCTCAAATGCGCCTAAGTCGTTTGACTAGTTTGCCGCGCGCAGTTTGGACGCTCGCGTATTTTGTTTCGTGCCTCGGTCTCGGTAAAAGAAAATTAATAAGGATCAGTGCTTTAGATTATTATCTCTTTTTTTATTATCTTAGAAGGATAAAAGCAACAGCTGCCACGGCAATACGAACGTGCGGCGCCATTATGTATTAGCTCTTAACTGCCGAACTTGCTGCGCACCCAAATTCTACCGAAGCTTCTTCGCACGAACAGGGGACAGTTTCCTATAGCAAATACCTATGCCTTTATGGACCCGGCTATTTACCATTATTAAGCCTACTAATTATAAAGTTAGGACCTGTACCCAAAAAGCCAATGCAATTAGTGCAACTAATATTGACATTAATAATTTCTTAGGTGTACATCCAACACATGAAGGCGTTACAACCGAATCTGCCGCGCAAGCTGTTCCTAACGCTCAAGAATAAGGAGTCGCGACGGTTCACCAAGTGCTTCCATGGCTGGGGAGAGCACAAGAGGCCTCCAGAGTAAACCTCTACCCGGTTTGCACCAATACAACGAATCTATGAATAGAATAACTATGTGAGAAGTCATAGGCGTCATAGCCAGGATTTTGTTAGATAAAAGTCAGGTTAAATAACCAAAATGTTTGCCTTGACAGGGTTTAATTTATGATAAAACCAAATCAGATTAATGGTTGTGCTGATATCACACTTTTTTATCATTTAACAATAAATATTAAGGGATGTTGACAACCTGTATGCACTGTGTGAGGTCTGAATAGTGTCAAGTTTGCGTATAAAAGTTATATCTTATGTCTGTCTTTAGCCACCGAAGAATAAAAATGTCATTCTACTTTTTTCAGCACTTGGGTTGCCTATCACCTGGGAGCAGAATAGTATACCATGTAATTAACAAAATAAAATAAGGTGCAACACTGTTTATTGAATTGGTTAGTTTCATGGTACATCTCTATTCTCATGCGGTTGGTATATTGTTTTTTCTCGCTCATCGCTCAGTATGTCTCTAATATTACAGACTAGTTAGAAATGGGTAACCAAGCCGACCAACAAACATTTCTCAATTTTTTGTATTAAAAAATCTATAACAAAAAGCCTTTAAGTCTTCTAGGGCCTGCCTATAGACTCCTTCATATGGTAATAGAGCTAACTTTACTCTACACTCTCTTTATTATTAATTGTCTATACTGGTTGTTGTTTCAAGTAAAATTATTATTAATACTATACTAACTTAAATGGGGCAAAACGCCTAATTGATTTCTTGTTTCGTTTCTGCAGTCAAATTTGTAGTTGTTAAAACATTTAAAACAAGTTTTAAAACAAAGAACCAACATTATTATTTACAAGGTCTATTATAAAAAAATATAATTCTGCATCAGCGTCAAATACAAACTCTTAAGTTGTTTGATCATGCAGAATCCCATGAACTCTGTCTGCATGACGCATCTGTGATGTCATTAATATACAAATTACGATTTAAGGAGCTGAAAATGTCAAGAAGTTGTATATTTTTTGTAATTGTGTATTCACAATATTGGGGATAGTCATTTCAAGATAGATATTTTATTATAAAGATTTAGGGACTGGCAATACAAGTAATGGTGGAGATTTTGTGGAATATCCTACAGTGGATATGTGGACATGTTGATTGTGATGTTTAATACAACTTAAATAAATCGAACCTCAGTTTGTTGCCGTCCAAGTATTTTGAAGTTTTACAAGAACCAGTATTAGGAATTGAGTTTTGCGATGTGACAACTGCCTTGTTAAACATAAGGTTCTATTAATAAGGTTTTTTCATAGTGATTTGCACAATTTTCAGATGAAATGTCCCATTGGGCTTCCATAAGACACTAGCAAGAAAGCATAGATATTAAAATAAAAGACTGACTCATGCCATTTTATAAGGACATTTTTATTTGTCACCTTCACTTAAAATAATAAGCACAAGAATGATGAGATTACAAACACTATCCTATCGCTACTGCTATAACAGTGACTAGTGTAGCAGAGATTGAATTGTTACTCTGTGACAAGCTATGCATTTGACATAATGCATTTACACTTCAAATTCTATTAATTTATTTAGATGTAAATAGAATTATTATTGATTGATAATTTGAATGATTCACATATTGTAACTATGTATATAAGATAACTAAGATTAACCTGTGGAGTGCCCTGTGAACACCGTGTCTTCATAACATATTTGAATTTGGGAATTTAAGTGTTTTGAATTAAGATTGATATTGTACACATATATATGCCATGGCGCTCCATGGGTTGTTATTAAAAATTCAAATTACAGAATGTCAATTTGATATGCAATAAACAGTGTAAGAAGTTAAGCACAAAACATATTACCCACTTTATTGTAGCTTTTGTAACATATTATAAAATCTATCTATTAATTAATAAAAATATAAATAAATTGTTAAAAAGCATTTTTACTTAAAATACCTAAGGCTTTCAACTAATCTGGAAGAACCTTATCAGCATAAATTGAAGACTGAATATGTACAAACAAGTTTTTTATGAGTTGTGGACATTTCGTTTAGTCGTCATCGTCGTCATCATCAGAAGGCACGAAAAGCTCGTTCTCTTCCAAGAAATTAGCTATGTTTTTGCTAATCGCCGCTCCAATGAGTAGGCCAGGAACCACGGCGCACACAATGCCTACAAGACCAAATGGGGTTTTTCCTGGCTCCGGTAGAATAGCACCAGTCGGTGTGGTCGTCGCCGTTCTCTTATGCACTACCCGGTCGGGTTTTGATATACTCTTGATCTGGGCGAGAAGCCTGGACAATCGTGAGATATTCATCGTAAAAGCGACGTAATAAGGCACTGTCCGCTTCTCGCGAGAAACTTAAAATATATTTTTAGCCTTACCTATATCAGACCGAATGACACTTGAATTGACAATTAACAACTTGTCAACAGAAACTATCCATAGACAAGCAAGATAATACTTAGAGCTGTTCTAGATTGTCATATCTTATACCGATGTTAATTAAAACTTTCCGGTTTTTATAAGTTTTTTTTGTAGTAATGAAGAATATTTGCTGCGTCAAGCACTAGTTTTCAGCGAGAAATAGAAATGTCAATTCAATCAGTCACTACTTAGACGAAAATATTTCGCCGTATTGTTTACCGCATTAGGTTAATAGTTATTGTAATTGACTTTAATGTAATGTTCGAAAATGAATGTGACGCTAGTCAGCTTGGATGCGTTACTCCGTAAGTATATACACTTATCAGTTATAATGTGTTTATGAATGATAGTATTGTGTAATTTATTTGTGTTGTGCAGTGAAAGCTACGCACGAATCTTTACCATGTCCGGACGCTTTGGCATTGGAAGCTTTCTGCAGTGTGATGCGGAACGCCGCCGAGGGCCCGCAGCTGGCGGCCCAGGCCCTGTCGGCACGCATCCACTCGCAGAACGCCCGTGAGGCGCTACTAGCGCTGGCGACTGTTGACCGCTGTATGCGTAAATGCGGATCCAATTTTCACGCTGAAATCGGAAAATTTAGGTTCCTAAACGAGATGATTAAGCTTGTTTCGCCTAAATATTTTGCTAATAGGACTGCACCTGAAGTTCAGACCAAAGTGAGAACATAATATTTTTATTATTTATCTATATTAGACTGATATTTTACTAACGCTTAATGTTCAAAACTTACTATAAGTATTTTAAAAACATTCTAAAAAGCTAGGTGATATGAAAATTATTTCCTGTTTTAAGCAGGAAAATATTTTAATAACAACTATTATTAATACCCATTATCCTCATACTGAACCACATTTTAGGTGTTGCAATTGCTGCATGCTTGGTCTATTGAGTACCCAAAAGAGACTAAATTCAAAGTCGCCTTTGACATGCTGAAAAACCAAGGTGTGGTAAAAGAAACCCCCCTTCCGCTACCTCCAGAAGATGTGGTGGTCAGTCCCCGCAATAAGAATGCCATATTTGAGGATGAGGAAAAGTCTAACCTGCTCCAAAAACTGCTGCAAAGTAAAAAGCCTGAAGATCTCCAACATGCCAACAGGCTTATTAAGAGCATGGTCCGAGAAGTAAGTCAGTAGAATTTTATATGTATATTTTGTCATATAACCTATTTCAATTTCAAAGGCTAGAGATGCAATAATGCATATTGTTACAATTCAGCCAGATACCGGGTATTGGTATATCATTTAGCGTACTACTGAATAGTACATTGGTGTAGTATGGGTAAAAAAATGATTAAGAAGTAATTGACAAACATAATAAGCACTAATCATCTTTCATTTAAGTAGTTAGTCTTTCAAATTTATATATTAAAAGTCCAAATTGAAAAAATAACTTAAGGTAAATTGTGTTGAGTAAGAGATTTTTTTTTTAATCTTGACAGTGTCTTAAATCATGAGTTTTGAGTGTGAAAATGTGAATGGACAAACCCACATTAATTTGCAGGCTCATTAATAGGTCATTATCCATCATCTTATCCATTAACCATCTGCCAAGCAACAGTGTTCGCATTGTTGTGTTCCGGTGTGGGGCTAAGACAACCGGTAAAATTACTAGCATAGAGGCATTCCATCTTAGTTCTCAGGGTTGGCAACCACATTTGAGGTCTTAGGATCATAGTCTTGAGAATTCAAATGTTTATGGGTCTCAGATTCCACTTACCATGATTGTGTGCCTAATGCTTATCATAAATAATCCATTTGATCAACTATGATTGCATTATTGATCCAGACTGACCGCTAGTGACCACCTTAAAATGGCTGAAAACTAAGTTATAATTTGTTATTAATTTGTGACAAGTTGAAACTTGCACGCCGCGCGGCGCATGCGCCTCTTGAATTCGACTTTAGGTATATCCTGCGAGCCGCCACTCGGTCGAATAATCGAATGGCTAATGGCCAAATATTCAGTAGGTATGCAGTAACTGGCTGACTGACTATTTGTCGCATCTCAGTTAGAGCTTCATGTTATGATCATGTTTTATTCGTCCTTGAACCTTGGACTCGTAATGTCGCCTATTACACCTGTTATGACTATTAGCCTGCTTACAGGAAATGGCAAAGTACTCTAGCATTGTTTAGAAGGTAATTTTCATGCTATTGTTATAAGTTATAAAAAGGATATTTACTTAAGTTTCAACCGAGTGTATTTTTGATAAACTAGCTTCTGCCCGCAACTTCGTACGCGTATGAATCAGCTCCCGAGGGAATAGCGATATGGGAGGTAGCCTATGTGTTAATCCAAGATGTAAGCTGTTCTCATTCCAAGTTACACCTAAATCCGTCCAGTAGTTTTTGTGTGAAAGAGTAACAAACATCCATACTTACACACTTTCGCGTTTATAATATTAGTAAGATTTAAATAAATGTTGAATATGCTATTTGGATTATGATTTAGTCCAAAAATTCAGCTAAAAATTTTATACTTAAAGATATTATGTAATATTTTAACCCCTCACTTATCCATAACAATGAGACTAGGATTCGGTATTTCATTTGTCCAGTATTAAACTAAGCTGGTTTAATTATAACCGGTTTTCACATGTTCATCATCACAAAATCCAGAACAATTAGCATCATCGCCATACATTTCTGTTTGTAAATGATGGTGATGTGTGGCAGAATTGTCACAAAGCAACCCAAAGCATTCTAGCGTTGCTTCTATCAGGAAGAAAGGCGGAGCGAAGCCAATTTTCGCCGTACACACGAAGTGGCCTCTGCCCTGGATAGCGCGGGGCTGCTTCAGGACATGCTGCTACACGCCTTCGAGGCGTCGCCTGATGAGGAGCAGCTCATTGACGAGCTGTTCGCGCGCTGCGGCCGCTTGCGCCCCGTGCTGCGCCGCCTCGCCAGTGCGGAGACCAACCAGGAGAACCTAGGTAAACTGTCCGATTTTAATTTATAGGAATTGTTTTTATGCCTCTGTCTGACATGTACTTAAGTCTTACTGGTCTGAGTAACTTGTTACCAACCATTGAGGAACGGGTTATGGCTCTCAACACTAAAGTTTTTCATTGCTTGGGCTTCCAGCACATGCATTTTATCATTTATCAAATGACATTGATTTGTATTAGCTAAATTTGATTTTACCTGGCTATCTCATTCAGCTGCAATGATTAGCTAACTGAGAAAGCAACAATTCTGATTATTAATTACATTGGCGACATCTGCACTTGCATTTGTTACTAGTAATTTACTACCACTTTTGTAATAAGAAGTTTATAAAATTTATATTTTCCTTGGTTTACAGAAGATATAATCAATTCGATCGATATTCTGGATGGGGTTGGTGAAGCATACAAAAAATGTATGGCAGAGAAAAAAGCCAAAAAGCAAACTCAAAGCAAACCTACCAATAGCAACAGCCTGCTAGATTTTGCCGGGGGTAATCCACCAATAGGCGACGGGGACAAAGTCAACGTAGTTAAAAGCCAGGTCATAGATGAACTTGGGGACATATTTTCAGCCAAAGACGGGCCAAGCGATATTGCTGAGCCATTGAAACCTGTTAACTTGATGCCGGATGTGAAACAAAACGGTAAGAACATTAACGGCCTGACCACGTGACACGACCGCGACTGGCGGTAGCTTGCCGCTGTAGCGAGATCGAGGCATGTTGCATAAGTTTGCATTTGTTTGTGCTGCTCGGTACTTATCACCGCGCAAAACCGAAACCTTGGCATAAGGCCGCAAATACACCTGCAAAAACTTGCTGCAAGTTTTGAGACACAACTATAGGTAACAGTGAGTGGCAAATATCTGCATCTGTCTTGCATATAGCTTTGTTTCAAAACTTGCAGCAATAACTTGCATGTGGAAATGCGGCGTAAGAGTCAGCTTAATCTTTTAATTACAGCAGCGACTCGACAAATTTCGTAATTATTGTGTTTTAAGACATCTACTGCCCGCTCATGCGGAGTTTAGTTAGTGTTCAAATAATATTTAATCCAGTTTATTATGTCCCGCAGTCGGCCGGTTGCAAAATGATCATTGATCATATAATTTTACGTCGGATTATTTATTTTTCCAAAGTGAAAACGTTGATTTTATAGTTTTGTAATATTCCAGATGATGTGGATCTTCTGAGCGAAAAGGCGGGCAAAGCCGAGGGCTGGAACGAGCTGGACTCGCTCGGAGCTCAGCTCCTTAAGCAAGCTCTGCCGGACAACGCTAAACGCGTTGACAACTTCAATAGGTATGCTAGTTTTAACTGTCAACGTCTTTCCTTCTCAAGCTGGCTACGATTTAGCACAGCCTCGGGTTGAGGCCCGCACGGCTCACCTATTTTGCTCTGCTTCGTACGCGCTCACGCGATGTGCGCGAGCAGCTCACGAGCGGCGAGCGCCGAGCCGCTGAGAGTCTGTCTTTTGACCGTGCTCAAAGGCGCCTCGGTGTGCGTGCCTCGCGTAATTTGGACGTGTATTCGAGCGTGCCGCGGGCAGAACGACCAGTACTAACTTGTCTGTGGGTGAGGCGCGTACAAATTTGATAAAGCTGCTGAGCCGTTCCACCACCGAAGCGATTTCTTCTTCTTTTTGTTAATAATTCGGTGAATAAACGCAGCCGCGGCTGTCATCGTGATCGACGCCATTTTGAAATTTGGCTTGCGAGCAGCGAGCATGCCTCAGGGTGAGCTGCTCAGATTCATAGCCAGACTCAGGTAAATCATCAGGGATACTGAACCAATGTATAGTTAGCAAAGGGAATCCTTTACCACTTTTCGACTCTATTTTTAGGACTTTAAGGGCCAAAATTGGTGTGGCGTATGTAGTCACACATCTCCATTTTAATAGCAGCGCTAAATATATAGCTAAAGCAAAATAATTTACTAACTTTTGCCCGCGACTCTGTCCGTGTAGAAGTCGTCTCGGGAACGAAATTTTGTAATATCTTCATTTAACCTATGTGTGACGCATTTAATGAATTTGATTGAACTATCCAATTTTAAACGATAACTGAACCCTATTTCTGTCTGTGTTTCGGCCGAACTACAATACCGCGTAAGTAACAAATTCAATAAGTCGCAAAATGTGCCTTACTGACTTACTTGTTAAGTAGTATTTTGCAACTTATTCAATTTGTTGGTTACGCGGTATTGCAGTTTCACCGACGATATCTCTTTACAGAATTTACCAATTATATTTTGTATTTTATGTAGTCGTCGTGATAATAACATAAATTTAATATATTACAGTAAACACGTTAAAAAGATGACCATGCGAGAGTTGGAGAAGTCTTCACCAAAGCACAGCGAACCAAAGAATGGCGGCGAGTTAGACTTAGATTTCTTTGCCACGAAACAAGAGGACAAACCTGAAGCTGTCCCAGCGAGCCCGAACGATGACGACTTGGTGGACATCAGCGAGACGGTAAACGCGACGGCGGATCGGTTAAGAGACACATTGGTACCTATACCAACACAACCTACGGATAAAAATATAGTCGAACCAATAACCGATATCACAGTGGACGTGGGAAGCTTAACGCCTAGCGCTCTCCCTCCGATGAAGCTGTTGATGGAAGAGGAAGGAGTGACCGTGGTGCTGGAGTTCTACAAGGACAAGCCGCGGCACGACGTCAGTGTCATGGTGGTGGCCACCACCAACAACAGTCCGCACAATATTGTCGATTATAGGTTCCAGCCTGTCGTACCAAAGGTAAGACTTAATTTGATTGTCATGAAAATGTAAGTGTAATTTTGAATCAAAGTCAAGAATCAATCTCGATGTAGATTATTTTATTTTAAAATGTTCGCTCTCTAGTACTCGATTAATAGGTAAACTAAGTACTTTTTCTTTTTAATTTCCTTAAAAATGGAAAATTAGAATCAGCCAGATACATGTTGCCATCTGATGATGTTGCTGTTGTCGTCGGCGTGCGTGGTGAAGCCGGTTGAGGGCAGGCTGGGGCTGTGCGAACGACCTCCACCATCTCAGTTGTATATGGATTATTTGTTATTTTCTAACCTTAAAAACAACCTTGTTGTGGTCTCTTTCTGCATTACAGTAACTGGTTGAAAAAAATATAGCGCTAATAAGTTGTAATTTTTTACAAACATTAAAAATTGTTTTTTCTAGCAATTGAAGTGAAAAGTAATGTTTCATTCTAGAGTAAAATGCCATTAATGACACTCGCCCTCGCATTGCTCGTGTAATGTGTCATAATGGCCGACTTTAGTCTCTTGTTGAACAATGTACTACTGTCTAATTATTTTATTTTTTAACCGACTTCAAAAAAGGGGGAGGTTATCAATTCGACTGTATGTTGCTCTTTTATTTATTTCTTGTTATTTAATACTTCGCTCATTGAATACAAAATGTACACATTCATTTGTTCCTGCATTGAACGTCCAGTTTTTAGCTTATGTCCTATTCCATTGTATAATCTATCTCTGTGCTATATTTCATCTAGATCCGTTCAGCGGTTCTGGCGTGATTGAGTAACAAACATTCGCCCATCCAAATGTGTCGCCTTTATGTATAAGATAGAAGGTACAATTGTATTAACCCCTTATCGCATAGGAAGCCATATATGGCTTCATGCATGTTTTATATTTTTAATTGGGTCCTTTTGATGATTTTAAGTATAATTAATCAAAAAAATAAGAAAAGCGATGCATAAATTTTCAAACATACATTTTAAGTAAATTTCAAACTTATAATTTATTCAGTAAGAGTCGTAGCTTTGTCAAAATTCAAATTTGGAAATGTATTTTTCACACCACCTGCTCGACAATGCCAAATTACATATCATGCAAACCTTACGCAAACCAACTCATTAAAGCCCTTGGCTTTAGCCGGGGTGTAATGTTGTACTGAATCTCATTATAACTCGCTGGGTTATAATGAGATCGTCTGACGGCGTCTTTTTTAGGGCGTTTCATGGTTTCGTATGCCATGAATTTGCCTTCTAAGAAGAACAAAAAATCGTTCAAGACCGGAACCTCTCTGTGGTCATGAAGTTCCTTCACGTACTCGTTGTGAGTGTTTGAGTCAAGTTTTTGTGTCATTAAATACACAATGATCGGACCCCACGTAGATGTATCTAGGCCAATGTTGGACAGTGCGCTTAAACATTCAGTTATTACGTCATGCATTTTCTTCAGGTTGTAGGCATCGGGTCGTTGTATGTTCGGTTGTTGCAGCATGGTGTTCATGAAGGAAATAAATTGTAAGCGTCGATTATCGTAGCGTTGGTTAAGTATGTCCAAGCATGCGTTGTAGTTTTCGGCGCTTATGGTCAAATGTTGGACCAATCGTTCTGCCTCTCCTGTCAGCTTGGTTTTGAGATGCTGCATCTTTTGAGCCTTGTTGATAGTTGGATTGTTGTGAATAACCTCTATGAAAAGATCTTTGAAAGAAATCCATTGCTTATAATTGCCTGAGAATTCTGGAATCTGCATTCTCGGCGCAGCTTGCTGGTGGTGTATAGTTGACCAAATCTTGCTGCTAAGTTGTCTACGCATTTTATCGTATTTACTTTCGATGTTAACGAACATGGTGTAATATTTTTCATAAGAGCCTTTAAGTAATCCATCTATTTCCCAATGGAGCTTGTCAATAGGTTCCCATTTCAGCTTTAAGATGTTGAGATTGTCTTCTAACTCCCATTTTTCGTTTGTGGCCAGAATAGTTATTTTTGACATTGCACGATCTAGAGCTTTGAAGTTGCACTCTTGTTTGCCAAGTAAAAGTTGAACATCGTCGCCTAGTTCAGTTGTGACTGTGGCGTCCAACAATCCCGTCAAATCAAATTTTACGGAGCTACTTTGTTCGGGTAGTTTATGCAGTAAGCCCAGTATATGAGATTTAGTTGACTCATACATCATTTTTGTTTTCTCGTATATCTCTTCTGTAAAGTAGTTGATGCTCTTATCTTCAACCTCCTTGTGGAGAGCCACATGAAGATTTTCAAAATCCGCCCAAAGGGCATCGAGAGTTGTCAGCCGGCTGTTTAGATAATCTGGAGTTTTTCTAGACGCGCCGTCCTTTTTGTAGTTGGCACAAAAAAAATTGATGCTTTCAAAGTTTTCTTGTTGTTGTTGAAGCTTGCTCATGTTGAACGGTAAGTCTTCTTATAAGTTTGATTAGTAGATATAGTTCGGAGTTTTCCCCAGTAGTTCCGTCGATAGTTGTTCAGTTGGTTGGTTTACGACACAGGGTCGTAGAGTCTTCTTCCCAATCCTTCTTCACGTTTGCAACTTGATACTACTGTTACTCACGTGCGCCCGAGTGGGATGGTCGTTGGAGGTATTCAGCACGCCTGCACTCTATCACGATATTGCGCCTTCTCAATTCACTGGTGAGACCCGCTTGTGGGAGGCCAGCAAACCGATCGCTACCGCAACAGAGACACAAACGTCCAAAATACCGTGTTAGTTCGAAGGACCATAAAATGTACAGTCCAGTTGATACTGTACACTGCCGTTTTAGTTATGTAGATAGTTGTTGGAGTGCAGAGAAAGATTGATCACTTTATGTTGATTTATTGACGTAATAAAAGTTACAGTAAAATAGTTAATAGTTGATGCGTATTGTAAGCTAGTTAGTTATGCACTAAATTATTACCTAAAACGTTACCTTATATTAAATGCTATCGGGCGGCCCAAAGTAGGTCGCAACGTAAACGAAAAAATGTACAGTGAGACTGTACAGTAATATTTTCACTTTTCATAGTTCTTATAACAATGGCCTTAAAGTCTAATTTCGTAATAAAAGATCAACTAATACTCGAAGGCCGGGCGCGGCGCCGCCGCCACCGCTGCGTCGAACCTAATTTGAAAATCGAACATTTTCTAAAATCGAGCTGGCCACGGCAAGCTGAATGGAACACATTTGAAATTAAACAAAAGCCGCGAGTATTGTAAGACGCTGCAATAAAATACATTGGTGATAACTGCAAAGTTTTAAATAAATATTGTCTTTCCACAACTGGACTAATGTCTCAAATATTAATTTTCACTTTTAATTTTAATTTACTATAATAAAACGCTGTTTTTAGTAGACTCGCTTTTTTATTGTCTCGCAAAAGGTGAGAAAAGTAGAGTACACTCCTCGGGGATAAAGCTGTTTTCGTCTTGGGCGCGCTTGAACCCCTCACTGCGCTCAGGACTCTTCTTAATTCCCTCGCTTCGCTCGGGAATTAACTCGTGACACCCTCGCTGCGCTCGGGAGTTAAATCTGGCGTCCTTCGTTACGTTCAGGATTCAATATCGCGCCCGTGACATAAAACTGTGCTTTATCCCCTCGGTGTATAATCTACTATTAAAGTCAGCGTTTCACTTTCGATACCCTATGCTTTGCGTTAAGGGGTTAATTTTTGAGTTGGTTTAGGGCGAACAAGTTAAAATGGCACAGTGTACACGTCCCGCAGGGCTGCAAGGTCCGGCTGCTGGCGGCGTCGGGCAGCGCGCTGCCGCGCGTGCAGGGCGCCCCCGCCCCGCGCGGCGCGCGCATGCGCCTGGAGCAGGTCATGCTGCTGGCGGCGCCGGCGGCGCGCAGCGTGGACCTGCGCTTCGTCGTCACCTACGTCGCCGACGAGCCGCGCTCCGAGATGGGCCACGTCGCGCGCCTGCCGCTCGACCTGCTCTAGCCCCGCGACTCCGACACTATTCACCAACGGTACCATGCCAAACCGCACGTTCGCATCGCTACAGGACTGTATTTACGTAGCATTTTTGACCTGTCGTAGTGATTTCTCATTTATCGACTTTCAATTAGGTACATATCGATAGTATATTTAGCAACTTTTCGTAAACCAACTTGGTGATATTTTTTTTTTTATAAATAGCTTTAGGAACACTTGCCTAACGTGTTACCCCTTACACAAGTTTTGAACATTAAATTGTAAAAAACCGCAATGGCTTAGATATTAGTAGCACTGATTAATTATAAAACATATTGATTTCCAATTTACTTTAATTGTCATCTAAACAAGGTAGGTAGGTAAAGTACTGGAATAGATCGACTTTTAGCAATAAGACCTCCTGTTGTTTACCTCTACCTTTAATCTTGTTTTTCAAAATCAAAATATATTTATTGTATGATTGTAGGTAACAAATATAATAAATTATACAGATGACAGGGTTTTGCGCGTGCGCCGCTACAATCTACCATAATATGGTGTACAATAATTGTTACAACTCAATGTGCAATTGTTATAAACTTAGTTTTACAAACAAATACCTAAAATAAAAACTTTCTGAAATGACTACTAAACTATAAACCATAAAATGATCAATTTGAATGTTTGTAATCTGTATTGTATTATATCGATACATTATTATGTCTAACGGAAGTCGATAAATGGGAAGTCACTAGCGTTATTGAAATGTGCCACAAAAATTCCGGCGGCTGCTCATCAACCTAAACTTTGCGGACTTTGTAAAGTTTTGTGTGATAGAGTCCTGCCCCTTAGTTCACCATTCTGAAAATGCCAGGTGATATAATGGCGCAGCTTATATAAAACCCAGTGATGTATCGCCGTGTTAACGTAACAATGTATACCAAATTGTCACGTGTCATTATCAGGCTAAAAGGTGAATGAAGTGTCAAGGTCAGCAGATGATCATGTTCCTTGCTGCTACTTGTTGAACAATTTTGTATGACAGTTTAACCTTTCGCTAAGTGCAAAAGCGATCATTTATGACGATGACTGTACGCCTAGTCGCCTAAGACACGCTATTTACATTAAAATGTCTTTATTGCCGCAGAAAGAAATACCTGGCGCTCTATTACAATATGTTATCTATCCTATCCTATCTTGCTGCGGTATTGTTGTCATATTGTTAGCTCTCAATCACATAAGCTAAAACAACGACTAATAATTCTGCCCTCCGTAGAAAAAAGGACGCATGTCTCATAGAACCACGTATGTATTAGTAACTATATTTCTTATGATGGCTTAACTTGCTTTGACTCTCGAATTGCACATGCGTCCTTTTTAAATGGAAGGGCAGAATTACCCAGCTACTTTGTCTTAAAATATGTATTTTCTCAACACTTCTCGGAAATATGAACACTTTTGGTCTTATTACGTAAATAATTAATAGTGTTCCTCGCAGTAATTGAGAAAGACAGTATTTCCGCCTCGGCAGAAAGTGCAATTTATGGACACATACTAGAGGGCCCTAAACTTCGTTTCGGCCCTCTATATGACTCTTCTATAAATCGCGTACTTTCTTTCGGCAAAAATTTACTATTATCATATTGTTCAGGACTATTCCACTATGTCCTAACAATAAATTTCCCAATTCTCTAAGTATATCTGAAGTTGTATAAAACATACTTAGATTGAGAAATAAAGCATGAGATATAAAAAGCAATATGATAACAATGTGATTTAATGCAAAGTGGAATAGAGACTCTTCCTGGCTTAGGGAAAAGGCTGCATAACTGCATACGTACTTAATCCTGCAGAATGCATTTTGTAATTATAAGTGGAGTGAGAGCAGGAGAAGAATAAACAGTGCATGTTTAACAATATTTGAATGATTGACATAAATGCAAAGCGACATCGGGCTAATAAATAATATTTGTGCGGCTACCTATTCCTTATTTCACAAACTTGACATATTATGTAGGACGATGTTCGTGTTTTGTCTAAAAAATAAATGTATATGAGATATATATCTCATACCTGCTTACTTGGAACAAAGTCAAAAAAAAAAGGAGGCTATGTAATCGATATTTTGAATGAGTGTTGTTTTAAAAAGTTTACAATCAGTATTTGAACATTCCTCGTTCGCCCACTGCCGTATCCGCACAGCTCAGCCGGCGGTCAGTGAGTGCTTTAGGCTTTTGCCAGCGTAAAAACACAATTTTACATGAAACTTTATCAAGAGATATAATGTAGTAAAAATATGCTTACTTAGTATCCGAAATAGCCGAATAACGTGTTTTTTTTATTCGTAGAGAAATGTTTGTTGCAATGGTCTGCTTATAATTGGTGTTAAGAATATTTTAATATAATTTAGAATAGCGACTGAAGTTTATACGAAAAGGATCTGATTTATATTTTCGTATAAGAAGTATGTTTTTAGTACAAGCTGGTGACTGAACCCTTCTAACGTGGCTACAAATACGCTCATTCACAAAATACCGCAATTTTAAAATACTTACCGATTTCTCAATAAACCGTCATCCCAAAACTTAACATTCAAAATACGATATTGTCCTTTAAAAGTCGCAATTCAGATTGGGTTAAGCTACTCGTGTACTTTTAAGTTTAATTATCTCAAAGTTAAAACATCTTGAACAAACTGTATTGGTTCTAGTCGAAATTCCATTGTGAAAGTTGCATTCCAAACATGACGTTTACTTACTATATTTAATTATTTTTATCCAGAGAGCATTTAAATGTTAGTTTGTACTTATTTTTTTATTGGGATTTAGCATTTTAGTTTTAGTTAGATGTAAAATTTATTTAATTTTAAGAATTGGTTAAACCTAACCTTATTAATGCCACGGTTGGATAGTCTATGCGTCACAATACTTTTACATGTGAATAACGAAAATTAATCGTCCATTTATATGGTTAATTTTTGTTACTCACATGTAAAAGTTACCGTTTCTTAATTATGTCCTTAATTAGGTACATTTTTTTGAAATGTACCCAATACGCGAATTACTGTTACCAGCTTCTGGTATTTGACGTGGTGTTGAAAAGGTTAATGCTATAGATTTTTTATACAAATATCTTGATCTCGGAGAGATGCAGTTACTAGTGCAAATTTGTTGCAATTTACTATTCGATTAAAGCCGTTGCACGTAGTGTTTTGAGAAAAATCACTTAAGGAGAGCCGCCACTGTCCTGTACTGGTATAAATACAATAAAAAAAAATATCTCATTGTTCGGGCGTTATCCAGTGCAATGGTCTTAACTTTTTTAACGCCCCAGTTGCATAAATTATTCGTCACGTCAACTAAAGTGTGTGGGTGTCGGGTGTTAAATCCACATCGATAAACGCGACCACGATTCGCCCGCTGGCGACGTAACAATATTCATCTACACACGTTCAGAGGCCCTCATTTTGTTTTTAAACCAATCGCGTTACTAGTAGATCACGTGACTTTTAAAAACAAAACGAATTTAAACGCTAGTTAGCGAGCGCATCTTGGCTATAGGCTCTGAACCCAGTGGCAATGACCAGCATTACTACAACATTCAACTTTGTTATCTGCGGTGGTGGGTGTGTTGGCGGCTGCAACGTAATGTTCTTATAACGATATCACATATTTTAAATGTTATGAGTTTACAATTTGGAACACTTCCATAACCAACTCAAATTAAACAGGCCCCAATTCTAGTCGCAATTGAAATTGAAATTTACACGATATGAAACTCGGTTTAGCATCTATAGATATGTTACAGGTAGCACTGGTAGCAATACAGGTCATTTGCCTTCGGATCCCGAACCCATTGGAGTACTTAAAATGTGTGTAGATAAAATAATATATGCAACTCTACATAATTAGGCCTTAAAACACTCGTGTGATCTTTTATAAAACCACAATCGTGTTTCAAGATCCCTCATTATGTATCACTTACGTAAACTACTATACCAGGTGTGGCGTTAAAAGGGTTAACTGCTCTTTCAATTAAGATCGTTTATCTAGTTCAGTTGCAGTGCAATATAAAAACATATATTTTTCTTAGTTTTGTTTATGTAGAAGTAATTGTGATACATGCTGCCGTGGTGTAATTATATATTTTATTTCTTTGAAGCAGTTTTTTATATAACCTAGACTGTGAATATATGTGTATTTTAATTGATATTACATGAATATATAAAGAATGTTGTTTTTATGTGAAACCCTTTTAAAACACGGTGGTCCAATTAAGAAAAGATAATTTAGTGGCATTATATTTTATTTAAAAAAATACTTAACAATTGCAAACTTATTTTAAATATGCACAATCTTCCTTACATAAAGTAACTTAGTAAAAAACTATATACAAGCTTGGAACTTTTTGAGTTTTATGTTTGGCAGTGATATTCAGGGCTCGGACAAGTCATCGCAGAAACTGATATGGACATGGGACAAGACTATTATAGAGTCGCGACTTAAGATTATTATTAATTGATATTTTACGACAGATTTTTCTATATTCGCTCTTCAATTTATATATTTATAAATAAAGTCGAATGGTTATTTTTCAATGCGTAATCAAGGCAATAGTTAGTCGTGTAATTGTAAAAGTGCCAGATATAAGTGATATTTTTTTTTACAATAACAACCATGGCCCTAAGAGTCTTTGCTAAGCTGTACGGCTAGCATACTTTGCATTTTATTCCCTTCAGGACAAATCATGGGTTGGCTACTAACGGTCTATTACACACCTACCATGGCCCTGGGAAATGTTTTTGCAATGCTGTAGGGCTTAAGAGAGCTAACGATTTAAATCTGTCTAAATACACTAGGGAACAAAGAAATCGAGCGACTTAGTTTAGTACTGAATTTTCATAGAAAGTGGCTCGATTTCTTTGCTCCCAAGTATAGTAAACAGTTGTTATTAATCCAATCAGAGGCTTTGCCGTAAAAAGGTGATATAGAAAATGTTTTAATTTGTATTGCTTAAGATGTTATTTTATATATTTTCTCTCTCTGGTAACTTTGTATCTATAAGATGTACAAAATAAATACAAAATACGAAAAAGAATTATGTGATTGTCTTTATATTTCTCATAAACGTTTTTGTCATAAAGTCAACTGGGTCGTTCTACTTTTTTACCGACAATACATCGTCATTTTTCTATATTTTGCGTTTTTCAACTATTGATAATTATGGTTTTAATTTTTTATTTTAAAATACGTTGCGTGAATTTTTATTTGGACCAATTAATGATTATTTCGGTGGCGATAATGTTTTTTTCTTTATGGTGGTTTTTCAGAATATACTGTGACAGAGTGGCCGTTTTCAAAGGAGACTAAATTTTGTATTACCACTCTGTCACGCGATTCTATGAAAAACAAACTTTAAAAAAAACATTGGATAGAGAAAGTGAAATATTATTTAGTACTAATAGATGAATAAATGTTTGGACGTATATTCAAACACTAAAACATTAATAATCAATACTCTATCTGATAACGTATGGTAAAATGAGGACAGGCAATTGTCGGTAAAAAAGAAGAATGACCCAACTGTGTCATTATGTAGAAAAAAACAAATATTGGCCCCTTCAGTTCAAGATGGCGGCTAACGCTGTGACCATTCAAGGTCGAAAACTTATATTTTTCATGACTATACGTAAGCAATAAAAATTTAAACATTTCATATACCACCTTTTGTAAAGCGAAAACACCTGCATACCGAGTTATATAGGCGTTTACCATGGGCAACACTATACCATAGGCGACACTACAGCTTGCGTCAGTCCTATACATTATTAAATTAACATAATTTTCACACTTACCAAAACTTAGGTACTAATCAAACAATAGCTCTGTCCTTTGTTTTCATTATGACAACAAAAAGGAAACCTGATAACTTCAACGGTACCTTAACGTTTTTACGTTTCTTGATTTGTATAGTTATTCATGTCGCCTGAATGTAACTTGTCGTGTCCCACTGGACGTTTACGGTGTCCTGCGCTCCCTCTATATTGTGTAATTGCACGCGTTACACTGCCTGGTCGCGGAAGGCGAGCGCCGTGATCGGCTTTTGATGCCCGCAGTACTCTCGCTCCAGTGTACCCTTCTCCACGTCCCACAGCCGCGCGTAGCTGTCCGACGAACCTAGCACCAAACAACGCCATTATAACAGACTCCCCTTTAACAACGTCATAGTAGTGATGAAAAAGGAGTATCGCAACTTCAGAACAATACCTAATTCAGAAATTTTAACATTCATATTTGGTATCTATAGTAATCAATTTATGACTAAAAGTTTGAAAGCTGAAATTTTGAATTTGGTCACTATTGTTCTGAAGTTGCGGTATATTTTTAATCATCTTAAGGATGGCGTCCGAATCGCTACCATTATCTTCCCTTTAACCTATCGCTAAGCAACAGTGTTCGCATTAGTGTTCCGGTGTGGGGATAAGACAGCCGGTGAAATTACTAGCATAGAAGCATTCCTATTTCCTAGTAAAGGTTGGCAACGCATTTATTGTACTCTTTAGCTGTCGACACACAGAAGACGGTGGCATATTGCTGTATACATTGCGCTCTGTGAGAAGGCCTTTCGGAGAATGCGTTTCGTTACGAGCATTGTATCGGCAATACGCAGCGTCCACCCTCTGTGTGTGGAGAGCTTTAGGATTGTAGCCTTGAGAATGTAGTATTTAGAATGCTAGTTTCTATGAATCTCAGATCCCACTTACCATCAGGTGGCATGTTCGCTCGTTTGCCAGTTCCATACCATAAAACAGGAACATGGAGATCTTTAGGGAAGCAGCGGATGATTCAACTGACACGATGTCGTATATAGCTGAATCGTGTATAGCTGTTTTTATCGAATTGAGGATTCAATCGTCTCGACGGGTGTGAAATGCAAGTCAACCAGACACGTCAGCGGAGCAAAATTGCAGTCGATCGTTGCGTTAAATTATTAATAGTAGATTTTTTCAGTTTTGTTGTGTTTTCAATCCCAGCAACTCAAATTGACGTCACAGTGGCATCAATTTACGTAAAATCGCTACCACCATCTTATCCATTAACCTCCCGCAAAGCAACAGTGTTCGCATTGTTGTGTTCCGGTGTGGGGATAAGACAACCGGTGAAATTACTAGCATAGAGGCATTCCATCTTCGTCCTCAGGGTTGGCAACGCATTTGAGGTCTTAGGATTATAGTCTTGACAATTCAAATGTCTATGGGTCTCAGATTCCACTTACCATCAGGTGGCCTGAGTGCTCGTATGCCTTCTCCTTAACATAAAAAAAATTATAAAAAATAAGCAGTGGTGCATGGCATCGAGGATTATAAAGGTAGTTGGTAGTGTTAGTCTAAGATCCGAATATACAACGACCTTCGCGGAGCTGGTTAATGGATGAAAAGTATTTTATATTAAATGAAATATGATAAAACATACTGTAGGTAAGTATTTTGACCAAAAAAAAACAGTCCAGTTTTATTTTAGTTTATTCATAAACTGAACCAGTGTAAAATACTAATATCGATTTACCTGTTTATACCTCCCTACCCAAAAGTTATGACTGATTAAAATTGACAACCTAACGTTTGCATATTCTATAAACTTCATACTTTTGATTGTCATGTCATTTGAAACGGTAATATTAAGAAAACTTTTTTTTTATTAATCATATTCTGGACTCAAGTTGTTAAGTCAACCCATTTGCAAAATAAATCTATATAATCAAAATGAATCGTTGAATGTGTTGCTAAGCGCAACTCTCGAGAGCAGCTGAAACGATTTCGCTAATTATTTTTTTACTGTGTTTGTTACTCTCAGGAGGAGGTTCTTATGAAAGAAAAAAACTGAAAAATCCACCAGAAATGTTTGAAATTTGCATTGGGTCGAAGCCGCTAGTTTAATATAAAATAGTTTTCGTCCATTAAACAGTTCGGTGAAGGTCGTTATGTACTCGGATCGTGTACTATGTGGGTGTTGGCTCACCGGTGAAGAGGTACCGCGAGTCGACGCTGAAGGCGCAGTCCCATACCCAGCGCTGCGAGTCGTGGCGCAGCTCGCGCGCCAGCGCCCAGTCGCTCGTGCGCCACACGCGCGCCGACCAGTCGCCGGACGTCGTCACCAGCATGCTACATGTGTGGGGGGGGGGGGGGCACCATCACTATTACATACAACTAACACAGCCCTCTTGTTATGATAGCGTTACTTTATGCAACTGATGCATAATGAGAGGCCTTAATACGCGAGTGTGGTTTTATGGACACGAGAAAATTGACACGAGTGCTTTAAGGCCTAATTATGTACAGTTGCATACACTATTTTATTTACCCACATATACACAACAAACAAACAACTTATCACAATCCTACTTTCGTAACAACGAAAAAACGGCAATTCGATCCTCCATCAAGACGAATGTCTTTTTAAAATCATAGCCAAAGAGTCCCTATTCTCGTGTCCCTCGAGATCAAATTTCATGCGGTATATATTTAAAAAAAACACTGGATTGACGTTTCGTATCGATAACTGTTTTAATATCTATGGATACTGGAATAGAGACCCTCTTGAGTTTGACAGCTGTTCCAAATTGAAACTCATAAGTTATGAGTCATAACCTTAGAAAAATCGATACTGTAATAAAGTAACATTACAATTCAGATTTTGCCTACTACCACAGACAAGAAAGTTCTCATAGTAAAATTGGTTGTAATAATGCTGGTGATTTCCTTCTGTTTCTAAACGCATTTTAGAGCGCTAATAGTACAGTCAAGGTCATAAATATGTATCCACTTTAGTACCTTGTCTATTTAACGCCATGTTTAAACTGCCATATGAAATTGTCACAGCGATTAAAGTGACAAGGTACTAAAGTGTATACATATTTATGACCTTGACTGTACGTGCGTAGATAAAAACTATTTGTAGTGTTGGCTAAATAGTTCACAATTGTGCCTACCTGGTTTCGAGGAAGCTGAAGAAAACAGAAGAAGGAGACAAAACTGTCGTCGGTTGAAAAAAAGGAACCAAATGGAATATTATATAACGGGAATAAAAGCTTACAAGTAGCGACGTTTAAAAGAGACAAACTAAGTAACACCATGGTCACCATTATCAAATTTAAAACAAATCAAAATGAACTTTATGGTCATTAAAATGTAGGGACTAGGGGAATATAGGACACCGGGTTAAAGGAATAAATACTTAAATACATAGACCCAAGACTCAGAAACAAATATTTGCCCATACCGAAAATCGAACCCGGGACTGTTGGCTTCATAGGCAGGGTCACTACCAACTGAGTGACAGCTGATAATTTAATAGTTATAAATAATTTTATTTTTGTCTTGCTTGTAAGTATAGTGGGTGTTAGAAATTATGAAATACAGCTGTCTTCGGGGTTAGCAACGCATTTGCAATCTATTCAATACATGATTGAACATGAAAAGAAGCTTTACTTTTTGTATTATTTTATGACTATAGCAACATTAGTCAGTTAGAAAAACTTGTTTTGCATCTTGGCTAGGGCCCCTGCTATGCGGGCATAAAATAATATTAATAATTGTATTATTGTGTTTATTACAAGTATAAACCGTCTCGGTTTCAATTATTGAACACAGTCCTGAAATTGAAGTTTTGAGAATGAAAGTGTGAAGTCGATTTTGAATAGTGTTTTTGCAGGGGGTCTGAACTCTGACTTTTGTAACCTTCATATCTGATGAAAAAGTTACACGATAATTATTTCGCGTATACAGTTATTCCTCTCTTTTGTAGCATTTTTCAGAGAGCGTTAGATTAAAAATGCATGTTCCTTATTGTAAGGATACTTTTCGTCGCGCAACCGATCATTTTTCACTTTTGTTGTTTGTATGGTTAACTACACTTAACTATGGTCCAACTATTTGGGCCTTATTGATAATGTCGTGAAGCGAGAGCGTGTGGACTGTTGTGGTGGTAGTAGACATACTTCGCAGAATATCATATTCGCAAAACATGATATTCGCAACACATGATATTAGTAAAACATGATATTCGCAAAACACGATATTCGCAAAACACGATATTTGCAAAACATGATATTCGCAAAACATGATATTGGCAAATAGTGGAATTAGGTTATAAAATCGTAGGTAGGTTTAGGTTATGTTCGTTTTGCAGCAGGCCCAGAGGGCCAAACCATTCAGAAATAGGAGCTCCGCAATAGCGGAGCACCGTCGACACTTTCTAATTGATGTCTTGTTAATAACGATGTTTTGAGAATGTCATGTTTTGCGAATATGCTATTTAACATAGTAGGCTAGGTAGCGGGCGGGTGCTCACGTGGAGTCGGGGCTGAACCGGCAGCGCAGCGCGTACTTGCGGTGCGCGGCGAGGTGGCGGCGCGGCACGACGCGCGCCGGCGCGCCCAGCGCCCACACGTAGCACGCGCCCTTGTTGTTCACGGCCGCCATCAGCCGGCCCTCCGGGTCGATCGCGATGTCCTGGATCGACGCCTCCGCCTCCGGGATCTGCCCGACACCCCACCATTACAAACAGAAACCAAAAACAGACAACTATTTAATGAAAGATCCACCAAGTCCAAAAGAGGGACACAGAAATATATTAGTTTTACCAAAAAAATAATTTAGCTCTATCTCGGAAAAACTCATACTATGGATACTATGGATACGTTTAATTACGATTTGCCTTTCAATATATTTAAGAAATTGTTATTTAATTATTTAATCGAACACTGTTATTACTCCGTCAATGAGTGCTTAAGCGAATGCAAATTATAATATAACTTTAAAACGAAATATTTGTACGCCAGCCTTGGCAAAACAAGATACGATCTATGACTATTGTAACACCTTTTATATACGCTTGTTTTTATGCAAATAAACTATTCATTCATTCATTAATTACCGACACCATACCAAGCGCTGACATGACCACTCCATTTTGTATCAACTTTGTTGATGAAACATACCCAACGCAAACCGCCATAGCGATTGCTAAGGGATTAGATGGTTGCTTAGTATATCATGTCATAAAAATTGTTCTACATTATATCAAGCTTCTATCGAAAACCTGCTCTCGCATCTGCTTATAGAGACCAAACTAACGAGTCCCAACTCGGTGGGTCTACGTTAAGTATAGCAGAAATCTTATTGCCACCTTCTGACTGCATCATCAGATCAAATCCCAGATACCAAAATATTGCATTGTCACCGGGTTTATATCATTCCAAATTTCAACAAATTTTTGGTGACGGACGATTTATTTTATAGTAAGACATTTGAACAAAAAAACTAGGAGCAATAGTTAAGATGGAAGTAATGTCTACATCTAGATAGATAATTAATTAATTTAAGGACACGATTTTAAATCCCAAGAACACCCCGTCTGTCAGATAAATTGAATTATTCATACACATGTTTTTAAAACGGACGAGTTATTTGTCTTCAAAATGTCTTTAAGTAGGGTGGAAAGTGTCCGTTCTCACCAGCTGTTCGTTCTGGTCAGTGCGCAGGTCCCACATGTGGATGATGCCGCTTTGGTCGCCGACCATCATCTGCGTCTGGTCTGGGTGCATCACCACAGCGTTCACGGGCGCGGGCACCTCGAAGATGCGCTGGCACTGGAATTGGCGCCCAACCCTGGGACACATTGATTATAGAAGAGATAAATAATTAAGAACAAACTCAAACAAATTGAGTTAGTCTGTTAAGCTCTTGCCTTGTGCTATGGGTCCCAGGCAATAATGGACAATGCAAGAGGACTAATCTGCCCAGCAAATGGCAGTATCTCAGACAAAACTCCTGTAGCAAATGCAACCTTATTACTAACGGGATAGGATTGAATCTGCTTTAGCTATTGAATTAAAGATACTGCCTATTGGCTAATGAGGGCAGTAATAGTCTTTCCAGTTTGCATGAAGTCTGTTAAACTAGCATGATTGGGTGTACTAATACATTATCTATACAATATTTACCGGATATCCCATATTCTTGCAGTACAGTCCTCTCCACCAGTGTACATCCAGTTGCCGTCTTCCTAAAAAATAACGTTATTTTAGATAAATGTAAAATCACGTAAATCAGCGAAATCGGCAAATTTTGTATAGGGCCTCTTAACTAAATTACCGACCGAGAACCCAACCCTCGAGATGTTCTTGGAGACGCCCTCGTAGTTGACGACGGGGTCAGGGTTGGTGCTGGCCAGGTCGTACATGCGGATGTGCTGGTAGCCGCACGCCGCCATCATCTGCCCGTCTGGTCTGATCTCGAGACCGTTTATTTGCTGTAATTGTAATTTAGGGTTCCCTTCATGTGGCATAATAACGATTGTCCGAAATACACTTCCAATAACGGTTATCGCAGAAACATTTTAAGCCGAATGATACATTCATTAGCATAATAGTATACCTACTTAGCATAACTGTCATAACGCATAACATTCATTTGGCAAAATTTTGAATTGTGAATACTAATATCGCCGTCTTTAATTTCGCAGAATTTTATGTAGCAGAATATAGCTTCCGCCGAATTTATTATGGCATAATTGTACCACAGCATAATAATTAGTCGAACTGCCAGCCACCAGTAAAATAGGTTAGGTTAGGTTAGAAGTTCTACAATAACAGCTAGGACAAAATTGCAATTGGAGCAGTGGGATAAATAAGATTAAAAATTAAACACTGAACACATAAATGCAATTTCATTAACGTTCGTCGTTCGTCTCGTTTTTTTTTTTCATTTTTTTTTAAGCCATGCAAAATGGTCATTACTTACAAAGACAATTCAGGATTATTAATATATTAATAATAACTGTATGCTATTCGAAATTCGGCGACACAATTATTCTACCATAGGACTATTATTCTAATCAACCTTATGCCAATGTCTATTCGGCCAAAGACAATTTTGGCAAAACACAGTATGCGAGGAAATTTATGCCAAAAGTAATTATGCGAAATGATGATTCTGCCAAGGGTTACTATGCAAAACGAAATTATGACAGTAAATTTTATGCAACATGCATGTAAATCAGTAATTTAATCATTAATGGTTAATGGTACTTCATCTTTACTTAAAACTTGCCATTTAATATTGTAATTATTTTTATTGTTAAATGTTATACTATCATTCAATTTTCTGTAGTAAAAGTATATCACGTCCTGTCCTGTCCTATCAATGACATAGACTATGTATCAAATTCAATTCAAATTTATTAAGCCATTAATGCTAAGAGCCAGTTTACAATACTAAACAAGAGGACCTTTCAATGCAACTTGATTAAGTTGTGTTAATACTACCCATAGAATACAAATAAAGCAACAATTAAATAAGAAAGCATACAAGAGGGACATTAGGCAATCAATTTATGCTCCTTATAATTGTTATAAGTGTTCTAACAGATCAAAAAAAACCTAATTTCTTTATTAAGACCAGGATCTAGATGACAGCTGAATGTAAATTCACATCTTTTAGATGCTTATTGCTAATAAATAAGCAATAAATCCTTCATCAATAAAAACCTTGGTACAATGTTCAATCATTAAAATGATTAATCACCTCTTTCTATATTTCTTACTTCATGTATTTTTATTTATTTATATACCTAGTCATAACTTTACACACCATTACAGTTAATCACTAATATACTAATTACTAATGTAAGTACATTCATTTTAACTTTAAGGTAGGTATATACTCTACATAATACTAGACTGCCTGTCATCCATCACTTCTCTAGTATACTAAGTACCAATTTCATCAAACAACGTGTTAATTAGAGCGTTAATAGTTGTCAAAATGTATGAATGTAACAGTTGGATAACATTTATTAAATTTAACATCGTATGGTAAAATTGGTACTAAATGCTGTACTCAGAGACGTCAATTAATTTTAATGTGTGATTAAAGTTGCTGCTGTCACTTTCTTTGCCATAGAAATAGAATAAGACAACACGTCATTTAACAAGCATTAAACTTAATTGACATCTCTGAGTGCGGCCGTAAGTATTTGAAATTCTGATATACGGCTGTCACACCCTTGTGACATCTAGATTGACAGAATTATAGAACACACTAGGACTTTACATACATAATACATTATCCCGTCATCTGTCAGAGGGGAATAAAATACCATGTTCCAGTCTCTTCAGATTATGATGAAGTCTAAACAAAATAAAATAAACAAACAAAAAAATTAGATAAACAAGAAAACAAAAAGCCATCCAAATTTTCAGCACAGATCTGTGCCATGACAGACGAGGGGTTAACTCACACCTGTTTCCTAGAGGGGTAGGCAGAGACCACTTCTTTCCACCTACTACAATACAGACAAATCTAATTCACTTCTACCACATTCATACATCAAGTCACGCATGCATGTCGGTTTGATATTATCTTGTAGGTAATAAAGACACATGCATTGTCACTAAATAGTATAAAACAAAGTTGCTTCCCTATTTATGGCTTTTTTTAATAAATAGAGTGATTTAAGAAGAAGGTTTATATGTATAATACATAACCCAGAGCAAAACAAGGGTGGGTCACTGGTAATAAATATAAAAGTATGCAACTCGATTTTTTATAACAGTAAATATGATCTAGACACACGGTGGTGTGTTTGCACCAGTATTAATTACAAAATCTCCACTGTTCTCTAAACATTAAGTGCTTACTGAGTCGGGGTGCTGCATAGTCCGGAGGCAGACACCACTGTGAGCCTGCCATAACTTGATAGTGTGATCATAGCCACCTGTGACCAGCACAACGTGCGACCCGCCTCCCAGGCTGCCATCGCCCGACATCACCACTTACTGGAAACCCAGTTTTACAGTTTCAAAACTGTTCTATGCTGGAAAAAAACATTTTAATTGATTTACAGCATGAATAGTTCATGTACAATAGTAGTTTATTCACCAAGGGGAGTAAGGCACGGATTACTAAACGAGTGTGCATTTGCGGCCCGACGCAAAGCGGAGGGCCGTGAACCACACGAGTTTAGTAATCTGTACTTACCCCAAGTGATATATACTGCTTTATACTTCACTTAAAAATAAATAAAATACAAAAGTAACAAATGAATTCTTTCAAGGAAGAACGAGCACGTAATTCGAACAAAACTTCGTCTATTGCCATCCCTTTTGCTCTCGATGAGTAACTAATTAGCAAAAAGTGATCCGAAGTTCGAATTACGGATTTCAAAGTAAAGCTGCAGTAAAAAAAGTTTTTTTTTATTTGTATTTTAACGCTCTGTACAGTTTGCGTGCCAAACGACGTTAAACGTTAAACAAGGTAAATACGTCCCTATTTGCAGGGTCCAACTTGCGTGCGTGTCAAAGTGGGTAAATTGACCAAGTCTTCTAGAATAAAAAAAAAAAAGAAAATGGGGTAATAATGGATTTTCATACGACATTACTGCCCTGCTAAACAGGGCAGTTATGGAATTCCATTCAATATTACTACCCTGATTTTTGAGAAGGTTTAATGAATGGCTTTCTCGCCTAATATTAGAGTAGTAATTATGCACTTACTTACAAAGTGTAGTATAAATAAATTATTTAGCCTCTTGATACACTTTACATACAATACTTCATAACATGTGTTAAAAGGGTATGCATTATTAATAGATAGGTACTCAGTTCTCCAGTAAATTTATAGAATTGCAAGTTACAAGTATGCCCTGCTATTAAACATGAAAATTTGTACAGAGGTCATTAATGAAACTTCTGACTATTGAGCTACCATTACCAGTATTTCAGCAGTCATTGTATATTTATACAATGACAAAATAGCCTGATCAGACTGTAATGGGTACATCATGGAAAAAATCACTTCACTCATCACTGCCTGGCTGCAATTCAAATCGGTCCACGTTTCGATATAATATGGTATGTATTGGAATTTTCAAGTTGCCCTTTCTGACACGTGAAGCATACTTATAATAAAATAACTAAAATAATGAAAACTCGATGGCAGTCCCAGGGTTAAATGTCGTCAAAGTACATTGTATTTAAGTTTAGCTTAAAATTTTACCTTAACAATGTCCTATACCTCCTGATAATAATCAATTTTATTCTTTTCTTTTTTAGTAATAAAATGATAATAACAACAACTCCAAACGGTACCTTCGCTACGGCAAGGATTTTCTATGCCTCATCAAAGACTACTATTGTATACTTGGGTATAGACTGGTAACTCTGCTCTTTTTTCTGTTCTTGCGATACCTACGTGCTGCCATCTAGTTCGTCTAGTTAAAAGCTCAGCTATGCGTATGTGTGTGTAGGCACGTGCTTACACATAACCACATACGTAAGTTATTCGCTGACCCCTTTATTCATACAATATCACAACAGTATTTAAAGACCACTAATAGTTAAGATGCGTTGTTGGCACACATTAACTATTATAATTTAAACACGGTTCAAATATTATATGAAAAAGGGGTTAAAGGTTGATTTAGTGTAAGTAATACAAAAAAGAACATATCAGGCGTGATGGCAATATTAATTACATTGAAAACTGATAAACTCCAAAGAAAATAGTCAACATTGATTTAAGTAGTCAACGCGATACGTTTTGGTTAATTGAATAAGTTGGCGCAGTTACAATATAATTATACTTAAAACACATCGTTCATTCGCGAAATGATGAACTTTTTAATTACCTACTTATTAAAACGGTTTGCCGTAAGTATAAGTAGTGGCTTTACCCATTCCGCAAATGAGCGACGGGCATTTAATTAATACGCTGCGCCGCGCCTGATCAGTTCTTATTTGAATAAACCAGTGAGAAGTTGACATCTTTTCTGCCATCCACTGAATACAGGATCCCTTAAGAACGACAAAATTATAAGTCCCGTGACATCCCTGGCGAATTTCACCAGGTTGTAAAAAAAACCATTGTACAGACCATTATTTTCCCAATGGTTTTTAATAGCTTATATAACTAATTCTCTCTGTAAGGATCATATATTTAATGGGTCTTCCTTATGCTGCGGCCGTATCTACTGGCATCTCATTTTTAACAAAGAAAGAAAGATACTTTACAACAACGTCTTAACTACTTTTAACACGAATATTTTTTAAATCCCCAGATGAGGTCGCAGCGTACCTATTTCGAGATTTCGAGGAATGCAACTAATTACACGTCATGTAAACATATGAAAATGTAAATAAATTTTTATTACATTGAAGTTTATTGTGTTTAAAACTAGTAGGTACATTTGCATTAAAAGTATTTGCTAAATCCATAACAATAACATAATTTGAGTATCAATTTAATGAAGATACGTTTTCAATACAAATTAGCATAATTGTGATGATGACCCATATTGAACATGTAAACCTATTCTAGTAATAGAGATTGTAAATCTAGAAATTAACATAAAGTGAAAAAATAGTTACGGACGTGAGACCTTAAGGATCCGAAAATTGAGCTTTGTTATTAAGCCTATTTTTAGATGGGTTACTTTTTTACGACTATGATTATAAATTACTTAATTTTTTCCATTCATTTAGCACAATATTTACTTAAGGTTGGCGTCATGGTTGGGTATCAATTTGTAAGGGGCGTTTTCAATGCTTACTAAGAATGTTGGACGTTGACTTTTATATCCGACTTTTGCAGTGCAAGCTTGTCCCAAATAATAAAAAAAACACATCTATCCTATTTGCATGATAACTTTTACACCTCAGCAATTGTCTAAGCTAAACATATGATAATTACAAATACAAAACTAAAAATAGAGAATTGTGACAATCAGAAATGAGCAGATCCTTCGGAATTATACAGTTCTCTGGGGGGGGGGGGGCAATTTTTGAAGCACATCGACGAAAAATTACTAATTTTTAAATCAATTTATGGAGCGATTTAATCTACGAGCGGGCCCACATTTCGGATTTGATTGATTTATCACAACGCCTTTATCATATCAAATCCAAAAGGTGGACCCGCTCGTAGATTAAATCGTTGTGCAAAAAAGGTGACCTGTCGCTTCGCCGAGTTTAATTACGCAGATTTTCCTTTCGCAGACAACTATTGGCAGACCTTTCTTTTGGCCGAGTAACGTTTGGTATAATTTCGTTACGCCTATTATTTGTTTCGCCGAATAGTCGGTAGACAGTAAAGCGATACGCAGAGTTACGTTTAGTCGATTGTTTGTTTCGTAATTGTTTAATTTTACCGAACAACTGTTCGTCGAAACATGATATAAGCAGAGATGTGACATGCCATCATTATTGTTTAGTAGATTTAAGGTTCAGTCGATTTTGGTTTCGGCATTTTTTCAGTTAAGTAACTGTACAACTGTTGCATTTTTATGGAAGACTAATCAGGGCAGATCCGACTAGGTTAGGTTAGGTTAGGTTAGGTTAGAAGGTCAAGGCGGGAGCCAAGCTCCGAGGTTATTTTTTTTTTATCTCAGTAAATAACAAATACAACAAAGTCAAATTAAAAATAGGTAAACTATTAATAAACCGAGCAGTTACTTAGGGCAAATGATACTAAGGTACATCGGAACTTGACAAATGACAACAGTAATAACATCAAAACTTATGCGGGTACATAAGGAAATCACGAAGAATTTATACCGCCACTAATCAGTGTTTATTACACGGCATATAAAACCACCAATGATGTCATAGCGTAATCCAGACACATTCGCAGTATTTGATGCCATTCCCAGTGCAAAACGAAAAGGTGGCAAACAGTTAATATGATGATGAATAATTGTTGAACCGTTCAAAAGCGAACAGTTGTTCGAACAAACATTCAAAATGGGTAGTGATTAATAGGCTAAACGAATTTCTGCCAATAGTGGTTCAGGTTACTGACTCATAAGCCAACTAAAACAGCAGCTAAAGGTTGAGTTACGAAACGTTAGTCTGCGAAACAATACATCTACGAACAAATCCATCTGCGTACCGTTACTCGGCGAAACGTTGTCTGCCAATCAATAATCTGCCAAATAATTGTCGGCGAATCATTAGGTAACCCGTTGCGCAAAATGATTTCAAAGTTAGTCCTTTTTGGTCGGTGAGCTTTAAAAATCGCCCCCCAGAGAGTCGATTTTTGAATGCCACTTGTGATTATTTGATTTTTGTAAAAAATAATGGGTGCCAAAAGATTTTAAAGTAAATTTGTCAAAGGAGCTAAACTCTTGAAAATGGGAAGAACATGAACACTCAGTCTGATCTCATAAGCATCGAAAATCTTGCTGAAAATTATACAAAACCGATTGCGAAATAAAGCAGAAGAATTAATTGGCGAAGACCAATATGGATTCGGTAGAAACAAGGGCACAAGAGAAGCTATATTGGCTTTACGAACGATAGCTGACAAAAGGATGGATTTGGGCACATGAGTATATAGCTTCTTGATTTGGAAAAAACCTTTGATAGAGTTGATTGAAGAAAGATGATGGGAACACTAGGCAAGCTAGAATAGATTATAGTGATAGGTGGATTATCATGGCATTGTACAAATATCAGGAAACGGTTATGAATATTGGGGAAAAACAAGGAAAAGCAAAGATGAGGCAAGGAGTGAGACAGGGTTGCACGATTTCACCATTTTAATTTTTTATATCACTACATAGTATAAAACAAAGTCGCTTTTTCTGTCCTTATATCCATATGTATGCTTAAATCTTTAAAACTACGCAACGGATTTCGATGCGGTTTTTTTAATAGATAGATTGAAGAGGAGGGTTTATATGTATAATACTTTAATCCGGAGCGGAGCGAGGGCGGGTCGCTAGTATTTATACAAAGTCCCATTAATAAAGTCAAAAATGATAATGTACAGGCAGTAAAATTTAATGGACAATGTCATGCAGATGGAGTATTGCACTATATGTAACCGAGGCGTGGACTGGACTCTAATACAGAGGGATAGAGAGAGGCGGGAGGCGATTGAGCTGTGGTGCTGGAGAAGGATGGAAGGCATTAGTAGAACGGAAATGTTATCCAATCAAGAGGTATTGGCGAGAGTAAAAGAGAAGAGAAGGATATTGGAGAGTGTGGAGATCCAGAAGAATTGGGATGATTGGCCATTTATTGCAGCACGACATGCTTATTAAAAGGGATCGTATCATAATATATAGAGTTCAAAATACCTAATGGGTCATAATACGTAATGTTCATAATATACTGGGTGGAAAAAATGTATGGGCCCTGGAGGGGATCTACCTTAAATTATTTAGTTAGCTCACGTTACTGAAAGGAAACATTCCTTTATTTTTTAAAAGAAACATAACTACAATCAAAGATCTTTTAAAATTCACCTGCCTCAACCGGGAATCGAACCAACTAAAATTTAAAAAACAAACTCGCGCTATTTTATTTGACGAATTGGGAGCATTATTGTACAGGATACAATTTATCCAATAAACATTTCACCTTACACTCATCTGTTGTACGAGATACCCATCAAATTGAATATTTATTACAAGTTCTTTATTAATTATACCTAGTACTGTTCATTTGTACAAGAAGTAAGGGTTGCGGTAGAAAATGTTATTGGGAGAAAACACCACAACACTTTGCAGAGGGCTGGCTACACGAAATGAATTTCAATTTAAATAGTAAGTTTGTGTATCCGGAACGAGGGGATCATTTCGAGCAACTTATCAGTTAAATTATTAAGATTCTTTTCTCTTCTTAATATCCGTCTACGTTAAAAAAACGTTTCATGTTTATGTGTTCTTCGTATTGAATAAAATTAATATTAGTTTTCACTTTTTTATTTCAAAGACCAAATGTTTATTGGACAGATTTCATCCTGCACAATAATCCCACCGAATCGAATAATAAAATGGAGATATTACGAAAATAATTTATTTTTTATTTTTAGTTGGTTCGATTCCCGGGTGAGACAAGCTAATTTCAGAAGACTGTTGATTACAGATATATTTCTTTAAAAAATAAAGGTATGTTTGCTTTCTGTAAAATGACCTAACTAAAGGATTTAGTTAGGACATTTTAGGTAGTTAGGTAGTTCCCCTCCAGGGCTCATAGATTTTTTCTACCCTGTATAATGGTTTTATTTCTGAAACCGAATACTTTTAGGAATTTTTAAAAGGCCATTACGTAGAGCCCGTTTGGTAGGTTAGGTTTGTTTTATAACAATTCTGAAAAGTTTACGGTTTCAAAAATAAAACCATTATACATTATAACCAAACCAAAAACATTAAAGAGGTAAAGATTGAAGGAAAGAATGATAGAGCAAGACCAAGGAGACTACGTGTCGTTTGTATAGAGAGGTGAAGGAGCTGTCAGAGAAAAGAGAAGATTGAATGGAAATTACTCCACCGACAAGAGCAGCAGGGCTCTTAAATTAAAAGAAGAAGAAACAATAACTGATGGGGCGGCGACCCCCTTTACGAGTGGGTTGGATGGACTCGTTATTAGGATAGGCGTGACCTTCAAAAATATATACTTCAACAAATCAGTAATTCTCGGCCATTTTGGTGTGCTTAGGCAATAAATTCATGTGATTCAAAAATCGACCCCTTCTGGCTGTTTCGAATGTTTTTAACAAAAGTTCCACTTCCCCTATCTTACAAATCTTAGTCCACTGTTATTTCATACTTGTAAGTAACTTATACCTGCACCGTAGCTTTTATTTTAATTTACTCGAAATTACGTTCCTTTCTTCAGGATTAATTTCGTGAGTAGGTGGGTATAGGTATGTAAGTAATACCGCTGATATTTTCATGCCTCCGTTTTCTTTGAAATGAGTCGAATTAATATAATTGTCCACAATATTATACGAGTGCACCATGTAAAGAATATAATATGGTTTCTTATTTATTAGTATTATTAGCATTTTCCCCTTTTCGTGTTAATTTTCCTCTTTCCCATTTAAATTGCTTCTATCTTTTAAACAGGACCTGCTTGTTTTGTCTGTGTTATCCATAGTTTTATTCAATTATTTTTTTCATTTTGATTATTGGTTGCAATCCTATGAACCCTTTCTCAAACGGTCAATTATTTTTCAGCTTGACATTCCCGGAACAACACCATTGATTTTCACGACGTTGGCAAATACATTTTGCTAATTGATGCTTGGAAGGCGGCGTCAAGGCCAAGTCTATAAAATAATGACAATAAACTCTTTTTAAACAAAGACTCACAAATCTTAGAAATATTGTTTTTTATGATGATCAGCCATGGTGTTCTTTGAGTTGGGTATTTCGCTTCATCTTCATCATAAGAGAGGCGACACTCACTGTTTGCTCTAACACCCGTTACATAACGAAAGTACCTACAGCAGGTCTTCACTGCAGGTCATAATGTAAATATTTTCTTTTTCACGGATTATACCAGACAGGATCATTGTCTAAATAAGTGTTCTAGTTATAACTGGGTCATCCTTCCTTGCTCTGGACACACTCCTCCAAGAATCTCTTGTAACCTAGAAATAATAAAACCAAATTATAATTACTACTATTATTATTATCAGTCCTTTACTTTGTTATATTAGATTGCGCGAAGTCATTAGATGGTATCGAGTTTACGGTCGATTCTAAAAATTTATGTGACAATCCAGATATCGGAGTCTTCCTATAATGATTCCTTTTTAGGTACAATTTTGAAACGTTACCCTTATGATAGTGGTACGAGTAGGTATCATAGTGTGTCATTAAAGCGTTTAATCTAGAAAAAATATTTTTCCCTTTCAATGCAATAAAATAAGTCGAAAACAAATGAATGATTTCAAAACAGAAAATTTAAAATTACATCTTATACTCGTACGGTTGTTTTGTTTATTCTCTACCCGTCACTCAAATGTAGAATGAGGCAACTACACAAACAGTTATCTTTGTGGTCATATTATACACTAAGTAATAGCCGTTGCCCGCGACTTCGTCCGCATAGAAGTCGTTTCTCGCTATTCCCTCAGAAACTGTTAAATCCCGGGATAAAAGTACCCCTATGTCCTTCCCTGGAACTCGAAACTATCCCCAATTTTCATCTAAATCGGTTCAGCGGTTTAACACTTAACCAACAGACAGAATGACAAAGTTTATTTTTACATTAAAATGTATCATCTAAATACGGACAGACAACTTTTCCAAAACGAAGACCAAGCCACCGCGCTCTACGACGACATGAAAAACATTTAGTTTGCTGTATGTAGTTTTCCAAGGAAATTAAAAGAATTACGTACCTACTCAAGTCCCTAGAGACAAAACATAGAACTTTATGCTGCCTATACGTGGCTTGTACGTTGGCCACTGCACCGCTACTGAAAGGGAGGATGGCCCTATACTTGGACACGGGACTAAACTACATAAATAGGTTCGTGTCGAGTGTCTAAGTAGTGGCAAATTTAAAATTTAATTTAATTTAATTGGTTCTTTTCGTATTTTTTGCTAATTTATTATAACTATACTCTTACTAACATAATCATAAGGACAAATCACAATTGTTACCACAACATATGGAGAAATCTGAAATAAATGTATTTGAATTGAATTTTAGGATTTTTTACCGTGAGCTTGAGATGTTTGATATGAGCTTAAACTTTACCTGTATTTTAAAGCCAGCGACGCAACTTTACGGCACTAGCGTTGAATACCCGCAGCCAATATCTGCAGCATCCACTACAACAACTTTCTTGTTCACCACCATCGACGCCATCGAGAAAAACTAAATCGCATGCCGTTGAGAAGCCTAAAATAAAATTCTGTGTTTTTCAAATAGTTTCCGGACGAATGTTAACAATTCTAAACTAAAATTATTAAATTTTCGAGTGCTTTTACACCACTTTATCTATAACTAGCGACCGGGCAGCGGCTTCGCCCGCAGCATTTCTTTTTTTACATCACTTAGGGGTATGAAAAGTAGATGTTGGCCGATTCTCAGACCTACCCGATATACACACAAAATTTTATTAAAATCGGTCCAGCCATTTTGGAGGAGTTCAATAACGTACACCGTGACACGAGAATTTTATATATTATATGTTCACATGCGGCTAGCGTTTTATTTAACTTGGTGTCAGAAGTGAGATTTTGATCATGTTACTTCTTCACCAACCAGATTCAAATGGCAGGCTAATCCAGAACCAGGAAACAGGTCAAGATCCATAGTATAGCTTGCCCCATTAACACAATATACCAATTAAAATAGATAACACGAGTCCGGCAATTCATATCATAAAAGACCAAAACCACTCCTGCCGTCTGTTTCAACAACATGTTTTAACATTTAAAGCTACAGGTCAGGCCAAATGTTTCAAGTCATTATTATCAAAGAAAGAAAGAAAAGGTAAGATAAAGCTTTGTTAAAAGGAGTTTCTGCCAGACTTTTTCAACTAGCAGAAAATAGTCACTCGGCTGCCACCTGCGAAATGAAGTTACCGTTTTTTGTGAAATAAATTAAGCAAAGGGACGTTGCTATAGTGAGTAGGTAATAAAAAGTAGGTACACAAGATTTATATATGTCTCATTAAACTTTTTTTTACTATTCTGTTAAAAAAAGAATAGAAATCAATCAGTTGATCGGGCACAAAGGTCTACTCCCTACTAAAAAAATAGTTTACTAAACATACTTGGCTGGTTTAACGTAATCGGCCCTCAGGCCATTCCTATTACCTATGTTTGATAGTGCTTTTAATCTGTTTCATTTCTGTTTCCAATCTCAAAACGAGCAAATTACTTTCCCTTGCACTGAGCTAAGTAAACACAAAACCGATTGCAAGCGTGTTATGTAGGTATCCTAAAATTCATGTAACAGTAAATAGTTAAACAATAAGAGATGAACATTACCTATGTTAGGAAAGCCACCTGTATGCAAATAGTATACAGAGGCACTAGGAATACCAGAAACCAAGGTCAGCAGCAACCACCACCACGAGTCTCGATCTGCACCCGTTGCTGTCGCTACCGAGACAAACTTAAGCCAGAAATAAACCTAAAATTAAAATGGGTGTTTTTTGAGTTACTCCTGTGTGGAACACATGCAATGATTATTTATAAGGTACTTAGTCAAATTTTACAAATAATAATGTTTTAAGCGTTAAATATAATGGAAGCGCTCTTGCTTGGACTAAACACAACGTATACTAACCACCCTCTAAGACATGCCAAGTCCATCCCACGCAAGAAAACACATAAAATTTATAAAAAAAATAAAAACATTTGGACATAACATGGTAAGTATTATGTAAGTAAAGAATTGTCTTACAAAATAGAATAAGGAAATTGTAGTTCAACATCATAGGAGCACTATTCCATTGAATGAAGTGTTTAGTAAAATACAGAGGCACTAGGGTTTAATACTCGCAGGCAACCAATGTGAGCAGCAACCACCACAACGACTTTCTCGTTTTACACTGCCATCGGCGCCGCCGGAACCATCCCGTGCCAAAAAAAGGACCTAAAAATAGTTGATTTTTTATGTTTTATTTTATTTTTGATACGTGACTTGCTCATAAGCCACAAAATAATGATCTTACAAATTGAATCAAAGATATTTAAGCGCAAAATAAAAGGAACACTCTTTCTTGTACAAGACAATGCACCAATTGCGCGGGTCTCTTGTAGTTCTTGTACCCTTTAAAGCATGCAAAGAGAGCCCCATGCCAGGAAATTACCTAAAAGTAAACAATCAATTAAGTTATTTCATCTAGGATACATAACTTGATATTAAGGTAGGTAATGATGGTCTAACAAATTGCAATAAGGATATTTCCATTTAACATAATAGGAACACTCTTCCATTGATTGAAATAGTAAATACAGAGGCGCCAGGATTTCATACTCGCAGGCAACCAATGTGAGCAGCAACCGCCACAACGACTTTCTCGTTTTACACTGCCATCGGCGCCGCCTTATCAAATCTGTCTTACCCACATTTTGCACAATCAGGCTAAGATGTTCACCAATAAATATTTAAATTACTTAAATTAATTGATTTCTTACCTGTCTTTGCAAAACCGTAATAAATAAATAATACAAATAAATAAAACACATTAACCATCGATGTTAAAAAGTATTATCAAAAGCATCCTCCAGGATTGCAACATACGAACAAATTACAACACACAATTACACGATGGAGCATTTGAATCCACACGGAATCTGATTATTAAATAATTTCACAACTGTAAAGAGTGTTTTAGAAACGTTTAATACGTCCTTACAGTATGTATATCCATAAATGTAAACAAATTACAGATTAATTATTATTATTACTATGGAAGCTTAAGATGAATAAGCTTGCTATGTATCAAGTGGACAGCGCATCCTCTGCTGATATAAATTTAATTTGGCCACTAGTTATTCAGCACATAGATAAGACAACACATTATCAAAATTGAGTTACTTATATCAACACTCTTACTTATATCAGCCATGGATCGATATGAAGAGTTGTAATGGTTCACATTTTCACTTTACGTTCTGCCGTGATCTCACTAAATCAAAAATTAAATCTTCACTACATAGTATAAAACAAAGTCACTTTTTCTGTCCCTATATCCCTATGTATGCTTAAATCTTTAAAACTACGCAACGGATTTTGATGCGGTTTTTTTTAATAAATAGAGTGATTGAAGAGGAAGTTTTATATGTATAATACTTTAATCCGGAGCGAAGCGAGGGCGGGTCGCTAGTTGTTAAATAAGTTCACAAATAAATTGCTCTCGTTATAGTAGTTCACATGTTCCCTCTTTGAATGCAAAGTTTGTAATGTACAGGCGTGGACTCTTACTCAAAAAACTGCATTATTTGTATTCACAAACATGCGCCCTAGCAGCTGATAGGGTACAGCATTACTAAACGCTGAATAACAGTGAATGTGTGGCATATGTGTGGTGCTTAATATAGAATCACAGTACAGCAAAGAGCGTTATATTGGGCCTCGTATTTTTTATAAGTAAGTACAGCTTTTACATCCTGAGTGAACTTTGACTGACGATGTGGCCTTATGTGAAAATTTATAATGCTGTTCTAGTTGGAATTCAGATAAATAATTTGTCCCACTCAAACTAGTAGTTACCTAGACGTTCTCTTTCACTCATATGGAAAATAATTTGCAGTCTCAAGTACATGAAATAATATAAAATACTCAATTCAATTTTTGGGAGAATATGGCTCCATCAATGTTTTGATGATTCTGCCAATGTCGAGGTTGGATAGTGCACTGCCATTTGACGTTTTGTCGTGTTCGGTGCGTTGACGGTGTTCGGTGGGATATATAAAATACTCGTACCCCAGCTACTTACCGGTCCCCGACGTGTCAGTTCAGTTAGTGTCAGTGTTCCGTTAACTACCTACTTATCAAACAATCCGCCCTTACTCCTACGCGACGACGCTTGGATCAAAATATTAATACCTACTTATAAGTAAAATTATAGGGCCACTACTTATTATTTTTTACTTTTTAGAGGTTTTTTTACAGACTGTTTTGAGTCGGGATCTTTTTAATTTTTAATTTAATTTTTTATTTAAAAACAAATCACTTGACTCTAACAAAAATTAGCACTTTAAAGCTTAATATTTCATAAACGAATTCCATAATCGAAAAATTGTTTGCACAAATCCGCAATATTTTTGAAAGACCTATCCCACAAGATCCCACACACGAGAAAAAAATACATCCTCACATTACGTGTAGGGGAGGTACAGTATTTTTTTGGGTTATTCCCATCTTCCAACCTATCCAACCCAGGTATATGGAAATTTTGCCATATACCTGGGGTGGATAGGTTGTAAGATGAGAATAACCCATTTTTTTTTTCAATATTATATTTTCCCATTTTTAGCGTGACTAATATTTGTATATTCATGCCAAATTACAGCTTTCTAGCACTGAGAGTCTCTGAGCTAGGCTGCGGACGGACGGACATGGCGAAACTATAAAGGTTCCTAGTTTGTCTACGGAACTCTAAAAACGATAATCCTACATTACTTAAGATCGTATACCTTTCTTTCCTTTCTGATAGCCGGACAGACGGACAGACCAACAGACGGGCAGACTGATAGACGGACTAGACTGATAAAAACCATAAAATAAATACTCCTACTTCAACGTAGCGTAACATATACGTAATTGTTTATTGGCTTTAGGTATGACATACTCGTACGTATAGATTTAGTAAGTCTTACGTTATTAAAATCGTATATTTCCAGCCTTTTTTTATTCTTTTAATTTTTGCACTGTAAAGTGTTTACATACATAACTACATAATCATAACTATGTAATCAAATAACACCGCATAATATACTGAAAGGTAAAGATGATGGTCAGAAAGTTCTTTACGTGAGAACGTATCTTAATTACAGTTCCAAGAATCTATTTCAGTAAGTAAACTTAAAATAATGGCTATGAGTACGCATCACAGATCCCACTTACCATCAGGCCTTCTGCATCCGTGGTAAGATATTCTAGACTCGAAAACAAATAGTCGCGCTCGTCACACACAAAATTATATCCTTACATAGGGAATCGAACCCGGGATCGCAAGCTTTGTAAGCTTCTGCCTATTGCCTGCCTGTCCAGTTACTGGACTACCTACTGTAGGTAGGTAGTGTCGCTTAACTACCAACTGGACTAAGCGTGTAGTCTAATTTTCTTATTCGGCTTGTCCAAGGCAAAATCAAAATACAATCGTGCACCGGTCCTTGTTGTAACCCTGTGACAATCCAATCCGTTCAAATTATCTCCATACAATTTGGAGCACGATCACTGTAGGGTTCCGACGCCGTTACTACAAACTCAACAAAACTACCGGTCTTTTCTATTTGAAGCTCTTTGATGGTCTCATAGGTGTTGTTTAGTTGGTATAAACACTTTAGTTGCCTGTATCTCAAGAACCGATTCAATCTACTTAAATTCGTTACGTGCTTTCATTAAGACTTTTTTCATAATTTTAGTACCTACCTACTTACAGTTTTAGCTGTACGGTGTGGGGACACTAACTCTAGCGAAAATGGCACTTTTAGAGTTCAATTTATCCAAAACGGTCCCCAAATGATAGTGTTTTATCTACCTACCTACACGTAATGTTTTTTCATAGCTATATATAATAGGGTGTTTTTTTGGTCAGCAACTTCCACAATAGGGGTTATATTCATGTTCCTGAGCTCAAAAAATTATTATATTTTTATATATCACCTCTCGTTTCTGTAGCTACGAAGGGGGTAGGCCGCTTATCGTCACGATGTTATTGTTTGATACTACCCTCACAAAACTGCGCAAGCGACGTCAGTTCCGTGTTTGTTTCGAAGCGAGTGCTTGTTAAGTAAAGTGTTATATCAAATTTTTAATTATAGTAATTGATAAAAAAAATGGCTCGGCGAGAAAAAAATACTTCTGGACAATCGTGAAATGTTTGATGTTGTGAACATTTCCTTTGTGAGTGGTCAAAAGTTCAAAACATTGCTGACACCGTTAGGATTTGGACTGAACGATTTCCTAATCGGCAGGCCATTACGCGCTACACTGTAAGGTCTATCGTTAGCAACCTTTACGAGTGGGGTACTTTTGAAACGCCACGCCATGCTCAAGGAAGAGGCCAAAGTGGGCTTGCAGTGGGTTTTAACCAGGCTATTCTCCAATTCAGGCAATACGCCAAAGAAAACTCTTGCGGTTTTGTAATCCATACCGTTATCTGTTGTTAAATGCCATTTCAGAATGATTTTTAACAACAATAATCTACATTTTTTTAAACTAAACCGTGTTTGTAATCTTTGACGGTCCTAAGCCCGTAACGAGTATGAAGGGAAAGATGAATCATAACATTGTGCACGGTGATTACGTCATTAAAGTTTCGGTAATCACGGCGCATGGTAACCATGGGACAGACAGACAGACGGACAGACGGACAGACGGACAGACGGACAGACGGACAGACGGACAGCCGGACAGACGGACAGCCGGACAGACGGACAGACGGACAGACGGAAAGGCGGACAGATGGACAGACAGACAGACAGACAGACAGATAGGCAGACGAATTTATAATATATCAATGACCCGCCCTCGCTTCGCTCCGGGTTAAAGTATTATACCTACATTAAGTACTACAAACATAATAATCAACAAGTGTAATAACACTAATAACTAATTATCTTTTTAAAGTAAATTGTTGCCGTCTTAGATGATTTTAGCAGGTATAAACACTTGAGTCTAACAAAAATTAGCGCTTTAAAGCTTAATATTTCCTAAATGAATCCCTTAATCAAAAAATGGTGTCCACATTGTCCACAAACCCGTAATGTTTTTGAAAGACCTATCCACACACTATGGGGTAGACGAGAAAAAAAATACATCCCTACGTTACGTGTAGGGGAGGTACCCTAAAATTTTTTTTTACATTTTAGTGAACCACTTTGTTGGCGTGACTAATATGCATATTCATGCCAAATTTCAGCTTTCAAGTACTTAGAGTCTCTGCGCTAGGCAGCGGACGGACGGACGGACGGACGGACGGTCATGGCGAAACTATAAGAGTTCCTAGTTTGACTACGGAACCCTAAAAATTTAGACACTTACACCGTAAACGTCGTTTGTAAAGGTCTATGACATTTTAAAAGTACAATTAACTCTAGAGAACGTTTTATTGTACGAGCGTTTGGCTTTTGGATGTTCGGAGTTAGTTTTCTAGGTCCAATCGTGGTTTTAAAAAGTAAAGTAACTGTGAATTAATGGAGTTTAGTATTTTTTTCTGGTCTCACCAGATGCATAGTTTCTAACGGCCTGTCGGCCTGGTTGAACGCAGCCTAATCTGTTTAAAAACGGACTGTAGGACCGCAGCTTGAGGTGAACATTTCCGAGTATTTCGGAGAACACTCGTTTATATCGCTATTCCCTCAGAAGGTATAAAATATATTTATATATATTCTGAAATAAAGTATGCTACGTATGTTAAATATTATTCAATTAAAATTGTATCTGCGGTTAAGTTATAACTAGATTTAGCCTGCGACTTCGAGTAGGTAGATCAGCGTAGAACATCGCTACTCGCTATGGTCTATCTCGCTAGGGCTGTATGTCATGGCCAGAGGAGAAGCACGCAGCCTAAATTAGAGCTCGATGCTCTCTGCCCCAGCTATGGGAGTGATTTAACACGTTCCCTGTCCGGGTGCCCCTAATGTGGGTCACATCCCCATACTGAATGGACATTGGACTTGTGACATTGTCAGATCGTTTTGTAGGGGGACAGTGAACGTGTTAAGTAAATTCTACAAGTTACTAATTAAAAGCGGAAGTCTCTTTCTAACTCCTTTTGCTAGAAAGAGAGTTCCCCTTGTAATTTGTAACTCTGGAGTCACCCTATCTGTATGCCATATTAAAAAAAAACCGATCGAGTGATTCAGCCATGAAAACATATCAGACGAACGAACACAATCAAAATTTAATGTAGATTAGATATCGTATATCGATGGCTATTCCCTCGAGAACTACAAAACAAATCGGAAATGAAAAGTAAGTATTACTTTGTACTCATCAAAATCAGTTCAGCGAATCCTAACAGACGGAGAGACAGACACATTTTTACATTTATCATAATTATGAATAGTACGCCCATTCTTAGTGAATTGCCCGTTGATTTTTGTCCGAATACTTTTGGAATCTGTGTTTGACCCATCCATTTGAATTACCGTCTACAGTCCGGTTGTAGCAGCCAGGCACGCAGCACACCTTAAAGACATCTTTTTTTATTCTTATTCTTTTTCTTTGTAATTAAATTATGTTTTCTTTTTCTTATTCTTTTAATTATCCTGTAAGTGAAAATTGAAATTTGTTGGACAATGACAGAAAATGTCAAGGCAGACAGGTAACTTATTGTGTTGTCATTATTTTCAATGTAAATTATTTTTCTGCCATTTTAAAACAGCATAATATGTACTTTTATAAATAACAATAGTAAATAAATTTCCTTTTTTGCGTTATTATTCAGTATTTAATGGTTCCTAAAGAGTGTTTTTTTTTTAATTCATCAGCAACACTAAAGTTTTAGGCAAGTCCATGCAATAATGAAATATTATTCGCATAGTAGGGTAGATGGCGCCACCGGCGGGTGGCGATTGTGGCGAACCACCACTAATGTACTAAGTTGCCATAGCATGTGCCTCATGTCAAAAATGACAAACATACCGTCAATCTGATGACCCCGGCCGTGTTTACACAGTCGCGAACCAAACCCGAACCGAACTTCCGTTCACAGATTTGCCACTCGATGACTCGATTTGATTTAACACTCGCACGATAATGACGTGAAGTTCTATTTAACTACCACGCAGAAAACTACAATCAGATACCATTCACTTTTACAAAAAAAATGGTTTACGGAATTTTATGGATGTACAGTCCATAAAATTAGTAAAAGAACTCATAAATTACACGTTCCCAAGCCGCCAATATATCAACACGCCTCTATGCCACTTACAATGTGTGTAAAGATAGTAATGCCTTGAACTTTACAAGGCCTTTCTTCTTGGTACCGTAGTAAGGCAACGTGCTTTCGCGTTTGTAGATCAAGTCGTTTGTTTGACTTGCGCCCGGAGACCCACTTTTGACAAGTGCACGCATGCATATCGTCAGGCGAATAGCGAGCAAAGAACAAAGAAAGTCATAGCGAGTGTAGTTAACCCACGCGCACGCGTAATCGTGCCTCACTTTGGTGTATACGCGTACAAATTTATGTATAACTGTAATTGCGGTATGACCTAACGTTCCTAATTACGCCAAGTTAAAAGACAACAAGCTATAATTTCTGTACACTAAATTGCTTTATAAATAAACTAATATACTTATGTTTAATGTCGATGATAAAAATAGTGTCATGAGATATTGAGAAAACAAACTATTAGTATTGTTTATTGAGTGTCATATCCGGAAAATCTATGTGTGACGGCCCTAATAACCGGAGGACGGAATAGACTGATTTACTTATCAAATTATTACAAATAGTATTATTATAAAAAAAGAGTTTTACAGTAAAAAAGTGTTATTATTCTTATTTTTTTATCAATGTGGTATTTTTATCTCCAAATATTACTGCTCCTATATAAGCCGCTTTAATTGCCAACTATAAAAACGTCGTCGATTTTCTATTGAATTAAAATGTTTTTGTTTTTGTCAAAAACCTTGTTGTAACTAATTAAGATTCCCTCAATATTATTTAATAATCCATCAAAATAAATTACCTAATGATAAAAACTCTAAAATGGCATTTCAACAGTACAAACAATCACGAGTCACGCTAATTTCAATCATCATAACGTCACCTACACGCGAGTTAACGCAGTTCTTTCGGTCATAAAAAAAACATTTAGACAATTTCTTAAAGTCAAGAAATACTTACACCTCATTAGATTACGCATGAAAACAAACATTTACTCCTAGACTCCTACAGAGGTTAGACAGGTGTACACAAAAATAATCAATAAAGACACGTGACTGGTAATAATAACCGCTCGAGGACGCGACGCGGTCACCATTTTGTTTAGTCGGCTTCCCAAGCTTAAGTAAAACGAGATGATTATGGAACTATTTCATTGCATATATTTTCCAAGACTAATCTTAAAAGGGAAAGCAATAAAATAAATTAAAGGAGTAAAGTATTCCATCATTTATTTTTAATAATCTTTCACTGCATACTTCAGTTTAAAGTTTGATCAATGCCAGCGTGCCGTGTTATTTTAAACCAAAAATCGAAAAACGTTAAATCCAAAATCGACAGAGCCTACTCAAATGCCTTATTAAACTCTTTTAGTACCCCCTCTGGTTTTATATCGTCGACGTTATGGTAGCCCTTATTCACTCGGAAAAACGAGCAATCATAACTTCGATTGCAATAAAGGTCTAAAAGTGAGAGGCCTAGACAGAGGCAGGTCATGAAGAATGAAAGACAAATTGAAAAATAGAACTATTTTATATGAAATTACTTTATTGAACATGTAAAATCCGTATTGACATGAGGAATGCTAATTCTCATTTACAAAATAACACAAATGTAAAATTTGAGAGACAAATCACATCGAAAACCTACCTATTTACTAACTAAAAATACAACATACACATCAATTTCCTAAATTATTTAAATTGCTCGGTATGGAGACTAGCCCCAACACTTTCTGTTCTTAGCTTAAAGTTTGGTACCATTATCAGCATTGAAATTTACAATGAGAAGAGGTAGGTTTCATTAACAATAAGCTGTCACATCCTTCCATGAAATAAGTCTCTAAATTTACTTTTTGTCGGAATAGGCTCTGACCAAACCATTTGTCCATGTATACTTATAAAAATGAGAACATTAACACCGAGTTATGGCATAATAATAATTGAAGCACAGCTACAGTTATAAACATCGGAGTTTTGATAATCCAGTTGAGGTATGTCTAAAGGTGAGCATCCAGTCACAGCGAACTTAACGAGGGAGGGCTAACTGTACAATTCCCCAGTGTATACATGCTAACACTTAACATTATTTTTTTGTGAGGCTTAGACCCCGAGTCCTAGCCAGTGGAGACTTTCCAAACTCTGCATACAGTACACACCTTAATATTCAACACTACAGAAAGTTACAGAAACAACATCCATATTAGAAATTACAACTCAATGTCGATCACTAACTTCATACGAAATAACGTAAATCTTATGTTTGATACAAAATAATTCATTATGTTTTCAATTTATAACTCGGCATGGGCTAATAAGACATTTATACTTGCATAATAGAACTAAGTGTAATACAGATTTTGGAAAATCAGTCCCATTTTACTTTGAAATAAATTAAGTTCAAGTAAATTACTCGTACGAACAGAAGTCTTAGGGACAGGGAGATCATTCGCTTTCCTCTTCCTCCTCCTCGTCATCATCACCATCCTCTTCCTCAGACTCCTCCTTCTTCTTCTTGGTTTTCTACAAACAAAAGAATCAATTAGTTGAAACTCTTAGACTACCAACTACAACCAGTACACAGCATTTTCAACTACGGGTGGTGGTACTTACGGGTGCTGCTGCCTTTTTGCCAGCTTTCTTTCCTCGCTTCTGTGCCTTCTTAGTGCCGCCTCCCTCGCCACCACCACCATTCGCATTGAATGACTCGAGGTCCTTTGTGTATTGTTCCTTTGCCCTCGCCGCTTTCTCTTCCCATACCTGAAAAATTAAAGATTATTAGTTTATGGACATCAATATGAATTAATGATACAAGACTATGACAAATGCATTATAAAAGATAAGACTAATAATATGAACTTACACTCTTGTCCTTCATTCCACGCCATATTTCACCGCCTTTCTTGGCGATTTCGGTGACTTTGAGTCCAGGGTTTTCGGACTTGATAGATTCTCGTGCACTGTTAAGCCACAGCATGTAGGCTGACATTGGACGCTTGGGCTTGTCCGTCATTTTAACTTTTTTCCTGCAATAATGAAATCTGTTAAAAATATTGATAAAACAAGCTTATTGATGAAAGGCAACAGGTTATGCAGGCCATGCCTTCCACAATAGAGCGTTGGTATGCCATGGCATAGTTAGGGCGTCGTTTTGGCGGGAAACGCTTTTGAGACCCATATTGTTGAAAATACACAACCCCATTCGAAATAAATCAACATATTAACTTAAAAACAAAAAAACGCACTACTTAAATACACAATTCTATGTAGAAAACAGCTAAATCACTTATCACCCATATAACGAGTTCACTGGCCTAGGCTTGGGTCGAACGAGCCATTTTGTTTTCACGTTTTGTGACTAAAATACGCAATAACTGAATATGACATCATTACTCAATAATCTAATCACTATTAAGCTAAAACTTATAGAAGAAGTGATCCTGACCTTCAATGGAAAAGATGCGAGAAATAAATTATTGAAAATGAGGCGTCCTCCCGTACCCACGCGTACTAAAAAGTATGGCGAGGGCTATAGCCATGTTTGAACGAGAATTCCAACGTGGAATAAAACCTAATTTTACGAAATACATGGTAAAGAACACGGCTAAATACACTTAAACACTTGACTTTGATTAGAAAAATTATCTAACTTACCTGATGGCAAAAATTTTGAAATAATTTTTGAACTGGTGCACAACCAAACTGTAGACAGTAGAGAACCAGAAGAAAATGTATGGAGCTCGAAGCAATGTTCCCAGAGCAAGGCAGCTTGGGGTCGACTCGCGTCACTACTATAGCGCCATCTACAACGCCTCTGATTGGCTTACCAATTCAGTACTGCCAACTACACGCGCGGACTGAAGCATCTTGTACTACGTATATCCGTGACTTGCTTGCGAAACCGCTCATGTAAGTTTCGACTTAAATACATCGTGATACGACCCTAATTTGTAAAGCAAAAAATGTTTCATACATTTGCTTCAGAAATTTCATTTGGCAAATTTCTTAAGAAAAGTGCTATATAATAACAAAATATCAATGGCAATCAAACAAAAACGACTCAAATTATTTTTTCTTTGACACTTTTCTAACAAAAGTTTTATAAGTTGCTCAAAAAGTGACCCAGTCCTTCGACGATCCCTTTACCAGCATACTACCAAAATTAACTCGCGCCTCATTTTAAATGCCGCCAACGTTTATATGAAATCATCAAAAGCGCGGCAAACGTGGTTAGAAAGAGATGCCAAATAAACATAGCTCTTGAATGGCAGAGATGCGTTTGTTTACGATTTGATATTTTGTTGGAACCATGAAATAGTTTTTATGTACTCAAAAATAAGGGTGTTAATTTATCACCTATACTGATGGCATGAAATAGAAGTGCATTAATAGAATTATTCGAGTAATGAACTAATGAATGAAGTCCTTAGCAAGATTTATTTATTAACATCAAATTCATTGACTATTAGAAAAGTAATATGGTAATAGGTGAACATCGTGAATAGTAAAAACCAAACATAGGTAGGTATTTGATAAAAATCACAAAAACATGAACCTGATAAGATAATTATATTTGAATAATTATTGTGTACCTGCAGGCACTGTGTTGGACAATTAGCCGGTATTAGTACTTACATATAATCTTTAATTCGTTGTAAACGGCTAAAATAATTTCAAATCTTCATGATCCAATTTAGGTTAAGTATTGTAAGCACAGCGGCATCGAAAACTTTGACGTAGACAAGGCATGGCGCCACTAGGTTACTACTGTGGTTCGGCTTGCTTACCTATTTAGTTTTAGTTTTCGAACGTCTAAAGGAACCTTGTTATTTTTAATAAAATAAGGCTAATTTAAAGGGTAGGTCTACAAAATAATAATTAGTAGGTATATCAGACAAAGCTGCCACACTATTTTTATTAACTTTTTACTATTAAGTACTCATAGATTTGTACATACAATACCCACGAAGAATGTTTAGAGTATCAATATTACTCGCATTTCAATGTAACTATTTATTTGCTAGCTATCTTCACATTTATAGTTTTCAGTAAGTAGGTATATTGATTTAGGTAGTTATTTATTTCTAAACCATATTGAACGTAAGTGATCGGTTTCAGAATTTAAAAATCGGTAAGTAACGTATAATTTCTTTTTAAGTACTTTTTAACCTGCTTGATTTGTATGTTTTTTATTCCGGTTTAAATCTTGCAAGTAAATTTTGTACTTAACTACCCCTTTCTGTTATGGTTATAGGGCTGATTTTTGTAAAACCTACGTAGAGAGCGCAATTCTCTAGACTCTCATCATCAGAAAGCCCTTATTCTGATGATAGAGTCTAAAGATGACAGTACGATCTTTATTGCACTTAATGTAAAATGTAAACGCACTGAATTGGGATTCGGTAGTTGGTTTCGATAAGCAGATAATGACTGAATATAAAAAGTAGTCTGTAACAAAAGCTTGTCTTAAAAATTATATTACTGAGAGAATCTATTTTTTTTATCTAAAAGTAAGTTTTCGTAAAATCGAATAAGTAAGACTTGGCAACTAGACTAATTAGAAAAATAATTATGATGGTTGTCTGTCAAATCCGATTAGGTTTCAAGTTTTTTACCGGATCTGCATTATCTAATACGAAATTAAAGCACACGGGACACAGTAATTACTTAACTAAGAAGTTAAAAAGAATTACATCATACTGTAGTGGTAAATAACTTCCTAGTGAAGAAAAAATACCTAGTTTATATTACAGTAAAACCAGAGTATTAACATTCTCTCTCAGGAATAAAAAATATACTGACAGATGCCAGAAAGAGTGTGTATGGTTTTATCGTAGTACCTACATCCTGTGTATGTTTTTGCTAACTTAACAGCTTTATATGCTTTTTAAATGGCTTCCCAAGTTTAAATAAGTAAGTACGAAAATTTCCGCTTTATCACTCTAGTAACATATCGTTTTCCAGAATGTTTAAGTACTTACCTATGTTAAAAAACCGGGCAAGAGCATGTCGGACCATGCTCAGTGTAGGGTTCCGAAGCCGTTAGTACTACAAACATAAAATTCAACATGTAATAATTAATTTTCTATTTAAAGTCAATTGGTGCCGTCTTAGATGATTTTTAGTGTTTGTAGTTTTGGCTGTAGGGGGGGGGGGCGGGATACTTGAGTCTAACAAAAATTAGCGCTTTAAAGATTAATATTTCATAAACGGTTTACTTAATGGAAAATCTGTTCCTACAAACCCATAATATTTTTGAAAGACCTATCCAACGATACCCCACACTATAGGGTAGACGAGAAAAAAAATGCATCCCCACGTTACATGTACCTAGGGGAGGGGAGGTACCTACACATTTTTTTTTTTTACTTGTTAATTGTACCACTTTGTTAACGTAACTAATATGCATATTCATGCCAAATTGCAGCTTTCTAGTAATAATAGTCTGCGCTAGGCTGCGGACGGACGGACGGACGGACATGGCGAAACTATAAGGGTTCCTAGTTTGACTACGGAACCCTAAAAACACACGTCGTTCGGTACTCTAGAGGTGAAGGAAAGAGAAACCAACAAATAAATATGTATTTCATTTAAAAAGGCATTTTATTAGACCGTACTAGTTTTAATCGTTATTTCCATTCCAGTTTACCGGTCAAGTCTCGCTGACAAAATATTATCCGGAAACTGACAAAGTGACTGACATGTAGACCAACATGGCTTATAAATAAAATAAGATAAGATAGTTTAGTAACACAAAGGAAAACAGTTACAAATAATATAACGTTATCCATATTAATTGCAGCTGAAACTTTAATTGCTTAGGACAATCCTAGTACAAAATAAGAACCAGCATAGCTATAATAGTAACATAATTAAGCACATAGGGTACCTACCTATATTAACATAAATTGGTAATAATTAACTTGAGTAACTTAGGTGCAACATTAATAGTAAATAGATAGGAATATATAGGGTGAATTGCAAAAATATTGTACATAGTTAAGGCCCTAATTGATGTCAATGTTTAATAGAAACAAAATATTTTTCTTTTGTGTAAAGAAGATTAACCATACATTTACTAATTTACGTTACACAAAGGAAAAATATTTTGTTTCAATTAAACTTTGACATCAATTAGTTCCTTAACTCTGTACAATATTTTTGCAATTCATTCTATAGGAAGTATTATTTGTATTTTGTATTTTTTTTGTATATGGAGATTAGGGAGTATAGGAAATAGTAAAAGCGCCTTTCCTTTTTCTGCGTAATGGTCCGCTTTTTTGTACTGAGTTAATAAAATCACGCAAAAATTGTGTTATTATTTAAGTTTGTGTTTGGCACCGTACCAGTAGCCATCTCTTTTATTAACAAGTTTAAAAGTATTGGTTTACCTAGTAGCAGTTAGTCAGTTGGCGAGATAACCCATTAACAAGTATTACAATATTATATTAGGCAATTAAATCGATTTCCAGCAGTAACTTTTACATAGAAAAAATAAACTGAAACAAGAATTGATGGAAATCACACGAAAAAGCTTGTAAAAAGCAATCGTGTAGTCAGTCGAGCGAGACTTCGAGTATTGAATTTTTGGTAAGTAAGAAAGGAGGACGGAAAGAGTACCCTCGCATTGCATCTCCCTCATGCACATTTCTACAGATAAGAAATGGTAGATAGAATTTGACAGCGAGTGAAAGGAGAGGGTACGCGGTACGCGCCGATGCCAACGCCAACGTATCAAGCGATGAGCGACGCGGTGGTCCAAGGATCGGCAAAAAAGGATGTCGGTTGATTGCGGGCATTGACCACAAATTAGTATACCTACAGTTAACATACCACCAGCCAATTACCTAGACAGTTCTTCTTAAATCTTCTTTGAAGTGCAATTTCTATTAATTTGGGCAGAGAGAATGACGTTTTAAGGCTTCTACTAATTAACTATGAAACAAGGTTTCTGTGAATTGTGATCACCTATTACCATGTCCTACAGATGGTGTACGGAGTTATGTTGGGACTAGACTTAGTTTTTTTTTAAGATGAGAATAATAACGGTCAAATTCGCACATGTTTCCATTAATAACGTAGCCAATACTGAGAAATATTTGTGCAAATATTCTAATTCTTGTTACTAATTACTTATAGTAGAGACAATTGTTCTTAATTTTCAATTTCGACTTCATTAAAGTCAAAAACGGGTGTAAAATAGGGGCACTTATTCTCATCTTGAATAAAACGAAGATATTTAGAATAGTTCGTTTTTTTCATTTTCTATCGCATTGTACGGCAAAGTCTACGGTTACGGTGGACGGTAAATTAATAGCGTCTCCATATAATTCGATATATTTCTTCCTCCGGCTTCACCGTGACTACTGTGCGAAAAACTTGCCACGCCGTGCCGTGCCGTGAAATGGTTAATTGTAAAATCGGCCACAATACAAACAAAAGTTATTATAGCAATTTACAGTCTGTTAACTTTGAGCCAGGTTTAAAAAATGGGTAGTGTTTAATATTGCTAAATCATTTCATTGTAAGCTACAAATAATCATTGCGCTATCGCTCAAATGTTCACTGGAAGAGATCCCTTAAAGGGATAAGTTTTCCCTTGATCATGCTTTTTGTTTTTCTGTCCATTTTGTTGTCGGTACAATGAAGTACTTTACATATCGCTGAATCTGAAAGCTTTGCCCCAACATACATTAGCCTGATCTTTTTTTCGTAATTAAGTAACGAGTTTATATTTTTAAGATATAGCAATCGCCGTTTCGAATTTACGGGTTGATAGGGGAGTATCGGAGACAGCGGGGAGAAAGTGGGAGTTAAAATCTTGGTTAAAACTACAAATCCCGATATCGATGTTTAGCTGTTTTTTTATTAATAAGGTAAAAATGCTTTATAAGGCACGAATCTTGCAGCAAGAGTCTATAGTTTGTAACAAAAAAGTGCTTATTAAAATATGGGTAAGGACCAAAAAGTTGGACCTTAGTTAAGCGTAGTGAACTACAATAAAATAAATATACAAACAACGAAGGTGAAAAAAGTTCCGTTGTGCCACGAAAAGTATTCTCAAAAATTAATTGCGTGAGCTAGGATGCCTGAATATCTGTACCTTACCCATATCTCATAAATGGAAGTTGCGTTCGCAGCTTTTCTTTGCTCCGTTCGTAGGTACCGTACGACACGAGGCTGAGTGTACTCCGCGAGGCGCTTGTGGCTTGGCGCCGGTGGCGGTCGCTAACTGGTTCAGGCAATGATACGAAAACCCAATATTTAATTTGTGTTTTTAGAAGTAATTTAATCGGTAAGTCTATAGAAAAGAGTAATATTTTAGCACAGTTATTATCCATTCACTTTACTTCTTGTTTCTGGTCATTGATTGAAACAGAGTTCAATGCTTTTTTGTTCTTTCTAGGGAAATGGAGAAACCGGAACAAGAATACTCTCTAATGATGACATTAGTGAAAAGTAACAAATATTTCGACTCTGAACGGATTCAGCCTGTTCAGGAGACGCCGGGGCTCCCCAAAGTCAAGAGAACAAGGAAAAAGATAGGTGACAGCACCACTTGGGAAATAAACAAAGTGAAAAAAGCGAGGGAGCAAGGCAAGCCGTATTTGACCCAGAAACGGATAAAAGGTGTGAAAGTAGGCTACGAAGAACGAAAGAAAAGAGTAATGGGACCGGCGTGCAATTCTCCTGTGTGCTTAAAAAGTTCTAAAAGGAAATGTAATTACCTTAAAGACAGAGACAGACAGGAATGTTTTGATAGCTTCTGGTCTGAAATGTCTTGGCAGCAGAGAAAGGCTTACATAAGCGCTCTGGTAAATATTTACTACACTCGAACTACAACAGTTACAAATGGTGAGTCAAGGAGGAACAGAACCATAAAGTATTCATTGAAAATTAATAACCAACACTGGCCAGTCTGCAAAAAGATGTTTCTGAATACTCTCGGGCTTGGTGAGAAAACTGTTTTAGGATGGATCGAGAAGGCAAATGAACATGGCATTGTTACAACCACACCTAGGAAAAACAATAAGGAAAAATATAATAGAGAAAAACTAGTGCATGTGGAAACATTTTTAAGGAATCTACCTAAGTTACCCTCTCATTACTTTCATGGTAAATCTGAAAAGGAATATCTGGATATAAATTTTACCTCGGGAAAAGATGTTTATGGAGCATATAAGAATTACATGAGAGATCAAGGTGTTAAGGATAAGCAGATATCCTACCCTTGTTTCTTGAGGAAAATGAACTTGATGAACATCGGACTGTTTTCCCCGAAGAAAAAGACTGCTCAGAAGAATGGTGTCAAACCCGTACTCCGACAAGAACAGCAGTGCTAGTCTATAATCTCTTAACTAAATAGATGCTAATAGGCTATTAATTAATTGTCTTGGAAAAGCATGGTAATACGAGCAGGACTTTCATACCATAGACATTTTCTAAAAAATATTTATCTCAATTTAGGATATACTTGCACACAGAATCATTATTGTTTACATGTATCCATTTATCTTATTCTATTGATAAGCCATAGCTTAAAATAGTGCTTGATATTTAGATATTATGATTCTAGATTCCATTTGTTAAGTAAATACCAATATTTGATTGATTTTTATTCATTTTATGTTAATAAAACTGTTATAGTTAAGATAAGTACTTATTTCAACTAGAATATTATTTAATAGTAAATTATTTGTTTTGTTATGTTAAAAAAAAATTGTGTTTAAGACAGTAAAAATGACATTTTATTTTCAAGATCTTAACTTATTTATTTCTAATTTAAAGTGTTATTATTTAACCTTATTCTTGGCTAAGTAATAAAAAAACGAATATAAATAATATATTAATCTTATCCGATTTCTTCTTTTCATGACAAACATTGCCAAGAAAGGGGTTAAAACTAAAAATAATATTAAGAGTGAAGAAATATACCATCTAAATTTTATCTATTTCATCTATCTAATCTAATAATTTCTCTACAAAAAACCTCTTTAGAAAAAAGTTAATAGCTAGTTACTACAATTTAAAAACACTGGCTAGTACTATGATACTGATGATAGTTGCCAGGGTAACTGAGTGCATTTTTAGCTGATATATCTGTCCGCATTCGCGAAACATAAATTGGTGGTCAGTATTGTGGTCAGTAATAAAATTTAAATTTACATTATAACTTTGAGGTGTTAAAAGTACTAATTTCATCAAAAGTCAGTATTTTTTTGAAGACACGGAGAGTTAAGCAGTTAATTTAACCATGCCTGGCGTTGTAAAACATAATTAAAAGAGGCATCAGGATCTCGACGGTTGTTTTGAGCCACTGGAACCCTGTCGCATAAATTCAAAGATTCATTTTGACGTTAGTAGGTTTCTAGTGACTTGATGCTGTCATTCATTATGGCAGTTTCAATGTTGCTCTTATGATAAATAATTATCACTGGGCTGGAATTCTACAAGGTAATAACGATATTGTTTTCGACCTGTTTCCTTATTGTCAACTTTTTGATAACTCTTGTCATTTACGGGTCGTTTTCAAAAAAATTGCACATAGTTAAGGGCTTAATGAAAACAAAATCACGATCGCGTCCTTTGTATAACGAAAGTTAGTCATACAACCTGTATGGGTAACTTTCGCCACACAAAGGAATCAATTAAGTTTTGTTTTAATTAAAGCCCTTAACTATGTACAATTTTTTTGAAAACGACCCTTACAATAATGGCGACTGTGACATAAACGATTCTTAAGTGTTAAATACGATATCGTTTTAACGCACCTGAATAGAGGCCCTGGACAACACACAATTGTTCAAATTGTGGTTTCAGAATCATAAACAAGTCTTAGAGTTGTTGCTATTTCTGTAGCTCTGCCTTCCCCACTTTAGGAATGAAGGAGTGATGTTATGTATGTATGTAACAACAATAAATATTCCGTGATGGTACAAATAGTTAATATTAATGGAATTGTAATAATTTTTAGGGTTCCGAAGTCGATAAGGAACCCTATAGTCCGTCTGGACGAGATTTCAATCGTAGACATATTAGTACTTCAGAGTTGTCATTTGGACTAGTTATACACTTACATTACGGCAACAAAGTTTAAAAAAATTGCGGTTTATCCGTATCTACATGTAATGTAAAGCAAAGGTACAATATTGTGACACCGAGTGAGGTAGATCATTGGATAGCTGTTTGTAGTACTTAACGGCTTCGGAAACTACATTGAGCATGGTCCGACATGCTATTGCTAGGTTTTTCTTCACCGTATCACGAACGCGCCACCTTAGCTTTGCCCTAACAACTTATAGATATTCGTATTAATTATACGAATACGACGATAGTCACCTTGTGATTTTGGGGGACCACTCGTCTGTGGGAGGGGCAAAACGGGTTAGATTCTGCGAACATTAACGAGTGCAGAAACCAAAGAATGTTTAGTTGCGTTCTATAACATTGTGTAATTTGTACAGGTAGACGTTATTAAGTACCACAGTATGTACCTATACATATTGCCTAACCCTATTGAAACAGAGAAAAAAGGTAGGTAACTGCAGCCTGTAAAACATTTAGATTAGATGCTATCGTTAAAACAAAACAGTTAAAAAAATGCTCGTAAAAACTAAATTTTGATAATGGGCAAAATTTACAGGGCTAATTTCTAAGTTCCCACGGTGTTTGTAAAGTCGCCGACGACCGTTAGTTGCCGGCCCTGCGGGTACCGGGAAGGCGAGGGAGCCAACAATAGTTTGTACCTGAACCGAACCGTGTTTGTTTTTAGTCACTCATAAATTATTGACTGTAGATGTGTATGAAGTATTAAGTTGTACTTGCTTTTGGTTTTAAAAATTCTTAGTAGTTGGGTAAGTAAGGAGTACCGATAATAGGTATTTTAGCGATTAAGTGCGGAGTAGGGAACAAGCTTTATTCTACTAAAGTCTAAAGTCCTAGGTGCCGCACTAACATTATAATGTTAAGTTTGAGGATGGTGGGATATTTCACTTTTCATTAACAATAATCAGATGAATAAATTTGAATGAAATTTTGAACACAATCGATCTTTGCTTCAACCATAGCATAAGTACTTTTTATCCCATAAAATGGATAGTCACGTAACCGTAAACACTGAGGGCCTATCGTTTGATCAGTAGTTAACTCAACTAATTGTTCAAATTCGAAAAAGGAATCGAAAATTTCACACATTTCCTTAAGATTTAACCATTACTTACGATTTTTAACAATTAGTTTAACTACTGATCAAACAACAGGGCCTTAGTTAAGAAAGGTTTTGGCTGTCAGATATTTTTATCTAGGTAGGAATTGAATTAATCGGGCCTAAGCATAAAATCTACTAATATTTCATGAATTATACCTTGAATGTATCTTCATTTCTATTGGCATCAACAGCAGTGAAAAAAGGGGGCAGTAGTGAAAGCAATCTCGCATCGCACCAACACGTGCTACTTGATAATACGAAGAGCAATTATATTAGAAAAAAGTAATGGAATTTTTGTGAATTAGCACGACGCGTCTAACGCCAACTGAAAACAATGTCCTAGGTCCAAAGAAAGAAGTACCTAGCCCGGAACTTTGTCAACATCTACCTGGTCCTAAAAAATGTTAGCCGCCAAAACTTTACGATGTGATGTAGATTTTATATTTATCTACTAGTCAGTCTTCGAATTAATAGTCTCTAACTTACATCCGGTTCCGTGTGCAAAGCGTAGAAGCATCGTAGAAGTCGTTTATCGCTTTTACAACGGGAGCTAACCAATTTTCCAGAATAAAAAGTATCCTATGTCAATCAAGAAAATAAACTATCTACATACGTGTCAATTTTAATCGAAATTTATTTAGCCGTTTAGGCGTGATTGAAATGAACATCCAAACATTCCTACAAACTTTCACATTTAAAATATTAGTTATTAAGTAGGTAGTAGGATTCTTTAAGCCAATAACTAGCCATTCCTTTATTGATTTGAATAGATTGCAAATTTCATACAAACATACTTAAGCACACGAGTTCTTTTAGTGCTTGGTAAGTAGTAATGCTTCTAATAGTTTGTTTGTTCTTTCTCTGGAACAACTAAACCGATTTCCAAAGTTATTGTATCAATAAGAAGCTTGGTAGGTATATTATCCCGGACTAGTATACGCTATATATTTTATTTTTTAGTTTAAAAGGAAGCGCTTGTGTTATTTCAGTCATTGTACCTACCAATAACAAATTCCATCCACAAACATGCTAACTAACACCTAACACTCGCCCGCTTTCGCATTACAAATGCGAAATCGGGCGAGAGTGTAAGTTAGTGTTTATTAGTGTTTTTGGAAAGAGTAACTGGTCTAACAAGTTGTTGGACCAGCTGATAGCTGAGATAAACATAGCCATTATTAGGAATGTATTTCTATATCGTCACCGTGTCATTGATCGGGAATATCGAGATAAAGCCGTCTGTTCTATGTCTGCTAACATTTTACAAGGAAATTTTAATACCTTACGAATTGAGCTCTAGGGCAATAAATCTAATGACTTAAGAAACTGCCAGCCATCTAGCTAGTCTGAGCCGTAAGATTTTTATATTTGTACCTAGCTAAGCTGAGTCACCATAAATGGCAGTGTAAATTATATTTAAACGGCCCAGCCGTAAGCGGGACCCGACCGTGTTAATAATATCAAGCGGACCATCATTTAGCTACCTACTTAAGAAAATGGCGGTCCAAAATTAGCAGGAATTCAATAATGCCAATTTTTTACAACACCCTTTGGGTTTAACAGTATTTATTTTATAACGCTAACCTAACTATACTTAACGTTATTTCTCACAGTGCTTCCCCATGTGTAATAATATTTTATTATTAAATCTATGTGCAAAGGTGCAGGAATTGTATCAAATGCATTGACTTCATCGAGTTATTTATGCAATGATATCTGCCCCAGCTAAACTACCGCGAGGCACCCCTCGACCGGCCGTACAAAGCGGCGGGCCACAAAAAAGGGTCCACGGTTGAACAAGCGCGTCGCGTCGCTTGCTAAGCTTTGTACCGGTTCCCTACGATAGCGTCTCTTGGTTTCGCGCCATTTTAAACCCCTAGTAAAAACGCTGGCGTCGTCGACACGACCGTTGTTATATTGAATGTTTTGGCGTGCCTTTTTTGTCAATAGAACGCGTTGTTGTTAAATACTGTAACTGCTGCATAAATTAAAGGAGCTTAGTTTATTTTATACTAGATTATTTCACCAAGTTGCACCCACACCTAGGAAGTTAGATAATGAATATAAGTACCTACTAACGTTGCTAAGACTTTTTATAAACCTAAGGTTTATACAGAATGATAAGCGTCCCTAACTACTTACAAAATCATGGTACTTTTTGATGAAATAAATAAGTAGGTACGTAGGTATTACGATGAAAAAAATGCTCTGCTAAGCAAATGCCAAAACAAATAGGTACCTACTTCACCAGCTATCAAACGCGTTGGTTTACTCTGGGATAGGTTGAGTGAGATAAGGTCAATGACACATGTTCATTTATTGATTAATGCATTTATGTTAGTTCTAAATAGTGAATACGCGAATATTACATTTGTGTTATTATTATTACATCCGACATTCATTTAGTATCAGAGTATTTTATTAAAGGCTCACGATTTGTAAATGCTCTTTATAGGTCCTGGATGTACCTTTGCGCTATTTCCCGAATATCGTCCACTTAGGTACCTACTAGGGCGCTGGGCGGTATTCGAACAGTCAGCCTTAGTTGACGTGTCGTATACCTATATAATTATATTTTGTTAAATAATTACTCGTTCCTTTTTTAATTTTGTGTACGAAAATTATCGTCGCTAAGGAACGATGTAATCGTCATTCATTAACTGACACTGAGTGAGGCGTTGAAGTGATTTAAATATTTAATGAATAATCATTTAAAAGATAAAGTATTAAGTAGTTAAAGTTCGGCTTCATCGATGACTCAGTAAGCTTGTTGTTTGGTAATGAATAATAATGCATACAGAGAAAGAAAGACAAATACAAACAAACGTGACAAAAACACCTACCAAAGGTGGGCCTAGTAAGTAATTTAGGCCTTACTGACAAGTTTCGCCTTTGTTTTTAATTTAGTGAAATATTCTTTGTTTATGGCTATGCGGGTCATGTAGCCACTTGATTTATGCCTGTAAAGATCAACAGCTTAAATTAGGACATTTGTCAGTAATTTTGCACTGCGACTTAATTAACAGAGCACAAAATTCTCTTAATAAAATTTAGTGTGGGCCTTTCATATATAGGATATTAACTGGAGAGTGTGTAAATAACAATGCGTACGATATAATATACCCCTTGGTGTGTTTTGCCATAATTTTACACCTTCAATACATACAGTACCTATTGTTGAAAAGTATCTTTAGTTATACTTACGCAAGCAATATACACAAGCACCATTACGACTCAACTTTGCATTACGTAAAACCGACATCATCTTACCTACAGGATGTTCAGTCACACCCTACGACCGATCCGTATCCGACATTAACACGGTCTAAATTGTTCTCAAAAACGAATCAGAAATCATGAATGAGATGTTTTAATCGGAATACTGTCTAATTAGTACTTCTGATTGGATCTAGTAAGGTCTTTCACAATAAGAATAAGCTAGGGCTGGCTTATACGGATGATATTGATTTGGAACCTCAATTCAAAACATTACATGTGATGTGTTCGGAACTTTGTCTGTCTGTCATAATTAGGAAAATCTGTTAAGAGCTGATGAAACATGTAAAAATGCTCTACCCTACTAGAAGTCACTTTTTTATCACTATTGTCCGGTCAAGACACCTAAAAATTTGCCAAACTAGTCTGATAGATACAAAACTACAAAATTAGTACTCTCTCTTTATAATATTAGTATACAGTATAGATAAAGATAGGTAAAGATGAGATGGACATATACATTAACCCTTAATTTGGCGAAAAATAAAAAAGTCGTAAACTCAAACCCTATTTGATTTTGAACCAGCATAAAAAAATATCAATTATAAAAATACAAAAAGAATATTAATTATAATATTATGTTGTCACACAGTATATTGGATACTATCAAATTAAGGGTTAAGGTTGCGAATTATAGATATCAAAATCAATCAATCTTTTTGTAATTTTTTCAAGCTTATTTTTTCGGACTATATCGTAATCCGAAGAGACTGGAACTTGGTTTTTTTTCACCTCCCGCATACAACGGTTTAAGGGTTTTTCATAAATTCCAAAATCAATTATTAATGCCATAATTATATTTACAATGGTTAATACACAACAGCACGGCTAGCACATGACGGCGCGCGAGTTATGTCGCCCGCGAGATAGTCTACCTGTCTTTTTCTGAACGTTCCAATTAGACAATGACGGGTAGTCTATCTCGCGCGCGACTTAACTCGCGCGTCGTCATGTGCTAGCCGTTCAGATCATTTGATAAACAGGAATGGTTCACAAAAATCACAATCTTATTACTATAGGTCATTTCACAAGAGCTGGCATGAATGGATCAAATTGTCGAATAAATATAGGCACTGTGATAAAATAAAAACAAGTTTGTTTTACCTTCAAAAGGAAGATTCTTACACAATCGCGAGCATTCGTTTCGTTCGTTCCATTCATCGCAGCTCTTTTCAGAAATCAGAAAAGCACAGCTTTCCTATTCTTTACATTTTATAAATCTGAACATTCTGGACGTGAGAGTTTAGACTCTAAGCCTAATGTAACGAACATTACAATTGTTTCTCTTCATTTAAACTTATTGTTTCCAATCCGCGATGACGCGCTAATTACCTGCAATAACTTAAATCATGCTATGTTAAATTACTGCATTCAATGCCGGCCACGCATACAGTCCTTTCACCTAATTCTCGAAGATGCACCTGTGGACAGACCTAGAAAAAGGCTGCGAATGCGTTAACTAAGTTTAAGTACGTTATATTGCAACTCAAAATTACGTGGTAGGGCGAGTCGTGTAGATTATACCTCACCATGTATGCAATATCTACCTGGGCACTAATAAGAAATAATCAACAGGAAATTTAAAGAGTGTTGGCAGGAATTGTGGAAACCATACCAAAGATTACCCAATTGTAACATTCTGATTTGTTTATGTAAACAAGTCGAGGCAATGAAACTAAATCCCTGAGTGTATACCGATCGACTTCTGTAACGCTCTATGCGTTACAGAAGTCGATCGGTATACACTTAGGGATTTACTGTTGTTTAATTATTTTAATTCGTCGACGTAAAATCATAAATAGATAACAAAAAATGCCCATTTAAACATGCTGTATTCTTTTTGAGTTATGATGTCGTTTTCTGTGATAGTATTTGTTTGTTTATTTCATTAAATTGCGCATTTAGAACTATTACAATTAAATTTGTTTCTTGTTGCACAAACTCAAATGTACCAAAAATAGCATGTGACCTTTTTAGTAAATTTAGCTGTTAGTTTTCTCATTTACGCCGTATAAAATACAGTATTATAGTTTCATTACATTCCTTTTAATTTATGACTGTGTAGTTATATTTCAGCAGTTTTAATGTCTATACATAGCGCGTGTATCCTTATTATAGGCACACATTGTGAGTAAATCGAGGTAACAATCGCGGTTACAATAACGCGAATATACACCATTTGACGTAAACAAGGAAAAATATTTACTTCCGTTAAACAAGTTATCAGAAACTTATATTTGCTGCAAAGTTTGTTACATCTCATTATATATTTTTATAAGAATTAGATGTTGAAGTTTTCTTTAAAAAACAGGAAAATAGACATTAAACAATATTTTTTGGAAATTTCATGAGAATGGTTAACTAGCAATCATTGCAACATTAATTACTTATATTACAAACTAAGGTACCATAATATCCTAAACTAACAGAGCCCTATCTAAATCAAGTGAATGAATATGCTGAAGGACACTAGCAAACCAATTTAGTTCACAATATTTAGAGAAAATTACTTTTCTATAAAATAATGTCGACTTGGTTCATGGGAGATAAAAGAACTGGGCCTCCTATTTTAATTTGTCTACACATATTGCTATCGCATTTTCAAAGTAATGACAGCTCTTTATTAACTTGACAATACAAATGCTTAGCCTTATTCTACTGTGTCGCTACACGTATTGTTTTGAACTTGGCGGCCATTACTGTCAAGTAAACCAGAGCTACAATAAAGTTTAATATGTTAAAAGCAATTAGGTTTAGCCCGAGTAGAACAGAGAATGTTATTTAACATGACAATTCCTAATAAAATACAGTTTTTTATTGATTGTAAAGACTGACAGTTTTCAAATGTTTTCTTTCGCTTTGTGAATTACTCACGCTTGCCCACTTGACGTTTCAAATGCCTTTTTGACAAATATCTATAGCAACTCAACAGAATTGTATTGTAGATATAAAACTATTAGTGTTTTGTTGGATAATTTCGTTTTCGTCTTGCTTTCTCAGTTTGCTTATAGATGGGTACTAAAGCTGACTGAGAGAGAGAGAGAGAGATTATTCACTACATATGTATACAAAAATATTCAAAAAAAAAGAAATTATTTATTAAAGTCAAAAACAATGCAAACTCTAGCAGTCACCCAGTCAATCACTGAGACGACAGTTTACTAGGGTTGGGCTTTGTTTTTTTTTTTGGGTATTTTTGTAACACGTTGTATAGGCTGATGTTTTATGATGGCTCAATATAAAAATACTGTGAATGTACTCCTTATCTTGGTACAACGATCACCATCTGTAATATTCATCACTGATTGTATTTGTCAACTAGTCCAGACTTGTTTGAGATGATTAATCACTCCCACTTTCATTTCCAGAGCCTGAAGATGCCTCTGATGAAGAACTCTTCGACTTCGCTTTCTCCTTCTTCTTTGTGTCTTTGCTCTAGAAAAAAAAACATTTTAATAAACAACAGGTTAACGGAAAATATTGTGTCATTAATTTTATACTAAACTAGATGTTGCACGCGACCCGTCGGAGTCTTATGGCTTTTCCTTCGAGAACTGTTAAATTTCCCGGGATAAAATATCCTATGTCCATCTCTGGGACTTCAGCTATCTCCATACCAAATTCCATCCAAATCAGTTTTCAATAAAACGAACAAACGGACAGACAGTTACTTTCATATTTGTAACATAAGTAACATAAGACAGATTACATTGGATTATTAAAAAAATATGGGTAAGATGGGTGTAAGAGTTAATAATCTACTCTACTACAAAACTGTTCTAGGGCCTAGACTTACTTTACACGTTTTAATCATCCTTCTATAGCAGCGAGAACACAGTAATAATAATTAGGAATAAGAAAGTGATAATTATTTTTTTTAACACGGAACATTGAAGAACAGATTGCACTAAGGAATTGGTCGCTTTTATCGCAGTGGATAGCATCCGTCACTCTCGCACTTACATGCTGGGAAGTAAGTGACAGATATTTTATCCACGTCTATCTACGTCTATAAACACAAGGTATTTATTTTCATCATACATGTACAACATGTTCCAATATTCAAATTTATCTCATCCCATTTCTTAGTTTCCGCTTCAAGAACGACGGGGATGGCTATGTACATTTTCACTTTAGATAAAAGAGATGAATTGGACATTGGAATTGGGACCCGCTGTACATTTTTTAGTGTTTACAAGCACAATTTAATTTGACTTTTTATCAATTGTTAGCATCTGTAAACTATAGTAGTTTGAATTCATGTCGCACCGTACTACATTAATTCGTGCAATTTCGACTTGAAAAAAGGGGCGAGACTTCGTGGACTAATCACAACATTGTGAAATAATGGAATGCAAAAAACATTAAATAAATAATTCAGGTAACAATCTCACACAAATAGACCTAATCCAAACTAATTGTTAGGCTTGTAAAGTCGTAGTCATAATTATACAGCCATGGCTAGAACTTGATTGTCTATCACTTTCACGCTCATTTCGAAATAACCAGACATAGAGGGTTTTGTGGCACGAATAAAATTGTCCTAGGGACTTCCTAACGATATTTATTTATCTATAATTTGTACTTTCTTATGACAGTTATGAACATATATTATGAACATGCAACATACTTAATTTTTTACAATTTCATACAATTTACCTAAATAGGCCTTTGTTGTATGACACTCTTGGTGTCAGTTTACTTTGTATAGAAATCAATTGAATATCTTTAAAAGAAGTTTTTGTGTAAGAAACAAGTATATAAAAAAATAAATGTATTAAAATTGATTTTTATTTGAATTATATAAATCCATAAAAAGTATGCCCATGAATTACTTAATTTAAATACATATCATTAAAATAACATTGATGGGTCTATTGATCAGCATTTCTATTTTATCCGGTGAACACCTATGAAATTTCACTATGAAATAAGTATGTATTTGAAACAGTTATCGATAAATTTTATATAGGAAGGAAATCCCTAGTAAATTGACGTTTTTGCCACAAAAACTTGTCTGGACATAATAAATCATAATGACAGATGCCAGAATGAGTGTGACAACTATAGAGCCTTACTGACTGTTGTTTTACTATAGATATTTCTGAAGTACTGTTATAAATAACAATAAAGGGCTATATCTATTTACTACCAACCGCCAACTTTTACTGTCTCTTAAATTATAATTATAGTTCAATTGCGATAAAAGTACGCTGGGTGGTAACAGGTAGGTATACATACTAAACCTCGAGAGACCCGGAGTGCCACACGAGGTACATAATGAAGGTAATTTAGTTAAAACTATTTTAATGAGTATGAAGTTTAATTTCATTAGTGTCATATTTGACAATGTCATTTAAGAGCAAAGGTACTGAACTTTATTTCCTCGCTGGAAGATTCAAATTACAAAAATCTACCTGTTTCGAGTATGGTGGGCCTCACGAGGTTAAGGCACATTAAAAAAACATCCATGAATAAAAAAAAAAACTTGCGCGCAATATTAAAAAGTACTGACCTCCTTAGGTTCTTTTTTCTTTCCTTCTTTCTTCTTATCACTATCAGAGTCGGAGGAACTGTCGTCATCCTCGATGTACTCCTTGCTGGTGAACTTGCCGGAGCCCGAGCCAGCGCTGGTGTTCTTGCTCGGCTTCTTGCTGGCGGGCGCCGGCTTGCTCTTCTTCTCTGTGGCCTTCTGTTCTTTAGCTGCCTGCTTCTTCTTCTGTTTGAACTCGTCGGCGGCGCCACTGTCTTTGTATTTCTTCATCGCCTCGTTGTATTCCTCTTTAGCCTTGTTTGCTTTCTCTTCCCATTCCTGCAATGTCAGAGTAAGTTTTGAATATACGAAATAGTTGTTTGTGCAACAAAAGACCAAAGTTGGTTTTTGCTGCGAGTGTTGATGTTGAATCCTGAGTGCAGCGGGGATTCAAACACACGAGATGCAAATAACTTTGGTCTCGTGGATCACATACAACTTTTTACCGCACCAGAGAGAACATTATAACCTTAAGGTATAACAGACAACATGGTAAAAAATAAACGTTATGTACAATGGTCCCCCAGACACCCCGCGTGGCGCCACATAACAACCACTTTTGTATTATGAAGAAAAAAGTTACTTTGTGTCACGCAGTAAAATCGCATTTTGCTCACTCTCTTTAAACAGCAAAACCACCTTTTTTGAGTCGCTGAGGTGAAAATGGTTTTTGTTGGCAACTTTATTTCTTTGGGCCTTTATTATATCTTGGTTTAGGATATCGTGTTTACAACAATATGATTACGATATCGAAGTGAGACGGACTAGTGGAAAGTGGCCCTGACCAAATAATGTGGCTTTGGAAATGTGCTAGGCGAACGAAACCTACATTGTGCCATAACGCCTGTGCGATGCTAGGGATTTCGATACTTTATTTTAATATTAAATCGATAATAAGCCTCTGGAACAATGGCAACCTTTACTTTCGGAGCTAATAAAATGCCCCAATCGGTTTTCATCAAACCTAAAAAGTACTATTAACGCGTTTTCTAATAAATTAAGGTAATTTAATTGGGTTTTTGTAGTACAAATGAATACACAATGGTATGGCATATACGACAAAGCGTAAAATATGTGTAGTCAATTTAAGGGAAAAAGGTGGCCACTTTTTTTCGTAAAGTTACTCTCTCTCATAACTCAATTTTTATTAAATTATGTCATATATATACCCTACAATTATGAACACCGGTAGTAGTAAAAAAAAAACTAACAATAACATTAAGCATATTTTTTTTTAAGAATATAACTTATAGTCCAATGAATCGGATTACAAATTGGTAGTAGGAGGAAAATCCGGCAAGTAATTTGATGTGAGCTATTATGGACCCCGTGGATATGCTAAACCCTTGCGTGGTGGGTAATGGGTACTGACCGGCTTGTCCTTGAGCTCGCGCCAGAGCTCGCCGCCCTTCTTGGCGACCTCGGTGACCTTGATCCCGGGGTTGTCCTCGACGATGCTCCGGCGGTTCTCGTTCAGCCACAGCATAAAGGCGGTTGCGGGCCGTTTGGGGGCATTCGCGTCCTTCTCGCGCTTCTTGGACTTCTCCTTGCGTTTGCGGGGAGCCTCCGACTGCAATCAAAAATAATGTTAGAATCGACATTATGTATGTTTATAGAAAAAACCTTTAAAGCAAAAGGGCATGTAGAACTCGGTCGCCCAGGTACTGTTCATCATTATCATCGATTTTTGAAAGCATTGTAGAGATTTTTTTGCGGTTTCAAAAAAGTGTACATCGTTAAGGACTAAAATTGAGAAACTTAAACTTTTCCATTTCGTCACGAAAATTAGTCGTATATTTAGACACGCGTTAATTACTTTTTTGAAAATCACCCAAAAATCTCTATAATGCGTTCAAAAAACGATGTTAATGATGAACAGTCCCTGTGCGACCGAGCTCTACATGGGTGTGTGTAGACGACACTATTAAATTACAATTTTGATAGTGTCAAATACCTCTGAACCCGATTTTACTAACGATTTTTTGACCCGAAATACTTCCATCCCGCAATTGTCATCAATCGTTAGAGCCGCCGAGAACGTGATTACAAATATTGCTCGTTTAATAGTACAGGATAAACGAAACCAGAACGGCTAGCGCAAGATTCTACTTGTACTGTACAAGTCTCTCTCAGGGGATCCTATCATTTCATAACCAACTTTTCACAAATGATTCATTTTACAAACATAATTTCGACGGTTAACCACCAATACCTCCTAAGATCCTAACTGAAATTTTTGGTCAAACAACTTTTTTTCGCAATTCGTGACAAATACCATCTAACGCACACAATAGAAATACCTCCTATTTAAAATAAACTATTTTTGTGGTGTGTTTTTATCCTAGCAATACCTGATCGAACCTAAAGTTAAGTTAAAGTAGTAAAGTTTTATGTGTCTACTGTAAAGTTTTAACATATTGAGATAGGAGGGATTGGCGGTTAACCGTCGATTTGACAACCCGCGTTTTTTTTCAAAACTGTAAATAATTCTGGATTTATTTCAGGACCATTGTGTAGAACGCTATAGGTCAGTTAAGGTTAGTTTTATAAAATTCCCGAGATAATTGTAGTGATAGAAAATAAAGCCTGTTGGCAAATGAATAGGTTGGGAAATGATTTTCAAAGATTTCTCGGCGAAAAGGCAGAGAACCCCCCTTAGACATAAGAGGCAATGGCATCCCAGCCTCTAACTGTTGTACTAATTGTATTGATTAATTAAAATCGACCACATTACAATAAAATTTTACTTAGATACCAATTTGAAAAAACAAACTTTATTCTGACTAAATACATGAAAAAACGACAAGTAACTTACTATAGTGACAGCCTTTTTCGGTTTCTTTTCCTTCTTCTTCTCCTTCTTGCTGTCGTTGGACGCATTGGACGCGTCAGAGTCTTCGGAGGACGACGGGTTGGTGTCATACCTGTAAATATACATGAAATTTATACACTATGTCAAATAAATATAAGAAGTTCACGCTTGTGTCTAATCTATTCATGTGAATATGAAATCAAATTCAATTGGTTTTCGTTGTTGTGATCAAAACTAGACAGTGGCTTTTATTTTGATTTATACTATTTGGTGGGTTTGTTTTAAAACCGTAAGCGGTTGAGCATACAGGAGCAAGAGGTTAAGGTTGGAATTACATCGATCAGCACCGATTCGCATTTAATCTATAGAAAATGTCTGTTATTTATAAAGATGCGTACGCATGCGAAAGGAGAATGCGTACGCATCTTCATACAAAGTAGCTATTTTCTATAGACAATATGCGAATCGGTGCTGATAGATGTGATTCCACCCTATACAGACATACATACTTAGGTAGTCACATGATTAGAAACGCTTGATTTTTTTCCTAGACAAATATGTCAACCGAACAAAAATATTTTAACCCATTTTGTGTACAGTCAAAGAGATAAATATATACGCGTTCCCATGACGTCAAAAGTACGCAAGGTTCGCTTTTAACACAGATCCATATTGTACATCAGTTTAGAGCTTAGTTAATTATCTAAAGTAAAATTTATTGAGCAATGAAATTAATCAAGTAATTTTTGATTGGTGGTCAAATTCGATTTATGATGATTGGGACGTTGAACAAAACTTAATTGATTCCTTTGTGTAACGAAAGTTACCCATATAGTTTGTATGACTAACTTTCGTTACACAAAGGAAGCGATCGTGATTTTGTTTTCATTAAGCCTTTTACTATTATTTTTTTTATGGAAACGTCCCATTTATAGGCCTATGTATACATTGGAGACTCCGGTAAAGAGCATACTCACTCCTCGGCCACGTCGCTCTCCTTCGCCTTGTCCGGGTTGAAGTCCTCGTCCGTGCTCTCGTCGTCGCTGTCGTCGGACTCGCGCTCCTTCGCCTCGGCCTTGACGCGCTCGAGGTACGCGTCCGGCACCTTCTCCGTGTCCGAGTCGCCGAAGTCGTCGTCGTACAGGGCTTTGTCCTGGAATTATTGTATATTTCGATGGATTTTTCATGTTAGCCAATTGAACAGTTTTTTTGTCAGAATTAAACATATTGTGGCGATTTTGATTGATAATTTTTGAAATTCGAAATCCGCGTCAAACTGTACATGTAACTGGTCTTTGTTTATTGTAAACCGTGTTGTTTTTGTGTGAAATGTATTTTCATCATTTCTTTTTTTTCTTGAATGAATTTGAGTATTTAACCCCTCGTACGCGGGAGGTGAAAAAAAAAACCAAGTTCCAGTTTCTTCGGATTACGATATAGTCCAAAAAAATAGTCTTGAAAAAATTACAAAAAGATGTCCAAATTTTGTGAGCAGATCTGCTCCTGCTATTTATTTCTTACTAGCTCATAATTGCATTGTACACATAGAACTCATTTATATATGTTCCCTTATAGTTTTTAACAGTCTCGTTTTCTGCAAATATACGGCTTAAGCAAATCGATATTCTATTAAATTTTAAACATTATCCATTTTTCTAAATCACACTAGTGCATATTTGGGCTTACTCTGATTTCCCAGCTGGTTTTTAATAAACTGTATTCAACAAATTAAACCAAAATCCTCTCTATAACACCAACATCAACACACCAAAAGTGAAATGTAAAGGTATCCACTCACATTCTTGCCAGTGTTCTTGACATGCAGTTTCTTCGAGGCGATGTAGTTGAACAGCTTGTCGTATTCTCCCTTCTCTATGCTGCTGAATGTGTGGACGCTGCCCGATTTGAGTTCTATCTCGAAGTCGAACGACCTGCAATAAAGAGGCTGGGGTTTTAATAAACATACAATGACAGATTACTAACGGGCAGACGATGGATGCAATATCGTGACAAAAGCATAAGATGGATAAGACTATTATTAAATTTCGTGTAATATTTATGTTTAAAATATATGCAGATTTTTGTAGTCATATCCATATTAAATTTATCGTTTGACATGATATGGCGTAATTTGCATCCTCCATACAGATTACACATGGAATTACGATATAATATAGGGGAGAGCGGGGCTGAAAGTGCCGGGGGTAAGTTGTTCAGATGATAATAGAAATGCAAGTAAAAAACGGAGCAGTTTGTATGATGTTTGACGCGAAACGTTATGAAATTATGCCGTTGCAGGAGCCGTTTAAGTTGCTTCCATTTTGGTATAATAGTAGTTATGGAAAAAAAACTAAATCAACGGAACAACGAACCCCACAAAATAATACGTTTTTGCCTTTGATTTTTTGTTAACCGAGTTGATAGTGCACACAAAATAAACACATATTTTGACGAATTACAAAATAATCATTTAGCGTGTGAGAACTGAAATTTATTTGTTTAAGGATAAGTTTGTATTTCAAAAGGATGGAACAACCAGCCCCATAGTGGGGTTAGTTGTTCCGTTCCGATCGATCTCATAAAAAAATATTTTATTTGAAAACTGTTTAACGATGCACAAAATAATATCACTATTCAGAAACTCCAATAACCATTCTTTAAATGTGTGTGTAAGCCACACAATATATACACTATTTTCATAGATAAATTTTGTGTTTTATGAAAATCGGCACTTGCAGCCCCACTCTCCCCTACGAGTTTTAACGGCAACAACGGCCATGTAGTGCGCATGAACGATAACATATGGACTAAAAAGTAACAAACTTGACAGGACCTCTTTATATAAGGCACAGAGGAAGACCTAAAGAAAAAGGGAAGTTGAAGTACACACAACACAGGTAAAAATATTTTATGAAGGCAAAAGATAGAATAGGCCTTTACTTTTAGAGTTTCTTATAGAAATTCATGAAAAAAGTAATATTTATTTTCTATAGGTGTATAATAACTATTAAATGTAATGCTATATTTAAAACAACAGTGAAGTCAATGGATCAGTTTACAAAATAACCCTACTTCAGGCAGTCGGGTAATAATCGGAACGGAACCCAATTTGAAATAAATAAATATTGGACGAGCAATACTAGTTTTACGGCAATTTTCAAACAGACCTCAAAAAAGGACGTTCTCAATTCGTGATTAATTTTTCCGTATGTTACTTGAGTTCTCCGGCAATTGTCAATCAATTTTAATGGTTATTTATTAATCTATAGAGTATATAATAATAAAAAATAAAAAAACAGGTTGTGGGATCCATGAGAAGTAAACGAAACTTTAATAATTTGGACCCGGTTCATTGTTTTTTAAACATTTAATTACATATATCGTACTCTTGGTGTTCCACAGAGCGCTTGGGATAAATAAAAGCTTTTGCTATCCTCTGAACACTGACATAACATAAACTGGTAACCATGAATTAGAAGTTTTTTTTTTTGCTTGAAGAATGCGAAATGAGCATACAGGCCTTGCTCTTAACATGTTATCGTATGGTTTTGAACTCGGCTGCCATTACTGTCAAGTAGAGTTAGCATAACGCTGACAATACGATAACTTGACAGATGCAAAATGGTTTTACCTAGTACAATAGAGATGATGGTAAGGGTCTGGGGCCCATAGATATTTGTAATCTCAAGACTGCAACTCGAACGAAATTTGGTACTGATAGCCCAGAGACAGACGATTTTTATCCTATGACTTCTACACGGACGGAATCACGGGGAAAAGCTAGTCATTGATTTGTATTTATTTATCTACTTATATCGTTGTCTAGTACCCAAAGTACAGTCGACTATAAAGAGGTGTATCCACTTTTGGACCTTATTACAACGCAATGGCGAAGGCTCGCATATCATTCTTCGTAATAGGCCCTAAGCTATAATACGCTCTCCCGACAAACATCAAAAGCCCAACCAGTGACGCAAAATTTAAGAATACATTGAAAAAAATAAAATAGCTGGAGATTGCGTGTTACTCAATTGACGATTTTTTTTGAAAACATCAAATCGTAGACCCATACATAAAACAAAAACCTACAAAAACAAATTAATAATATCACGGGATATAATAATATCTAATCATTGCAATTAATAGTATTAAATAATGTATATTGACTTAATTATGACGTGTAAAATGTACCATTTGATCAATAAATGCTTGAAGCTTGAATAAAGTGAAAAAATGGTTACACCTCTTTGTTTTTGTCTGTACAAGCCTAACTTATTTTAGTTTAGACTAGGGTTTATTGGTGTGAGATTTTACCCTGACATTTAGTTATTTTTTCTACATAAACCTCCTTTAACCTCTCTCTTTTGGCTACTTACAATTGCAGCCTGTCTTTGATAACCCTAATAGTACACGTACTTGGTAGACGACGCGCCGCCTCTCGCAAAGTTAACGGAGGCGATCTCTTCAAATCGAATGTGGACGGGAGGCTTATGTACGTAGATGAAGCCTTTTTCTAAGGGGTAGAGGTAGCCAGCTGCTGCCTTGTATGAACATGCTATCGCCGGGGTCTTGTGGTGCCTGGAAAAACAACAAAATTATGAGGCCACATATGCTGCCCACACAAGAATAAAAAGGGACGACCTTATGTGCTACCACGCGAAGAACGTTGGCGTTGGAAGAGGCGCTTTTCTATCTTTAAAACAACAACATTCATTAAAATAATTGTTTACCAAGATTAAGATGTTATAAATACTCAACTATTTAATCAAAAGTAATCTTCAAAGGTCGTAGGATTTCGAAGATCCAACCAAAAACATGCGAAAACGGAGTCATGTTTGAAAAATAGAACCATCGAGGATTTTGTTTCTAATCGTGTTTTCACGTACGTTTAACCGTCTGATAAAAATATGATCAAGTTTAATATATCCAAAGAATAGATACATAGGTGTTATGGTCATTGATATCCAGATCGCGGACCACTACCGACTTTAGCATATTCTTCCTCCGAGAATGTGCTCTAAAATACACTGATTTGTGGTAAAATATGGCCGATGTACGTTGCAGCACCAAAAAATTTAACTTCGGGTAGACTATAGCAAAGATACACTATTCAATCAAGTCGAATTGAGTTCACTGGCTAGGCTACTATGCCCAGTGCAAAGGCCTCCTCCTTTATGCAGTCCTGGTGGCTGAAAATCGAAAAAGCTCAGCTGGAAGTTACAACATAGTCAAGAAACATATTCCAACGCGCTGCTAATTGTCAATGGACAGACAGGCGGACTACGTTCGTCGACTGAGTGAAGGGAGGTTATAATCCATTTAAAATTGCTCATATAGAGACACAAATAAGTTGCAAAGAGTGGACTTACCCTAAGAAATCACCAGGACCCGTTACTCTTCTGTTGATGATTACCTTCATTATTTTAGCTAAAACTTCGTACGTCGGGCCGGAGAGTTCTTTAGTTATTTTATCTTCATATTTCTCTTTTAACTCTTCCCTGAAACATTCCAAATAGTAATTGTAGATTGCCTATTTTCTATCCCCCCTAGCCTAAATAAGTGTCCCATTGCTGGGTAAATTCCTCTCTCCTTCCTGCGTTTAAGTCGTTATTTTGGCCTGAACTGTCTACGTCAGCACCATCTTGCGCGCACAAGGCAGACGTGATTTAATATTCAACCTTATTAACTTTACAAATAATTTAGTTATATAAGTGTACTATGGGTCCTAGAGAATGAAAACAATGATATAGGGAAATACGGTATACGGTATAGGCAATTTCACTACCAACGATAGTCGCGCCGTTTTATGAGGCCCTATTTGACAGCTGTCGACTCAGTACAAAATATGTTTAAGGTTATATTTTGTACCACGCTGACAGCTGTCAAATCGGGCCTCTTAGAACGGCGCGACTACAGGCTAATTGCCTAATGTAAATACACAATGGGCCTTAAGGATGTCAATAACTGATAAATTAAAGACACACAAGAATAATATCTTAGACATTGTATAAACTTAGTCTATACTTACTCAGTAAACGGCAACTCCATACTAGTCTCCTCCTCGACGCCAAAGAGCAGAACCAAGTAGTGGTATCTGGTCTGCCCCTGCTTGATGGGAGGGTCTAAGGACACCACAAAGAACATCTGCCGCGTGTCCTTGTGGGGCAGGAGGAACAGGCGGAGCACGGTCGACATGGGGATCTTGTAGTCGAACGTTTTACCGTGGAGCTGGAAGAAGGTCTGGAACACTTTGATGTCATAGCGACCACTGGAAAAGAAGAGTTTCAGTTAGTTAGTAATGTAAGAAAAAAGGTTCCTATTTTTATAATGCTGCAAACACACAGAGAGCGTAGGCGGTGCGCCTCCACCACGCCTTGCCCAATGCGACATCTAAAGCTGGGTACGAATCTGAGCGGCTCAGCCTGAAGCATACTCGCTCGCGAGCCAAATTGTTGCTCATAAACATGCGCAGGTGAGGCAGCGTGCTCGCCGCGAGCCGATATTTCAAAATGGCGTCGGACGCGATGACAGCCGCAGCAGCGTTTATCATAATTCACCGAATTATTAACAAAAAGAAGAAGAAATCGCCTCGGCAGTGGAACGGCTCAGCAACTTTATCAAATTTGTACGCGCCTCGCCCACAGACAAGTTAGAACTGAGCCGTGCGTGCCTCAACCCGAGGCTGCTCTAATACGTACCCACCTTAACATTACTTTATAATAATATACCCCGCGGCGTGTCGCTAACCATCTCTATGTGATTAATTACGTGTTAGTTGCGAATTGCGGTTTTTGATTGAAATTAATTTTATGTTAAATTAATATTTGTCACTAGAGTTGTATTTTAGGTACAGTCAAGTTGTAATGCCAGCCAGTCTTTTATATGTACCTTGTCGTTTTAACCCCTTGGAGAGATAAGTGCAGCAGTTCAAAAATGACGTTAAAGTGACAAAGTATGCAGCTACTTATAGTATAGGGCTGACCGTATCTTAGGATTCTTGGTTTATTCAGTTAGCCTTTTCAACGCTATGTCAAATACAAAACACGTCACTCTTACGGCAGTGACCGCTTAAAACTAGAGCTAATGTCAACCTATCCTCATAGAAACTCAGGTGTATTTTGCGCTGTCAACCATGGCGAAATTATCAGCCAATGGCGTTAAAAAAGTTAAGCAAGAAATATGAAACAGTGCTGTCCTATAGTAACTGACACTAGCCGCTGTCGGTTATTTCTCGCAGCTATTTGTTGGGGTATTTGCGGCTTGATACTGTTTTGAATAGAGCAAAGCCAAGAAAAGCGTGGGTTTTGATAGCTACGGTCATCCGCTTACTCTAATTAGCACCAAGTCGGCCGGGAGATCATTCGACGCTAAATGCAAGATTAATTTGACCGCGACCTTACACTACAGAGTACGCAGACGAACAACAGATCGCTATAGTGTCTAAACGTGTTATTTACTTTTACGGGTATTTCACAAACGCGCTTGTTTCTTATCATAAGGAAACAACTGTCTTAAAACAAAGAAGACTTTATTCCATCAACACTAGACCGACATTGGAAGTGACATTATTTCCCGCTTGAGCCGATTTTGCATCGTTTTGTTTGGCCTTAGTTATCGTTTGACCGCGCACCACGACGGTCGCTAACATGAGATCTTTTTATTTATCTTTCGCTTTGTGTTTAATGAAACTAACAGTGATAAAAGCGGAATGGGGAGCTTTTCATAGCATTTTATACCAATACGTTACATGTAAGTAATTTATGTGTATAGAACACTCCGTTAAGTAACGGGAAGTTGGCTTAAAATACGAATTCCCGTTCATCCTTACTGTAGTGCATTAAATTAATTTAAGATAATAAAAAATAGCCCTAAATCAAAATGTATTATTTTATTGAATCAAAGCAAACTTTTAGGTTCAAAATTCAGTGACATAGTCCATTCGTGACTTAACTTTTAAAAAGGTTCATTTTATTTATTTAAATATCTGACATTAGTAGGCAGCTCTCTTGTCTGTATGAGTGGGTAAAAGTGATAGAAATGTCGGATATTAAAAGTTCCTACACGTACGTCACTATGCCAAACATTTAAGGTTAGTATAATAAATATTCAAACACGTATTGGAACTCATTAAGTTATCTTAATGTTTTTCTGTATTTTATTCTTATAAATATTTTTCTCATGTTATCCGATTGAGGCTATAGCTGAGTTCGTCAATGCCGTAATTCTGAGGTCACTACCATTAATCATAAGATAAGTAGGTAGGTGCTTCTCCAGTTTGTTGACACTGCTCACTGAACAGCAACATTAACTGTAACTTGATTATATTCGGACAGTCTTCGTTTCCAAACTGTTTATATCGCATTAATTATAAGGAAGACGTAAATGCTTTGATGAATTTATAGCGGTTAAGTATCTCAACGGCCTTAAAAAAGTACGTGTACATGTTATATATTAATTACAATCAATTTAATAAGTCCAATACAACCCTAATTAAACCATTATTTTCAAACATAATACACACTTATTTATTACTCTTATCTTTTGTATCTCAGTTATACTTTTACGATTTTTGGGAACCAAAGTACAAATTCCTTAGGTTTATTTTTAACTGAAGACCTTCGAAACCTTTATGGGTTGTCTACCTGTTGTCGACAAGCATTGGGCCGAACAGGTTAACGGAATAAAGTGTTTTTTTATTATTCGTTTGTATTCCGGAAATATGTAAATTGTATGTGAATAAGGTACATTTCGCGTGGCAGTCAGGTGGCGCAAAAAGACGGATATTCTTTTTAAAGAGTCGCATTCACGGCTTTTTGGAGATGCCTTCCGATTCCGAAGCGCGGGGCCCCTGCCCGCGAGGCCGTAGGCGGTAGCCCGCGTCGTCCACGCCTTACGCCGTCCCTTATTAATGGAAGTGGTTCTTTGGTCAAAATCGGTTAAGCTAATCAAGAGATAAAATGAGCTCGTGTGCGGTTACCAATCCTGCGTCGGGGTTTTTAAAGTTATTTATAAATTTATTCTCAGTTATACTTTATTTGATTCCAGGTGACCACAACAAATCACTCGAGAAAGATATCAGCTCCGTACAAGTCCACTTCTACGACTTCAAAAACAATGTGAACAGGTCCTACCCACTCCTCACGGCTGCTTCAGACATAACCAGTTCCATAAACCTGGACATCACTCGGCGTCTAATATTTTTCGTGCCCGGCTTCAAATCGAACATTTACAGGAAAACTGAGGAGCTAATACGCCAAACCTTCCAAGATGTGCAGAACACTTATTTAATAATCGTAGACCACTCAGCGTATACGTCTGTGACAGGGGGTAAAGCAGAAAGCTATAGCAGAGCAGTGTCGTATGTTTACTACATTGGCAAAGCGTTAGGATTGTTCCTAGCTGAACTAAGAGGAAAACAGTTCCCATCTGCCAAAATACATTGCATTGGGCACAGCTTAGGAAGTCAAATGCTAGGATACGCTGGAAGCGCTTACACTAATACGACGTCAGAGAAGATCTGGAGGATCACCGGCATCGATCCAGCAGGTCCATGTTTCTCTAACAGCTTCATAGAAGAACAAATACGCTCTGGCCTAGCTCAGTACGTAGAAGTATACCATTGTAATGCTGGCGGGTTAGGAACGACAAGCGTATTGGCTGACACTGACTTTTTCCTCAACAAAGGCAGCAAGCAACCTGACTGCAGCAGTGGAGTGATACCTGTCAAGGGCGATTCTGATCAGGCCAAGTGTAGCCACAAAGCGTGTATCACGTTATGGGCCAAGACTGTGCACATGCCGGGGGCATACTTGGCCTGGGCTTGTAACTCCTACAAGGCGTTCTCTAGAGGCGCGTGCGCAGGGAACGAGGTCACGATAGCGGGGTATTTCAACCCTGGTAATGCAACTGGAGTGTTTTATGCTTCGACGGATGGATATGGTAATTGATTTGGATCATCGATTAAATGCTTGACTGAATTTTCAAGATGCTAAATTAGGCTTATTTGATTATTTTAGGCTTGTTGATGTGGTTGTGATTTTCATTTTTGTAAACAAATTAAAATAATTCACCACGAAACTCTTAAGGTGTAAATCAGTAAGGTATAAATTTTTGATTTGTTGAAATACTCGAACAGCAGAATGGATTTCCATGACATTAGCGACACAGTAGAAAATGTTTAGGAATAAAGTGTAGGCGTGGGCGGTCTGTCCCGGACATTCAAATTCAATTAATCATTCAGTAAATTGGCCACATCAAGGCTCATTTACACTTTGGTAATCTGCTATCGTTTTGGGCCAGAACATTGTGGTAGGGCCAGATCTGTTGCCCAAATTCGATAATTCCGCTTAGCAATTATTTCAGTCGCGTTTTGCTGAGCTCCCAGAAGTAGGAGTTCTTGGGAAATTGATATTTGAAATGCCCAATCATGCGACTCATGATGTAATGTGTGTGGTTCAAAATAATCATGGGCAAAAATTCTAGAGTAAAATCACGAATGGGAAAAAAACGCGAATGATAGGATAGTTTTCGTGGCAATAAAGGAATTTCTTGTAAATAGTGGCAGTTTTCACTATGGCATAGAGAAGGCATAGAAACAGACGCCACCTGATAGCAAGTGGGTGAGGTCCAAAAAGTAGGCCTCGCTATCTCACGCAATTAAAATTTACAATTCTAAGGATACTTCTCGTCGCAAAACGGAAGATTTTTCGTCTTCGTTGTTTGTATGGTTAACTACGCTTAACTATCCAACTTTTTGGTCCTTACCCAAGTGCACTCTAAAGCCCATTTACATTATACAACTTTCTTGCACATTCAATACAATAAAACTGAGGAAATCATAAAATTGCTCAGTCTAAACCTCACCCTAAGTATTGGCAGGAAATAATTGCATACAATTATTGCCGATTCTTCTACAATAAAGTCATATAATGTAAATGGGCCTTAAAGCCCCACAGACTTGTACAATCTACATTGCAAAGCCGTTGCTAACCCTGAGGATGAAGATGGAATGCATCTATGCTAGTAATTTCACTAGTTCTCTTATCCCACACTGGAGCACAATAATGCAAACACTGCTTGGCTGCAGGTTAAAGGATATGATGGGCTTAAAGATAAAAGTAATTTGCGCAACAGGAAAGAAACATCGTCATTATCTTAACCCCATTAATAATCTGTATTGTACTCACCGAGGTGTAAGACACTGCAATTCCCTGAAGATGGCAATGGCGTCGCCCGAGACGGATATGACGCTGGCCTTGTTCATGACCTGCTGGTGGAACGCCTCCACGGAGTCTATGTCGCCAGCCAGCTCATTTGTGGGGATGTGAAAACGCATTTCCATGAGTGACGCAGGGGTGTCGTCATTCTGAAGTTTTCAATGTATTTGAGTTTGTTTCAGTAAATAAGGCTTTTTATTCCATACAAGAATATTTAAATGATAAAGTGTTATTTATTTCTGTTTCTTTGACACTTCTCTTCTTTGTAAGGTTGTCTGGAAGAGATCGATACTTAGCGATAAGACCGCCTATTGACTCGCTTAGAAAGTTTTTATTTGTATTTTACTTTTCTTGCTGTATTTGTATGTGGTGTTCAATAAAGAATATTTGTATTGTGTAAAACAAAAAAGTATATTTAGTCTGTAAGGATGCATGCTGCATGCTAATTGTAGCTATTTGTAAGCCTAACGGCAAAACATAGTGGTCCTAATTACGCCATTAAATGTATGTTAACACCTATGTTTTACAAATAAAATTATTTGTTTTTGTATAATAATATGTTGGCATGTACAATAATATTGTATTAAAAGGACTTACTGAGCCAAAGAAGTCGTAACTATTGTATACAACAGTCAAAGGCAACACAATGCCCTAAAAATATCTGACGCTTACTTATGCCTCTAATACGGACATGTCAGATATTTTGTTTAGATTTAGATACTAGGTATTTACTTTATTACTGGTGACTGCACCGTCAACGTTAATATGGTAGAGGACAAAGTCTCAAAAATATCTTTGTCTCCATTGATCACCCACATGACTGCTACAATATTGTCTTTAAGAAAATTATTTAAGAACAACCATACAAAGAAACAGAATGACTGTTTTATAGAATATGCCAAACATTTCTTAATTTAGATGGAAATCACACATTCCTCCTGGTGACATTAGAAAACTTATTTTTACATTTAACTTTGTGATTTGATTTATTATTTTTTGTAGGTAAGTATCCATTAATTTTTGACATTGACTTTTACTTAATTATTTTCGTTTTATCATGCATAATTTGTATACAATACAATACAATACAACACTTTATTGTCCACCAAACAAAAACATTACACAGAAATAGACATTATTTGTTTATTTATTTCACAACAATAAAGTTTTTTTTTAAATTGATGTGCAATGTAAATGTTACTTGTATTATGAAATAAATAAAACCATATTATCTAAAATCTAAAACTTATTAATCAATTTCTATTAATAAGCAATCTAAACAAATGACAAATTTACAGTCCGTCAGGGCAAGCATGATAGTGATAACTAGTTGAAGTTTTTAACAAGTTGGGTTGGGAGTACTGTAAGAAGATGTATCATAGCCCCTCATATGCTCAAAATTTAGATATCATTTTGTATTGTTTTCAAACTTAATTTCATGGACTATATCGTAATCAAAAGAGACTTGAACTTTGTGCTTTTTTACCTACCTCAGATGAGGGGTTAAAGATCACTATAATTTTATTATAAAAATTCAATAAATTTTATAAATAGTTACCTGATGAAACTCCAGTGTGACTTCATTCTTTCCTGTGTTGCATTGTGATACATAGTGTAAAGGTATTTCAAAGGCGGTGTGGGAGCCAACATTGAAGCTGAGCATGGCCCCATTAAACTTAGCTGTGCCCCAATTCCATCCCTTGAGAGACAACTCCTTTTCCAACATGTCTTTGTGGTAGTTTGATTTAAAGAACTTGGCCACTTTGTCTTGTTCCTGTGTAAGAAATATGTTAGTAACATTTTTTTAACTAGCATGGTGGTGGCGATGGTGGGTGGGGACTCCCGCCGGGACTAGGGAGCTGTCAATCAGTCTACTGGTCATTCCGTGTACGCAATACACATTCCTAGGTTGAGCCGTAAGCTAAACTAGCATAGCTAACTTGTCAATTGAGAGGACTTATGTGTTAGTTGCTGTAAAAAATCAAACTTTTAATTTCACACACTTTTAAAACACTACAACTGATGCAGCCGCTTACAATTATTCATATCTTTATTTTAAACTGTCCAATGATGCTTGCAATAAGTAGGGCATTAGTTAATTTGGTTTACAGTGAGAGAAACCTTTTAATTATATACATGCCAGGTCTGTAGAAATATAATGGTTTTTTATTGAAATGGTTTGCCAAAAAAGAAAACAAAAAAGTTAATATTGTCAAGAGGTTGAAACCTTATACTCTTGTAAGCCTAGGAGCAGACTAGTTCTAGACCTAGATCAGAGCAATAACAGTGATGCTGTCTAGTAGAATATAAAAAATGCTACAGGCATTGCATTGAAATAATTTTAAATAGGATCATGTAGGAATCTGAATTAAAAAATCTAGTAAGGTATCGTTACGAAAGAAAGTAATAAGAGTAATATAGGAACAAACCCCTTCTTTGAATCCTCCGTATCTGTGTAGAGTGCCGTTTTTCAGAAATATTCTCAAGCCCCAAGACCCTACGAATTTCTGGAAATTCACAAGTTCTATATCGTTAGCGGATATCTGTTCCACCTTGCCGGTCTTGCTGTTTTTGAATACGATACTCTGATCAGTCATTTTTAATCTTCCGGGCACCTGCGAATTAAAAAACGGTAATGATTATTGCAGCATGTTTGCAGTCGATTTAAGTGAGAATAAAGTGGCAAAATAGTAATTTTTTACTTACCATGGCGCCTTTAATTTCTGCCGATACATCGTTGTATTCTAGAAATTCCATTATGAACGTCTATAAAAGAATAAATTCACTTGAATCCACGCCGTCGTAAAGATAAACGTGCGCCAAACAATTTTTCTCAATAGCGGCAACAACGAGACGAGAATGACAGCGCGAAAGAATGAATGGTATGGCATGAGCGAATGAAGGGTAAAATTAGTGATGTGCTTTTAGTGTGCCAAATTGATTACGGAACCCATAAAATAGATTTTGATCACTAAATTAATATTTTGTCTACAACTTGAACTTAAAATATAGACAAAACAAAGTTTATAATAATCAGGGAAGATCTTTAACAAATGGTTTTATCGATCAAATTTCATCGATATTTTGCGAGCTCTAGAGTGTTCATTCATTGCAAGTTCGTTTGTAAAGTCGCGTTTGTTGTGTAGTGTGCGTTTTGTTCCGTCAGTTCCGTGCGTTTCGCTTGTTACGCTACCTGCTCTCAGTCATCCAAAATTTGACAGACGTGTTGCATTGCAAGTAGTGTGTGATTTTTTAATTTAAAATTATAAACAATAATTGTTTGGCTATAAATCTTCTGTTTTTAAATAGTATGTTATCGAAACAAGTGTGCTTATCTGGTTTTCTTTGTAAAATGTGAATATTGTGCGTCGATTTACGAATAGTATATTATTCAATTGTCCTCCCACGTTTATTTGAAAATTAAACTGTGGTGTTGGATTTCCTGCTGCAAGGGATTTATATGTATTTGACCCATGGCGTCGCTATCGCTGCCTCGTGTTCTTCAGCTTAAGAAGAATAGCTTAGACGCTGAGCGCGAGAACTTTGAGAAGTTTCAGGTGAGTGCGGAATAAGCTGTAGAGCATCGTTAAAAGGGACGGTGTTGACACTGAACATATTATGACTCGATACTCGACTAACTAATTGAGTAGTGTCGTTACTCCGGCTGACCTTAATTATTAAAAGTGTGCTGCAAGCTTGAGGAAACTTGTTAATTAGCAAACAAAGTTGTAAAACCTTTGTGAGCTATAATTAGGGTTGCCATCCGTCCGGGTTTCCCCGGATTTGTCCTAGTTTAGAGTGCATCCGGGGAGCGTCCGGGGAAGGTTTCATTTGTAGACCAAGTTTAAAAAAAAAAATAAAAAAAAAAAAAGGGCTGCCCGCGAGACACGCACTATGCTCGCACACCACGATCAACCGACGAACCAAGTATATTCACCGTTCCCCCACCCCTCCCGTTACGGTTGCCATGGTCCGCCGTTTGTTCGTTCGAATTCGCGACCCGCGTCCCGCACTCCGCAGCGACGGTTTGACGAATGTAGACATTGCGTCGTTCCAGTTAAGCGGGTGAACTTACGTAGGTGCATGTGGTAAGCAAAGAATATTTTTCTTAAATATCGTAGTTTAATTTTTACAGGTAGTGTGACACTGCTCTTCTGAATGCTCTGTCTATCTGTTTTTGTAACCTTTTCACATGAACAGATAAGTACTTAAGCTACTTTTTATCCAAAAATATAATAATATTAAGTCAAGATGCAGTATCATTTTGCTTTTTGAATGTTTAATTTTTATTTGCTTAGAATTTTCTATTCTTTCTACAGATTTTCAAATATGCTATTTTACTAACAAAGTCGTGGGTGGCTAGTAATTGTTATAGTTTTAATTTTACCCCTTTGTTTCGAAATTCTCTATTGACTATATTTTTAGGTATAAAAAAAGGAATTAGGTATAAAATTATTTATTATTTATTTTATACTTATTTTATTCTTTTCAGATTAGACACCAAAATGCCTAAGCGTAAATGCCTATTTAACAGTGATTTGGAAAGTAAGTTCCCGATGTTTAAAAAAGGAAGATATGACTGGGATGCGTTTTGTGTCGTTTGTTCTACGAGTATTTCAATCGCAAACAAAGGCGTTACAGACCTAAATGAGCATTTAAGTACGCTGAAACACAAAACAAATTTAAAGAATCAATCAAGTACTTCGAATATTGCAAGATATTTTGTGAGATCGACATCGGAGGACCTCCTTATTTCAGCAGCGGAAGGCTCTCTCGTCTATCATACAGTAAGCCATCATATGTCTTTTAATTCATTGGATTGCACTTGTGCTCTCAATCGCGAAATATTTTCGGCGTCAGATACTGCAAAAAAAGTTACGTGCAATCGAACAAAAGCAACTGCGATCGCCACCGGAGTGCTAAGCCCTTTGTCGGTTGAACAACTTAAGACTGATTTAAAAGATGTACCATTCATAAGTGTGGCTACTGATGCTAGTAATCACGGAAGCATAAAATTATTCCCGCTGGTTATTCAATATTTTGATGTAAAAAAAAATGAAATCACTACTAAGGTGCTTGAAATTGAAAACACTGAAAACGAGACATCTGACACTATTACTGAACTGATAATAACACAGCTTCGCCGGCATGATCTCTTGTCTAAATGTATTGCTTTTGGTGGTGATAATTGCAATACAAACTTCGGTGGGATAGAAAGATATGGAAAAAATAATGTTTTCCACAAGCTGAAGGAAAATCTAAACCCAAACTTGGTTGGTGTGGGTTGCTCTGGACATGTCATTAACAACGCAGTGCACCACGGATGTGATTTACTGGCAGTAGACATAGAATCCATCGTCTTAAAAATTTATAATTTTTTTTCCACTTACACAGTACGAACCGAAGCTCTTAAAGAATTCTGCGTAACGGCTGAGGTCGAATATAAACAGCTTCTGTATCATTCCAAAACGCGTTGGCTAAGCCTGTTTCCAGCTATCGAGCGAATTCTGAAGCTCTACCGTCCTTTACTTAATTATTTTGAAAGCATAGAAAGGCCACCTGTTTTAATTAAACAGTTTTTCGAAAATCCTCTCTCGGAAGCATACCTGTTCCTTATACACTCAATTATGCACACCATTCACACAAAAATACAGACATTAGAGAAAGGCGATAATTCAATTCTTGAAACAAAAAGCATACTTGCTTCCATAACAAAAAGTTTAGATGACCGAATTAAGGAAAATTTTGTGCCGCTGAACGTTCAGAGTATTATAAATAAAGAAGATGAAAACAGGAAACAAGAGTTTAAAAAATGCACACATGACTTCTACAATGAAATTAAAAGATATATCGAAGAATGGATGAAGCCTTTGAAACAATTTGAGAAATTTGATTGGATGTTTTTGCCGAAAATTAATAACAACACAGAGTGGACTCTTATTGAAGACACTGTCCTCTATTTGAAAGATAAAAACATAGACATTAACGACGCAAAATTAATTGACGAGTGGGTGAATTTAAAGGCTTTTTGCCAAAACTTAACTGAACAAGATAAGCTTTTAAATTCCAATCAACTTTGGGTAAAATTTTTTGAAACGCCAAATGCGAATTTATATTCGGAATTGCTGAAAATTGCGCAATATTTTTTTTGCATTCCGGCGCACAATGCCAACGTGGAGAGGGTATTCTCATTAATTACACAACAATGGACTAAAGAAAGAAATTTACTAAGCGTAGAAACAATTTCTTCAATAATTAAAATTAAATTAAATTTCCAAGAATACAGCTGCACTGATTTTTATAAATTACTTTTAAAAAGGGAAGATATTCTAAAAGCTATCGGAAAAAATGATAAATACAAAAAAACTGAGAATTAAAAAGGCAAGAGGCTGAGGAAAACGCTTCAATAGCTAGATAGACAAATCGTATACCTAATTTTGAGTGCAATAATTGCTTTTTATTTTTGTAGTTAAAGTTATGATTGTTTTTATTGAGTAAAAACTATTTAAAATATGGTTGTTGATCAAAACTTCAAGTTGATGAAAATGAGCATAGGATTGATTATTTTGTTTTAAAATTTTAATAATGTAACTTACATTGCTGTAGGTCTAAACTTTAAAAATGTTCTGTTTTGTTGTTTAATATTTAAGAAGACTGAATTTAGTTTATTTTCTGCTAAAATAGGTATATTTTGTTATATAAATGACTGCTGATAAAAAGTAAAGCAGATAATAATTATAGAACTATAGCTAAAAGAGTTACCTCGAAAATTGTAACGCTGAATACTAGATTGGTCTAAGTAGGTACTTTTAAGATTTTAATTCATTAAATATATGTTTTTGTTTAATATTTTAATACGGTTTTGTTTTCTTACTTCAAGAATTTAAAAAGCTGATTTATGTAAACAATTTGTAACAAATTGTGATATGATTCTGTTTTGTTAAAATAATGAATGAATAAAAAAGGTGATTTATGACATTTTCAACTGTTTTTTATTACATTGAATATGTTTAAAAGATCTTGTTGACATGTCCGGCTTTCGGACTCTAAAATCCGGGGTTTTCACGCGTCTTGTCCTGTTTTCCAAATTTTAGAGATGGCAACCCTAGCTATAATAGTCTAACTCCAAAGTATACTTAACATAATATTATGACGTTTATGTTATGTTAGTGATAGTACATTAAGGGACATGGCATGTGCAGGTTGTCAGTCTCATCTGGTTGTGCACAGCTGTGTCAATGGCTCATCCTTTCTTAAAATTGTTTTTTGTAATTAATCTGCGGGGGCAGCTAGTTTTAAAACAGTTTAACAAAACAAATTACATAATTAACAAGTTATAAAGTCTTTTGTTTATTTATGTTCTCTTTCATGTTAATACTTAGAAACAGTTTGACATACTTTTTGGTCAAAACTTAAGAAATGTTGAAAAGTGAGATACCATTTTGTTTTCTTATAAATTTGGTTCCCTCAACAGAGAACAGTCGTGATTAAATTGTCTGTTAAAGAACCTGCAAGTTTATGCAAATTTAACGAGATATGTATATTTAAATATGTTACAAAATCTGCCATTTCTACTAGTTTCTGGCCAACACAGATTCATAAGATATCAGTACCAAATGTAATAGCAAAATTAATTTTCAATTAAATTAATAAAATAATACCTCCTATTTTGATTCATATTTGTTTATACAGTGCATTGATGCCAAGGTTATTACAGAATTGTAAATAAGCATTTGAATTGTTGCATAGTTTATTTGGTTTGGTTGCATAACTTTGTTTATATTAAATACTGGCTTTGGCCTGCCACTGCATGCACTTGCAATGTGTTTATTGCACAGAATCATGCAAATGTGCAGTTTAAAATGTTCAGTTGAAGTCATTAATATGTTTACACTTTAGTACCTTGTTTAACATCAATTCAATTGTCATAATTATATGAAATGATCACTACAATTAAAGTGACGAGGTACAAAAGTGTAAACATAATTTTATGAAATATACTGGAACAAATAGTAATGTAACACATAAAATAATGGCCTTTGTTTTGGGGTCCACAGGTAAAGAGGTAATATTATGACTACAGTTGTTGGTATTTCTGTAGCTCTGCCTACCCCACTCTAGGAATGAAGGCATGATTGTATGTATGTATTATGACTACAATCTCTTAGATAATAATTCTACAAGGTGTTGCAAAATAATCCGTAAAAAAGAAATTACAAAAGTAGTGTCAACCCTTATTAAATAACGTCAGTTCAGTATCTTAGGTACACAGTATACTAGGGTTGACACTACCTTTGTAATTTCTTTTTTACGGATTATTTTGTAACACGTTGTATATTGGTGTCTTACAGTTATAATGAAAAAAAATATGTCAAATAATTATCTGATTTGTCTGTTCACCCTTGGATTTTTCATCAATGTAGAATAGGTTGAGTATTCATTCTAGATTGAAGTAGATTGTGACAACTATCTCGATATATTTGGCAATACAGCTACATAATATTATTTGCTTCTGAATTTAATGTGTATTTGACTTAAAGATGTTGGGTAAATGTACCATTAATAAAATTTTATCTGGATTTTAAATCTAGATCTAATAAATTTTTCACTTTATTCACGATTTTGTTGTAAGTCTACCAGATATTATAAAGTAGGTGTAATATCATGCCACTAGAAACACTTACTCAACATAGAGGAAATTGTTACGTCTGGCTGCGCGTACGCATTCACGGGGCTAGCATAATGTTTATGGCTCTCACTCACACTTTCAAAGCATAGTAGGTATGAATAGTACAAATTACAATCGCGGTGTAATGGAAGCTTAACCTAAAGAAGGTTGCAGTAAGTCGACGTAATCTTTGTAGATTTCCCTCTAAAACAATAAAAAAATAAAAGTTTCATTTCAGGATAAGAGCTATCTGTGTGCTAAATTTTATTCAAATCTGTTCAGCTTTTCAAGCGTCATTGAAATACAATCATCTAAACATACACACATTTTTTTTAATTATTTACAATATTATTTGCCCGAACGCAGAGGATGCGTTCATCTCTACAACTCGCGATCTTGGGCGGTGAACGTGTTAAAGCGTCACGCTAGCCGCGTTACGTCCGCACGTGTGCAACTATGCCGCGTTGCGTCACCTCCTGTCCTCCGTGTGTACAAACATCGCACACACGCATTCAATGTAACAATCAAGACGATTCCAATATGTACACAATACAATGTTCATAAGTTTTCACATTTCCGAAAATCTTCGACGAATTCGGTTCATTTAACATGATATTTAGAAAAAAAATATGTCTTATGATAAAGACGAATGTAGAAGAAACAATATTTGCGTACTGATCAAGCCGATGTATACGAACTGATAATGGGAAAAACCAAGTTTATTACAAACATAAATAAATAATAACAATAGTCCACGGCCGTGTAAAAGTGATAGCTATACAAACCAATAGCTAAGATAAAATATTTATATCTGGTAAGTGGTCTGATAACCAATAGTCAACCCTCACTTTATTTTTAAATTATTACATCTAGGTTGGCATTGGCACATTGTTGCATATCCGTACCTTAGAAAGAAAACCAGAACCGGTTAATAGAATCTTAGTAATGGTGCCCATATGCGTATTTGAAGGTCCCAGAGATGCCATATATGCCAAGGTAGACCATCCAGGGGGTTTTAGTGGGCATCCACACGTGCAGTGGCTAACCCTTATCTCATATAACCCGGCTTCTTCCCCTAACAAAGTCGGATATCTTGAGAAAATAACCCACTCAAAAAAAGACCATTGAAACTAGGTGAGTAGTACTCGTACCTACCAACCATAAGGAAGATGTCGTAGCCCCCAAGTCCCCCAACTAACTACCGGTTGAGGCCGTTTATATATTGCTAACGATACAGAATACAAAATTCAAAGGACAAAAGTGTAATAACCTGATAAAGTCACTGCGAATGCATGCAAGGTTGGACGTTAGCTCCCACTGCAATTTACTAATTTAAATTGATCCCTACGCAAATGCCGACGAGTCGACCCACTTAGATTATGTACTCTGCAGACGAAGCGAAGATAACCCGGACATTATGTGTACGCGACAATATCGAGCATAACCACACCTAGATTCGATATTGACGGAAGAACTAAAGAATATAAACTAGCTGTTGCCCGCGACTCCATTCGCTTAGAAGTCGTTTATCGCTATTCCTTCAGGGACCGTCTAATTTTTTGGGATAAAAAGTACCATATATCCTTCCCCAGGATTCAAACTATCTCCATGCCAAATTTCATCAAAATCGGTTCAGCGGTTTATCCCTAAAAGCGTAACAAACAGACAGACAGAGTTATTTTCACATTTATAATATTAGTATAGATGTATTTCTAACAAACGACAAAAAAAAGGGGTGTTATAAGTTTAACGTGTGCTTCTGTGTGCCTGTGGCATCGTATCAGCTCGCAAAGAGATGGACCGATTTGACAGCGGCTTTTTTCGAATGGAAGTTAGTTTTATCAGGATAGTTTCATAAAAATCGGTTGGTCCGTTTCAGAGATATTAGTTGTGAAGGAAGGGTCGCTAGTATGTCGTGGGCTTTTATCTGTTAAATAGTTATTGTTATTTCTTCCCTTTTATTTATTGCCAAACATCAAGTACAAATAAATCGGTTGATTACAATAAAGTTTAAAGGGAAGTTCAAACCCTGATAACATTTTCCAATTCAGTTTCTCTTCAAATGTATCGACGTGGAAATTGGAATCGGCTTTAGCCGATTAAACACCATTATGTCTTTGCAAAGAGTGAAAAAGACTGTTCGGCTCGGCTAACTGGGTTATTCTGACCGTCATAAGCCGATTCCGCGTCGATAGATGTAGAGAGGGAAAGCCTTTACCAACTATTATCTATTCTGTGCCTTTACACGAGAATCGGAAATTCAGTTCTTTGAAGTCAGAGTGATAGTTGGATAAGTTTTTTGTTAGTAACTAACGAGTAATGCATGTGAAGGTTCTCTAGACAGGTAGGTATTGTGATTAGATGAAGAAAATCTATTGAAACGCGTTCAAGAGTTCTGTCATCAATACTAGCGTAAAGTGTGTTTAATCACCTATAGGTACTGTTAAGGTTACTATTACCATTCAAATTAGGTTGGTCATTCAATCTGAATAAGTAGGAAATAACAAACTTATTTATTTTGTTTTTTTTGCCGCTGTTTAGTTGTGTTCCGTATTTTATTCTTCATTGTTCGTAAACTTACCGCATTTCATTTATACATTTTGTTCGCAAACGGTCGCAGTGCACAGAATATAGAGGTTCATTTGTTTGCGAAAGGAGTTTTGCCGGTTATTTGTTAATCACAGTCGCGTCCATTATTATCGACAAAATTTGATAAAGGCGATTGTATCTGACGCATCCGATAGCTTATCGGCTTCGTGCTTCATACACCTTAGTATTACTTAGTCCGCCCTTTAGAAGGAATCACACTAGTGTTTGTTTCTGTTAATCTAAACGTTTTCGTTTCAACAAGTTTACTGTGCAAAACTTTTTTAGGTAAGTCTTCCAAAATTTCTCGAAATTACTGCTCTCGCAGTATATGTTTTGACTTTCAGTAAACAATTGACTCGGATAATGTTTTTATCACTTGTGATGAAGTGTTAACGTCGTACTTGAGAATACATTGATCTCCCATACAGACGTCTGCATCTCGTCCGTTGAACCCGTAGATTTGCTTCATGTAATGAGATCGTTCGTTGTTCCCATTCGATATAACTCAGATCAGTGAGAGACCTGCTTTATAGTTATTCCCACAAGTATTGATTCTAATTTCAATAAGGCTTTTGTGAAATGCGTATCGAATTGCCGAATCTGTAGCGAATGTAAGAACACGTGTGCTTATAGCGTATCCTATGTCTTTTTATCAAAGGTAATTGATTCGATAGCAAACAACTTTCCGCCTATTATTGTAAAGTTTCAGTAGAAATTAGTGAACACATTCAGTGCTAAAAACTTAAAAATGTATTTTTTTAAACAAAAACCGGAAGTCTACCTAATACTGTAAACACATTCACTGCCCATGATCATTTGTATAAAACTTTGACGCACTGTCTGCGTCATGGGCATTAAGTAAGTCGGTAGATGTACGGAAAAATAAATTATGTATGCAATGACGTTGACAACACGTCTCGAGACAGTTGGCGGTTGCATTTTGAGAGGATACGCGAGCAATAACAGATCTAATAAAATACTTCATTCCTCTTTGTGATTTTGCGCAAGTTGTTTTTGAGATGATTTGAAACTATATTTAAACATAATATTCTTGGCCACATAATCAGTAGGTATTATATCTAGTCTATATTAGAATTCGGCAGACTTCACAGCAAAACTTTCACCAGCCACCATAATTACTCAAAATCGCTTAAATGCGGCAAATAAAGTAAAAAGATGTGTCATTATATTTCGGGGAAAACGGAAATGGCACCTCAATATATTTCGAATAAAAATAGTTTTAGAGTTTCTGGCAGCGAGACAGTTACTATACTAAATAGTTCAGTAGCCTCGTATAAAATATATTTTTGATAAAAAAATAGCACAGGACCAATTGTGATGAAGATCTTTGGGAAAGCTTATCTCTGGCAGTGAACGTGTTTTGACTGATATGATGACGATAAAAAAAGATTGTTAGCAAGACAAAAGGCTGGAATAAACAAAACATAAACCTAGGCTTGTTTAGACATTCAACTTGTCTGCATGATCCGCACGACCTGTACAACTTGATTTTAGCACTCGTGGAGAACGCGCGATTTACGATTTACATGCAATCTGTGCTAAATAATCTGATTACAATTATAATAAATAAACATCTGCTACATTCAACCTTCTTATACTTCTCATAATATTGAATTAACACGCGAGGATTTGCGCTATTGAACATAATAGTACAGAGAAGTTTACTAACATAGACTATGTATAAGATGTTATGAGTCATAATATACACGCAACAGCGTCAGTGTTAAAGATATTTACGCATAAGTATATATAGCTAGCTTACCTTGTTAATGCGCTTGAGGTTTGCTGCTCACTTAAAGGCATTCATTTGCACAAGGTCTATGATTTTTATTGAGGGTTTTATGGTGATTTATAGACCCGTGCAGTTACCACTGTTTACGTGGGTGTTCCCGTAACATTATTTGGCACTTACTGTAACCTGAAGAAACGGCGTCCGAATGCGTGAAGTAATTCCGTAGGTTTTTGTCAAAAAAATTGTGAAATTCAGAATAGTTTCAAATTGCTGTTTCGTTAGTTCGAGCAGGGATTTGTGTGTATGTTCGCGTACACACATAATGTGTATTTTCATTTCATTTAGTGACCTTACAGGTTGGTTTGAATGAATTTATTCGAACAGAAAAAGACAATATAGGCATCCGTGAACTTATCAGTAGGTACACAAATGTCAAGAAACGCATACATTCGCTTCGGCCTAAAAACGTGAGAATAATAACAATTTCCTTTAGCACCGTTGTACTTACGTTACAGAGAGCCACAAATAACATTCAAGGTGTTGACCTGCATATGGGTGTAGTGTATGTGTCTTGCCGACCCTTTAAATCCTTTTTAATACCACCAATTTAATATTGTGCCACCAAATATTTTTAAGATAAGGTAGAAAATAGAAATGAATTATCAAAATATCATAAAATAAACAGGCATTTTTCTAAACAACAGTTAACAACCTGCCCATTGCGATTTTTTTTTCTACATAATGCAATCTGCCATCTAAGTGGCGGCATACATAAAATCCATGCAGAAATGGACTGTACTAGGCCGTTTTGGTAGCCCAAGACGCCCCGGTGCGTCACGTAACAATAAATTTACGTGCATGGGGGTTGAATGTGTTAAATACCGGGGATCTTGCACAACTTACCTGCGACTTCTTTATTTTCCTCTAATTAGTCCACAACGAAAGGGATGCACATACAAGAAAAATCTAATTGTGCTAGCCTCACTACAAGGTAGCAATCGCATGCGGTTTTTGCAGTGAGCAAAAAGTTTCGTAATTCCAACCTCTTTTTATATCGATGATGTTCTCACATTACTAACTAGTTTATAGTCGTGGTTGTCGATGGTTTATTGTTTTTTGCTACGCGAGTTGATTCATTGGAAAAATGTTACCTACGTGAAACAGGTTTTACATTGAGGCTTCATCTACTACAGATAAAGTGAATAAACATTGACAACCGTATTAGTTCGTAGGTATTGATCTTGCCTTTTCAGTAAACGTTCGATTCTGTACCTTTAGATAGACAAGCTGAATGAGTTTAAGCAAGGTAAATATAATAAATAAAACTATAATAACTTACTTTCCCCCCACCCCTATCAATACTTTGATTAAAATATTATAGCCTATGCCACAACCAAGTCTAATGAATGACACTTCATGTGTTAATCAAACCATTTAGGCTGCAGAGCGTGCCAAAGAAATAGACATACATACGTATGTATATAAGCACTCGAAAAACATAATTGTCCATCTGACGCAGTCGGGTTGGTGAACTCTTCCAAAAAATATAATGTTTTATGTTTATTCGCATTAGCGTACCTATTAAACTCATTTAGGTAGTCGTTATTACCTAAGTAGTTAGTTAATTAATTCGTGTCTAAATGGTATTGCGCTAATTAAATTTCTGACTTCGAAACTGTTACGATCGATAAAATTAATTAAGTTTAATAAAAAAATGTCTTACCTAAGAACTCAACATTATTATTGAAATTAAATTTTTATCACTTTATTAATGTCGAGTAATGATACTACTCGAACTTTCTATTATGTCGACGCGACGGGTAGGGCAATCGTCTTTCCATACTAACTTTGTACAAGATTCTCTTTCTTTGTAGTGGTTCAAAATCGATATAACCATTACGTATATATTTAATATCTCTTTAAATAGCGCGTCCACCTGAATTTTAGATTTAAATGTTATTTTAATTTGAATTTTATTAAATTTTTAGTAAAATACTATAAAATTAGGTAGACGTACTAATTTAAGCAAAAATAAAGATATCTGAGAAAAAACGTTTTCACTACAGTTCAATATTAGTTTTTAATTACTTTTGAACCGGCTAATGTTAAATGACACGCTTCGTGTCGCCAACTCCGCAGGGATCGGTCTAATTAGTAGCGTGAAACCTTACAATTTCGCCATAAATTGTTATTTTGCCCGCTGAACCAAATACTAGGCAGAAAATGGGCCAATATGTTAAAGTGGTTTGTGTGATATTTATTTGTTTATTTTATATGGAGGTCCATACAAATTGACCTAGTCCCAAAATAAGCTCTAGGCTTGTACTATGGGTACTAGACTAGATAAACTCAAGCGGCTATTACACTGCCATTTATATCTGACCTGATACCAAATGCGTTGGGCGCATGCGGCGAACGACTGAAAATTGCATACTGAAATACATAGAAAGTATCCAAGACTCCGGAACAAATATGCTCACAACACATATATCTGGCCTTACCTCTGATTTAAACCCGGGAACGCTAGCTTCATAGGCAGGGTCACTAGCAGTACCAACTAGGCTTACGTATCGTAAAATAAACCAACCGTATATCTAACCTACCGCCAAGCAAGCAGTGTTAGATCCGGTGTGAGTATAAGACAACCGGATAAATTACAAGCACAGAGGGTTATCTATCTGAAACACTAAAAACCTTTGCCAGCTGTTTCATTTGCAATAATTTTCATTTGTCCGAAAGTTATTTTTCTCTGAAACCGTTTAACTTTCCTGAATTGTTATAAAATAAACCTAACCTAACCTACACATTCTGTAAGTAGGTATATCTCATTAAAAAAAAAAAGTTATTGGGTTCAGAATAAAATGATAATTATGGCAAATGAAACAGCTGGCAAACGTTTTTTTAGTGTTTGCGATAGGATACCAGCACAGAGGCATTCCATCTTAGTCCTCAGGGATGGCAACACATTGGCAGTGATAGAATTGTAGTCTTTTCAATAGCATATATATAGAAGGCCACCTGATGTGATGGTGAGGTATCTGAGACCCATAGACATCATTTCGAGAGATTGAGAAGCTCGTCTCAATAGATACGTCAAATTAAACGTCAAGCCATAGAAAGCTGTAATTTTTCACGCATATTGAGATGAGCTTTACAGTTGAGATTAGTTTATTAATACGGCTTTTAGATATAAGTAGTCTTGAGAATGCCAATGTCTATGTGTCTCAGATTCTACGTAAATAGTATCAGGGGGTGGCTATAACATGCCTAAGCAATTTAGATAAGGATCAGTGCAAAGGATAGAGCTCTATAGCTCTACAGCAGTTACACGGCTCTGTCCCTTTCTCTAACCGTAAACAGAATTGCTTAGCCATGTCATGGTAACCCCCTGGCCGGCCTGCGTGCTCGTTTGCCGTCTCTATGCCATAAAAATATTGGTTCAACGGGCAAAGTAATCATCAAGCAAGGACAAAGTCTGCGGATACATGGTATGATAAAGGACTAAAACGTGTAAAGCTACAACTAAACTATATAGTGTCTATTAGACGAGCTATTAACGTTTTCCTATCAGTTTGATTGAACAACTGATATTATATCTATTATATATAATAGTATATTAGCTGTTTCCCGCGACTCCGTCCACTTACAATTCTTTTATCGCTATAGCCTCAGCAGCCGTCCAATGTTTCGGGATAGAAATTCCTTCCCCGGAACTCAAACTATCTCCATACCAAATGTTATCTTAATCGATTCAGCGGTTTATCCGTGAAAGCGTAACAAACAGACAGTCAGTGTTACTTTCAAATTTATGACACAAGTATAGATTACACTAATGTAATAAACGTGAGAGTTTGTGGTTTCGGAGTTTGGTAGAAAAACATCGCCAGGCAAAAAATAGCACTCGGGCGTTGTAATATGGTGCTTTAGCGTGGGTAGACCGTCGCGAAGGTCTGGTGAAGGTCGCAGGAATGAAGGTGGCGTGAGGCTGATGTTACTGGTGAACCTTGGAGCAGGCCTATGACCAGCTTAGGGCGTCTTCCGGTAGATATGATGATAATGACGATGATGAGTTATTGTTTTTTTCAGTCGTATCGTAATACGAGTAAAACGGCAGTTTATGAGATACAGTAAATGTAAGCAAGACTTGTTTTAATAGTAACCCTGTTGCGATGGTAACCCTAACCCATCCCGTTATCGAATTTCACTTCATCGATTGTACTATTTCATCGAATTTTATTTCATCGAACGCTATTTTCTGCTGACACCCTGACGTCTTCAGGATATCCTATACATATTAGTTACGTAGGTTGGGTTAAGTTACACTTGTGAATACCAATCAAAGCTAACGCAAGAGTGATTTTTTTGAGAAATGACTATCGATGAAATAAACATTCTGCGTGATGAAATGTTCATTGAATTCGTTGAGAGGTATTTCGTTAAAATAATAGATACCCGCTGCGATACAGTAATATCAATACTAACGTTATACAAATGCGAAAGTAACTCTGTCTGTCTGTTACACTTTCACGGCTAAACCGCTGAATAATAAACGACTTCTATGTGAACAGAGTCGCGGGCAAGAGCTAGTTCATTAAAATTACACAAGTTCACATAAACACACACAAGTCTTTGAACTAATTCAAAAGACCTTTTTCCTCCAGTAGAGCAATTAAATCAGATTTAACAACAGTGAATCACTCACTATACAGCATCGTTAGTGCGTTTATTGGACAATCGGCTCTTTCATTGCTCAGGAATTGAGGATGCGATCATCTCATTCAGCAACAGGGTAACAGCGTCCCTCTTCGAAACATCGTACAGTTTATATTTAAACATCGGTATCAACGTTCAACTTTCATAGCATAGGGTTGCACAAAAAGAAATACATCTAGTATTTTGAGCCTTTTGCTTTTATATGGATTTTGCTGTCAACCTTTGACGTCTGTTGTAAGAATTTAACCTCGCAAGGCCCAACGGCCTAAATTTAGGACATTTGCCAAAGTGACTTTAAACTTTAGTTGACTTACACAAGGTTCTTTTTTGAACTAGTAAAAGTTGACGTGGGCTTCACGAGGATATCCATTTTAAATGACTAATAATAATATCCCACACTGACTGTATTATGGGAAGGTAAGTCAAATACTGAAAATATTGAACTATTTTTTTTATTTACACCTGGTATTTCAACTTCAAGTGTTATAACCAGAGTTTTTCTTTAACACATTATTTATTTTAAGATACTTTTTTCTGCCATTTTGGTGTAAAAATAACACAGAAAATAAACGTTACCTATTCATGAATGTATTATTTTTTTCTATCCTTATCTTACCGGGTGGCATGAAAGTAGTACGTTGATACCAATGTGTATTTATATTGCATTTTCTCGGTTATATTCTGTGATGATTCTATACCGCCGATTACTTCCGCCCTAGTGTAAAATTCTAAACTACGAGCCATCCATTTTCGTCCACGCCACAGTCCTGGGCCCGTAGCATGGTCGCCTTTATCGTTGTGGATACACGTGGATTGCACATCTGTCACTCTCGCACTGACATACTGGTCAGAAAGTGGCAGATGTGTTATCCACGTTTATCCACATCGATAAAGGCGACCATGCTACGGGCCCTGAGGGTCTAGTTAAGATGCGTTCGCTAACTAGCTAAACTAATCGCGTCACTGGTAGATCATGTAATTAGAAAAGTCACGTGATCTACCTACCAGTGATGCGATTGTTTTAAACACAAAACGAATAGAAACGCTAGTTAGCGAACGCATCTTGGCTAGGGACTCTGATGACATAGTTCAAGACGCAAACTTCAGTTTTACGAGTACGATAAAGTATGTAGGTAGATACCGTGACCTTATACAAAGTTGACGAAGCTGCTACAGCTGTTCAAGCTCATAGATACTAGATTTCACTTAAGGTTAACTCAAGAACCGGGACGTTAACAGTAATACAGATTAATTGTTTCAAACCCACCTAGAGACGTGATCGTAGGTCAGTTCTTCATATACACGCTATGATTTGAACACTATCCATAGTATGTGTCCCTATTAAGGGAAGAGAATAACACCCAGATCTTCTTCCGGCCCACGCTTGCATGATCTTCACCGTTAGGGAGCTTAGGGAACTAATAAATAAGTAAAGTAAACACGTGCTACCTAAATCCTTCTCAAAATGTAAACACTAAACAGCAATGTCGGTGTTAAAGTGTAATGAGTCATTAGTGAAGGAGTTTCCTCTGACTAAGCTCGCGCGAATTCTCTAGCCGCGCCGGCCGACTGACCCAAACCGGTTAGGATGCAACACTGACCAAGTTATTTAGTTAAACTTACCATATTTGAACCTGAAAAATAATGTAATTTTAGCACTCCTAATTTGTTTTATACTTAAGTGTGAAATGTGCTGTAATTTGAGTGGGAAACCTATCGATTTCGCTGCCAAATGGTAATGCAAATTGTTCAATGTGTTTGAAATGTTGTAAAGTTTACGCCTGGTATAGCGAACGAAAAAAAGTATTTTCGTTCTGGAAACACAACTGCAAACACAAATTTGTATATTATCTACGTGCAGGTATAGCATCGCTTACACTATTCAAATATAAAGTAGTGTCTCTCCGCAACTAACTATACATGTCATGTTTGGATCAATCTAGTCTGATCGGATCGGGCACATAAACACGTTTAACACTTGTTTCTTTGACTTTTCATAAATACCACATTAATAGAGACCTTGCAAACGTCGTTTAGTAATTTTCCATCATAAACCCCTTTTATACACCTATCTTGCGAGTACAGTGGTTGAAATTACAAGGTACGGCTGTCATAGGGATCATCCTTTGATGACCGAAGCAACCGAAGTAGGTATACTACTATACTTAATTACTTACTTGACCAAACCAGCGTATTTATTTATAATATCCAAAATAAACTGATGAACTTCCTGATTCGTTTCGGTAAACCTGATTGATTAAAATGCCTTGCTTGTCGTCAACATGTAAATCCAATAAAATTCTATAAAGGTGTTAGAGCTAGCACTAATTCTAGAATAGTTTCGAAAGCTGGTGATAAGCTTTCTTCGCATTTCGCTGAATCGATTTCCACGTGTCTGCGTCTTTCCCCTTTCTAAATGTCGTTTCCCGACTTTTACTTAATTCGCATTACATTTCTTTTTTACTGTTAGTTTATGCGAACACCAGTTAAGGAGAGCAGCGTGTGTGACTGCACGTTGATTAAGATCTCAATAATTTCGACAATGAATGAAGTAGGCTATGCAAATCAAGAAACTACAAAAAGGCATTATGCGACTACGAAGTGTATATGCTTACACTGTGTTATGGTTTCGAAAGGAAGTATAAATATGCATAAGAAGGAAACCTGCCTTTATAAAAAGTTAGAGGCGTCTCTATTAAGAACCTCTCAGCTGATTTAATGTGTATAAGCGTGTCTGATAATTTTTATGGTTTCGTACCCAAAGGGTAAAAACGGGACCCTATTACTAAGACTCCACTGTCCGTCTGTCTGTCTGTCACCAGACTATCTCATGAACCGTGGTAGCTAGACAGTTGAAATTTTCACAGATGATGTTATATTATTAACAAATATTTAAGTGGGGCTCCCATACGACAAACGTGATTTTTTTGCCGTTTTTGCTTGATATTAATAACGGCGACAGGTAAAATGGCGTACAGGCTTGAAATCTTCATAGAATATTCATTTGTGTATTCACTTTAAAAATAGATAGAAATTAGAAATAAATATTAAAGAGAGTCTCTCATACAACAAACGTGATTTTTTGCCGTTACAGACATACACCGGGACAAAATGTGTAATGAATGTTGTATATATAATGGTGCAGAACCCTTTGTGCGCGAGTCCTACTCGCACTTGGCCGGTTTTATTTTATTTCATTCGTCACTGCTCTACTCGTTGGTCACAATGGAATTCCCTTGTGAAGTTCGTTGAAGTTTACGGAAAAGCGCTTATTATATTCTAATACAACGTTAATTTAATATTAAATTCGTAAAACAAAGAGCAAGCTTTCAAAATCTTATTTATTTTGTAAATTTAGGGAAAGGGTTTTGATTAATATCTTTAATTATCAAATCAAATTAACAACCCTTTTAAATCCCTGCGGTTTAGGTATCGGCAGTACAGCAAAATTTGACGATTTAAAAGGATTAAAGGTTAAAATGTAGTGATCGACCCTCCTTGGCTACAACAACAACACATACATCTTTCTAATACTTCTATAATTTTTTAAGACCTTTATTGTAAAATCGTCATTGGTTTCGTTTTTAGGCCACTGTGGACGATGTCAACGTGACGATGTTAACCAAATTAGGTGAAGTCTCTTATGTTATGGTTGACAACGTCACTCTGATATAGTCCATAGTGAGTGGCCTAGGAATCAAATTGGTTGACTGTACAATAAATTGTAGACATAGGTAGGTTGGCCCGTGTGGTTGCCGGGTTAGAATAGTGCCACTCCATGTCTTCCCGTGGATGTCGTAAGAGGCGACTAAGGGAATTAAGGCTTCTTGTACTGTTAGGCGATGGGCTTGCAACCTATCACTAACACACTGGTAAACATCTTAGCCCGTTTGTGCAAAATGTGGTTACAGAATTACCAACAACTCTTTTTGTAGTTGTTGGTATTTCTGGTAGCTCTGCCTACCCCACTCTGGGAATGAAGGCGTGATAGTATGTATGTATGTAGGTAGATGCATATATGTATAGATATTCTTCAATATGCTTTTTGAATTAGGGTACAAAAATAAAATTTACCTCTATTACTAGAACGTAAAAGGCATTTTTGACGTGGTGTCTATAGCTTAACAATAAGTAAACTTACGGTATTCTAAAAGAGAAACCATCACATGAGGCAGCAGTTCTTAGGTAAAATAGGATCATGTTTGCTAAATTTACTCCGAAATTGTCTTATTATTAGAATATTCTTTTCGAAGCTAGACATTAAAATAAATAAATAAATAAATATCAGGGGACAATCTCACACATATTGACCTAGTCCCAAACTAAGCTCTAGGCTTGTACTATGGGTACTAGACAACGATAAACATACTTATATAGAGAAATACATACTTAAATACATATAAAACATCCAAGACTCAGGAACAAATATTCGTGCTCATCACACAAATATCTGCCCTTACCGGGATTTGAACCCAGGACCGTTGGTTTCAGAGGCAGGGTCACTCCCAACTAGGCCAACGTGTCGTCATTAAATTGCCACAATAATATGAATGTGATGATGTACCTAATTGAATATCATTTACAATTCTAGAAAAAATAAGCTGTTTCACTATTTATGTTAGTTAAAATGTATAATTTTCCAGCCAATTTTCAAAGCCTCATTATAGGTCGATCCCCTAAAAAATTTGTAAATCATCAATTCATCATTTATCATGGCATTTTCACATTATCCATACTAATGCACCAATTTTCTGCCCTAGTGTCCGTTATTTCATTGTCCGGCTACTGAATAATAGTCGCTTTATCTCATTCATAATCACCGACCATATTTACCATTCATTGGCCCCTGGTTTGTATTAGGTTCTTTCAAGTGAGCGTTCAGGTTATGTTGGTTACGCTCGCGGCAGATGGCAAACGCCCGGGGGCAATCACCGCCACATCCTCTTCTGCTTCCCGAATCTCGTTATGTTCCTGTTTATTAAACATCCTATGAACTGTGCCATATGGGATTCCTTGACCTTTCCTAATACTCGTATTATGAACACGATTATAGCCATTTTGCCATGAGGAAATTTTGGTAGTATCATGATTTTAAACCATAGTCATAATATTAGAGGGAAGGGTTACACAACACTGCTTTTGGTAGTTCTAAAAACATTATCCTCCATCTTGGACAGTCGGGTAACATATTATAGACCTTTTAAGTTTTAATACAGTAGTAATGGCCCTCATAAATATTTATTCTAATAGCTGATTTGACTACAAAAAAGCTTCGAGATAACCTCGCAAAATCCTAAAAAAGCTCTTCTCAAAATAAGTATGTATACATTGTAGCGCGATTTAAGTGTCTTTAACTCAAACCTAGTTTGTACAAATATTTTGAACCACAAAACAAAAAAGGTTTACTCCTTTCAAATTTTAATTTACAGCAAACTCGCGTTAAGTTAAGTCACTCTGTAGTTCAAATGTTGGTACGAACTAAGCATTTTTGTCTAGTGGGTTTCAGGTGAGCTAGCACAAGTTGTCCGCGACTTGTTTGTGGCTCGGATCTCCCTTTCTATCTAGTTTGTAACGACAAAGACGCACTGAGCGACAGAAAGGGAGATTCGAGCGACAATCAAGTCGCAGGTGTGTCGTCTTGTCGCAAGTCAAGTGTATCTGGGGTTTTATTGTCGTTTTTTATTATAATGACACCTATTTTTACAAATAATTGTAGTGTTAGGTAACATGTCGATTTACCGTCATTTCCCAGGTTCCATTTCGTAGGCACATGTTTCGGCTATTAATACGTGGCGTGCAATTTCAGGTCGTCGGTTCCGCATAGTTAAATGTTTCCTCACCGCCGCGTAGTGTTAGCTTACTATTACAATACGCTCGTAATTCTAGCGATAGTAATACCGTTTAATTCAATTGGTGCGTGAACGCCCACTGAATTATTACTTTAGCCTACTTCGATATTCTGATGGATTGTTATTTGCCGATATTTTGGGAATTTTAGGGGTGTGGGGTACAGCAGAATTTTTCGCCTATCGACGTTACGTTGACATTGCTCTGCCACTCTCGAGCCGCTTTTCCATTGTTTCGGATCGTTTTCAAATTGTTTCATGCACTTTTTCCCTTGGGCAAAGCAAAAGTGTAAGACAAATAATAATAATACAGAAATCGATCGGAGACAAAATTATTAAAGCGACTTATATAAGTAGGTATATAAATAATAAAGAACTTGTAAAAACTGAAATGGTCTTCGTTTGTAAGCGGATCACTTGAGAACACAACAATACGACAGGACAAATTTGGTAAAAAAATATGTACCTACGTTACTGTTTAAATAATGTTTTTTAAGGAAAATAAATGACGACAAAATTTGACAGATCAAACTAGTGTCGAATATGAACCAAATTAAAATCTATTGTTTAGATTATATTACATTGACATGGACTAGCTAGAGGGTCGTCCGTCTTTTCTCTTGTAAGTTTGATCAGCTGTGTATACCTATTGATCTTCGCTGGCGGTCTTTGGTTTATGAGTAGGTACTATTCGCTTATCGTCCAGTTTCTCATCATGTTATCGCAACTTATAATTTCTCTTATAGATGGACCATTTTTCGTAAATGATTGCTTGTTTTGTTGTTCATCTAAAACCGTGGTTTTAGATCAGATGAGATGCAAATGAACAAAGATCCTGATCGCGATCATGAATAGGTATCCTTAAATCTACATCTCTTGTCAGGTCAGTCTCATACATTATAATAGCTCTAAGGCAAGAAGTTCCTCGAGCGTATTTCTCGGACTGCAAATAGACTAAATTTAAGTTTTTTTTGGTTCATCTGCTCTTCTGTTTTCAGAGAAGGCTCGTAATTGGGAAGAAATGAAATTACTTCACCGAAGTTAAGTGAATGATGATTGTAATGAAGTGTTAATTGTATTTTTTAATAAATTTAGCCGATTAGTTATTATTTATTAGTCTCCGAAATGAAAGGAAAAGAAAACTATAGTTCGGAAACCTACTGTTTTACTTTCCGTCAAGACTGTGACCAATCAGATTAGACACGTAATGTGGGTATTACTACTTATATAACAGTACATTATTCTGAATTATTCGACGTGTCAGTGTAATTTATTTACTGTTAGTGCTCAGTAGTATTCTGCCTAAATTGCAACATTGTCTTCAATATAATAACACTTGTTATGACATCATTAAATTCAATTGTTTAGTATAAACCGTTGCCTTTGAGATGAAGACGTACACGGAAAAACCGTTTGATTACGTGACTCTTTGAAAAGCGCTTAGCGGAACCTTATAATCTGCATCCGCATCAGTAACATTTCATAGTGTAAAAGAAATCGCGTGTCTTTGACTCGACTGCAATAATATCTTAGATCCCTAAACGGATTACCATGTAGCTTTTTATTTGTATCGTCTCCCACGAGACTGTTTTATGTGTCTGGACTAAAATGCACTGCTCTCGTTCAGACAGTAGTGTGGGCAGCACGGTTATCGAACTTCTACATCAATATTTGAAGAGTATACGAAAACAACGTTTCTAATCACTTTTTTTATGACATTTCAATCTCAAAATGTAGAACGCGCAATGAACTAAACTACCACGTAGTTACAGATATAAATATTAATGTACATAACTTTTATTAATTCACCTCTGCACAAAACTACGTACGAAATTACATGTTGCTTACTTTCAAATCTCAAAAGTTATCAAGTTTATATCACAAAAAGACGACCAGATAATGTTCTTTCCGTGTACAGTCAACTACAAAGAGATGTAGGTATCCACTTTCGGCCCTTATTACTGCTGATGCTGTCTTGATAACCACGCATTTACCTTATGCAGTGATGCACATTGTACACAGACCCTATCTAACCATAGATCTGTAGGTAGCTTCATTAGCGCATTTATCACGAGATTTGCATCTATGTCACATTGTGAAACAAGGGAACTGTAATTTGGTCCCTACCGTCCATTGAATATGACACAATGTACAATGGTTTCTTGTGAAATCCGCCATTGTCCCGCTTCCCATTCACGCCTCGGAAAGCTGCGTGGGCGCTGCTAGGTTACTCCGTGGCACCTAATATTAAATTCGGAAGTTCTATCCCTTTCACTTTCCATTTATTATGCGATTGAAATAAAGAAACAGAACTAACGTAACTTCGAAAAGCGGTATTGGAAGTAAAGCCACATGTTTACCTGCGGATATTCATGAATAATATTTAAAGATCTTCGTTATTGGCGCCATGATCATCGAACAAAATTAAATATTTCTCGTAATCCTATTTGGAACCATAGGTATGTAGTAGGTATTATTTTATAAAATCATCTTTCAACGAACGTGCAGTCATTATGCAGATTCTTCATTTCATCGAAGGCATTTTTTAACACCAGGTTTCTGCAAAAAGATGCGTTCAATGAAATGAGATTCGGTGAAATGATACAATTGATGAAGTAGAAGTCGATAAAATGATGTTAAAAAAATTGTTTTTAGTTAAGTCCCTAAGTTGGACCACATTTGTCCCCCGGCCAGTCAATTCTCTATATGTATAGGTATATAGTTGTAGAGGTGATATGAGATAATTCTGATAATCGTCCGTTTTCAAAATTAAAACCTTGTAAGCAAGATCATGTAATGTAATGCAAAAATTGGAGGTCAGTGCAGACACACTAACAGTTGTAAATTTCTGACCGGAGTACAATGCAATTAGTAACAGAGTGACAAACTATATGCGAACATCTTGCGGAACACCTTGAGCAATATATCGTTTGTATTTATTGCTTAGATTAGATTTACGCCTTTTCTTGAAATTACCGCTCACTTTTTGATCTTACTGTATCTGTCAGATAAAATGGACACGATATACAAGTATAGTTTAAAAATTGGAGTTATTGTGATAATACCTTTCGTACCTTGTGACCTAGGTGTCCATTCGTCTCATTGCTTAGTTGTCGTAAAGGAGGACTTGAGGTCCTCTTTGCCTCTGGAAAGCTTCAGGGTCAATTGGCAGAGGAATTGACTACGGCTTAAATGTTTAAACTGTATTAGTTGTAGATCTATTTACCTTTTTCTCATTCCCCCTTTCCCTTTAAATATATAAAATGTTAATAGATGAATAGGATCCCATCCATCCCATTTAAAATGGTAGTACAATGACATTTATTTGGGTATTTCTCCATTATTTGAAAAATTTGAAAGTCCTATGCCTACTTTGTCTCCAAATATTAATGAATTAAATATGTAGTAGAAATTGTTTTGCATCATAACATTCATAACTTCAGTGTTGTTAATACCAATATCAATTTATGAACAAGAGTAAATCTTTTTAATTATTTTCATGCTAATCACAATCGAGCCTCAGGGGACTTGTCCTCTTGGGACAAAGTTTGATTAAAAATGCTAATAAAATGATTTACACATTAATTGAAATACTACTCTATTATAATGGATTATTTATTCACCTCCTTAAGTTCAAAGGAGAAATCTTGTTAAATTCTAACACATTGCTAATATTATGTGAATTTATGTATGTTAGATACTTATCAAATTCTGGTCTTGGGACATGCCAGGATACCTATTTAATTATAAATCTTTTAATAGCTCAATATGTTTATTATAATTAGATAGGCAGCCTTGTTCTAAGACAAGTTCAAAAATATGGCTATTATTTAACATGAAAAACTTTTTATTTCATATTTATCCAAACTCATTATTCCAAAAAAAGCCCCGGACTACGGTTTTTCCAATTAATGGAGAAATGCCCATGTTCAGTCTGTAACAAACTTTATAAATGTACACAAAAACGAATAGAATCCCATCCGTTGGGTTATTTCGATCCGAACGATCCCTCCAATCTCGTGAGTGCAGTTTCCTGATTTAGCTCCGTCCGCTGCGCGTGGGCAACCGCGTTCCGAGTCAACCTTTACAACTCAGAATGGGGCTCATTCTAGATTGAATCAAAAGATAATGTGAATATGATTGAAATTCTAACGTGTTATTTGATGGTTATATGACTTGTGAAATAGCGTGTGTTCAGTTACTGTAGCTGGCAAACCTCAGATTCTCTTATTTGTTCATTTAAAAACTTAAGTAGACTTAACTAGATACACAAAATACGATATAAAATGCAAAAATATGAAATTAATATTTACTAGAAATATGTTGCCCAATAAACAGTTTCGTGTGAGAAGTAAACAAAACACCAACACAATATATTTTTGCTGTCCCCTGTGTTATTCGAAAATCATTTGACGCACTAGGCCTAATCACTGATCATCAGTTTTTATAACTTACTCATAGTTATTTGCTGTCATTACCAACTTGACGTCGTCATGGCATATGTACAATTGGGATGGTAACTCAAAAAAATTTCGAGTTATAAACTTAATTGTAATAAGCATATAAATGATATCGGAGAAAGCTCTAAATGCTTATACTGTCGTGCTTGTAGAAAGAAATGAAACTAAAGGCCGCTTACTTACAATATGCTGTTTGTTAAGGATTAGTGTCACGTTTTGCTACTGGCATGATTTACTGTGTGGCATACGGCTTGAACCGCTCAAGAGGTTAAGGTTACCGGGTAGGGTTTCTTCAGACAAATACAATGTTTGTTTCTTCACTTTGAGTCATTAGGTCACCTACACTTTAAATAGCCTTAGTTTAATTCGATATAAGTGTACACTTCATTTGAAATTAAAATCTAAGTTGTTACAAATCTATGTGCTGGTAGATTCTTTGGATGTGCTTCAACACTTCGTTGTATTTAAGGGTTCCTTTACTTAATACGATTACATAGAAAAAGTAGTCTTAACTGTTGAATACAGGATTCTGGATTCTGTTTAAAAAAACATTTAATTTAGTGTTATACTTTTTAGTCATCATAATATGCTATTATGTAGTAAGTTAGTAGTAGGTCAATTAATAAAAACCACAGGATATTTCACGCTCGCCGCAACAACGCCGCGGGAAAGTTATATTTAGTGCATACAGGGTGACTTCAAATTGGTAATACAAAACACTTGATTGTGGCTTAGTTAATGCCACACAGTATAAATAGTATAATACATTAACCCCTTTGTTAAAATTAACTGTATTTAATTAATGCTAATTTTTGAACCAAACAAATAATTAAAGTCCCAAAGTGTGGTTACACTACATTTACAATACAATCTTATTTTCTTTGATAAGTGACAATTACTAATCAAAACACGTTTTCTTCATAAATTGTGACAGGTGACGGATAACCAAAGAGGAAAGTGTTCATTTGAAATTCTTTAAAATTCTTTGTTAATTATTATGGTAGGATAACCATGTTAAGCCAACAATAATGGGATAATTTAAAAATAAAAAAAAATACTTCTTATGATTTTAAAAGTATGAGACTTAATTGAGGGGCTAAGTTTAGGGGAAATGTGTGTAAAACATTGATTTTGTATTACCAATTTGAAGTCACCCTGTATATTTAAACCATTTAACTGTGCTTCGTCATAGTCGCTCAACTATCTTATCGCCACCCTGGAAATAGGCACCTCTGGCAGTCTGGTGGCGATCTGTGGTCTTCATCATCAATTCCACTGCACCAAATGATACTTTCTGTATGCAAAGGTCCATGTATCATGGACTTGTTAGTGAAAATACCAATGTAGCTGTAATATTTGAGGAGTTCCCTCAATACCTCACGAATTGCCTCATCAGATACCGAGTTGGTGACAATGCGACCACCTCGGGAGTATATCCTATCAAAGAAAAAAATATTTTCAAAATCGGTTCGCAAAAAAAAAAACAATCGATTTGAGAACATTCTTCTTTTTTGAAGTCAGTAAAAAAGAAATTACTGCTATCTAATCCTAACCCTTTAGAAGCATTATTACAGGCATTTTAGTTACATTATAAAATGTTTAACTTGTTAGTTATGATTTCAAATATCACGTATTGAGAGCAAACACCTCGGCCGTGGTACGTTGCAGTTAGCCGCCTTCTTTGGTAATACGGCAGAAATACGGTGTGGGATCGTGACGAGTGCTCTCTATACTAACATTAAACACTTTCTCTGGGCAAGACAACGTTTACTAAGGTTATGGCTACCTGCTGAGAGTGAATCTACTTTTAGGCTCTGTTATTTGGGTCCTTATACAATTCAATTACGTTCTTATTGCTATACGAGTAACATCGGCTATCGATAAATTTCGTTATAGCTCGTTGACTTTAATACGATGCAATTGTAAATTTGTAACCAGATTAAAGAAAGCCAAAATAAAATATTTGTGTGCTATAAAGTGAACATACAATATTTAAACGAAGAAATTTATTAAGGCCTGTTAGATCATTTAAAATTGTAATAGTAGCTAGCAAAGATAAAGTTTTGATAGCATATTTGCATTTTCCTATACTTCGTTTTTTTAAGATGAGAATAATAAAGGTCAAATTCGCACATGTTTCCTTTAATAACGTAGCCAATACTGATGATTGTTTGTGCAAATATTCTAATTCTCGTTATTAAAAACGTTCCAAATAACGGTCACTTATCTAATTAACAATCATCTTAAAATAACGAAGTATATATTTTATCACCGCTTAGCCTTAGCAGCGCCGAATGGAAGGTTTGTGATGAGTTTTTGTTTGAAAGCTAGTTTTTTCAAGAGGCCGCATATGCTGCCACTCCCACACAAGAAACCAACGGGATGGCTTTCTGTGTTTCCGCGTAAAGAACGTGAGATGGAGATAGTTAGCGCGAGCCGTGAGGGCTACTGTATCAAAAATCATCGTTAAAAATCGTAGGGTTTTGAAAGTTTAACCGAAAACATGCTAAAAAGGTGTCATGTTTGAAAAATAAAACTATCGAGGATTTTGTTTCTAATCGAGTTTTCACGTTTAACAGTTTTAAGTAATTTTTTTTTTTTTATGTTAAGGAGAAGGCACACGAGCACTGAGGCCGCCTGATGGTAAGTTTGTGGAATCTGAGACCCATAGACATTTGAATTCTCAAGACTATAATCCTAAGACCTCAAATGCGTTGCGAACCCTGAGGACTAAGATGGAATGCCTCTATGCTAGTAATTTCGCCGGTTGTCTTATCCCCAAACCGGAACACAACAATGCGAAAACTGTTGCTAAAGATAAATATATCAAAAGAACGGACACAGGTGCACAGGTTATTGAGATCCAGACCACTATATACCGATTTTATCATATGTGGCCTCTTAAGTTGATCTCTTTCTAGCTTAATAGAAATCGGTTGGACAGTGCAACAGTTATAAGCTCTGAAGCCAGCTTATACCTATGTAGGTACCTTGCACGGTTAGTCAAAATAGCAGTGTAACGCGTTTTTACGGCTCTGAAGTTTTATTTTATATGTAAAGTTATTCTAACCTAGTACTAAGAGATAATCATGCTGATGTTATCTTTACTCTTATTTCATTCATACTATGGACTCGGTCTGTTTATTCGCATTCATCATTCAAACATTTATTTACAATCATTATCATAATGCTAACAACATATTTTATTTGCTCGCCATTGTCTTTAACTTAACCAAATTATTTATAATGCCACCTTGTTAGAGACAACAACTTGTGGCGGGGTGATTTTTATTCCGGCCAGGTGTTTGTTTGCGTCATTTGAGTCTGACCCGATTTTAATTGTCGCTCTGGTAACACTAATTATGTGATTACACAATCTTAGAAGCCTTATACGAAGAACGAAGTGCCAGTTACGAGTTACGTCGGTATGTCTGTTTGAATATGATACTTACCATAGCCAAAAAATAAACAAAACAAGTACTCGTAGATACGGTAAGCTTAGAACACCGTTTCAGAACACGTCAGAAATTAGAGAAAATTCACGTCAAGAAGCTTATGCCTATTATGACAATGGAGATTGCACGGCGAACAAAGCCTTAAAGCGAAGAAAAGTGACCGTGAATGACGCCGCATATGTTTTTGGTCCCTTTCTTTAGCGTGATCCATATTTTTTAAGAAAGGGACATATATAAGCTTCTTGATTCACGTCAGTATAATCGCCAACTCAACGTTTATTTCGACGTTTCTTGACGGGTATCTCAACCAAGATCAGTTTATTAATGCGGCCATTAGATAAGTTTTAACGACTGTAGAAACGAAAAAAAAAAATAGTTTTGAGGATGCCGTGTGTTTGTATATGCCAATCCATACATTCCATTTTCATCCTACCTGCAGTAATATTACAGCGGATGTACTCGTATACTACTATCTACTGTATTTTTCCATCAGTGGATACGAAGACTGTTAATAATTTAGAGACGTACCAACTGTTAAAAATCTAAATTTCCCGTTCACAATTTCAAACCATTATGAATACGAGTACAATAATGTTAATGTTTTTTCTTTTGTTTCAGGTAAGCATATTCTAATGATTGTCATTTGAAGACAAGAAAGCAAAGAACAGGTCAGTTTTTTTGTGATAATTTTACAAACATATACCAACAACAACGATGGTATCAACGATGTTAAGCCGACAATCTTTTGTTTTTGCTATTTGGCTAAGGTTAAACAAGAGTTGTTTTTGCTATTTTTTGCAGTAAACATAAATATTTAAATTAATTTTCATTCTCTTGTTATAACACGGAAAATTGTGCCGCATTTGCATGATGCAAGCCTTCACGTCCGCAGTGCAGCATTTTCATTAACGTGGTCTCATTTCATATTTTATTATTCTGTACTTCAATTACCCTTTGTTTTCACATTTTATTCCAACGTTTTATACATAGCTACAGGTTTAAGAGGATTGTGAAACTGACAAATTCTATACAAAATGCGATAACGTTTCTCTTCCGTTAAACGTACTCCCATTTTGTCGATTTTTGGTCTGTTCTTTTTTCCAGTAAAAACCTGTAACTAGCTTTGCAATTAAGTATTATGATTGAGCATAATTTGTTATGAAACAAACTAGAAAACCTAGTTTTTCATAATAACCGCAGCGCATTAAAAATCGTGGAAATCTGAATTGATTTAAGGGGTGGTGAGAGACGTCATCGCCCGCAGCATAATTTATATGGACTTATTTGACAGCAATACGCGATTTAAGCGTTTGTTCACAATCCTTTTAAACTTAGTGCTTTAAATTTATTGAACTTATAGCAATATATCCCGTCCCTGTACTCGGGTAAAAAGCGCAAACACTGTTATTTTTGTGTCTAAGACTTTTTTCGACCGTGTAGTTAAATTGTTTGATTGCGAAGTAGAATCCTTCTATTCGATTTTTCCATACGCCCGCCTTTTCTTTCAAGTGAAAAATAACTACCATAAAATCAACAAGTTCAAGGTAAAATGGAATGGAGGCGAAGAGCTCCGAGGTTCGATTCCTGGTTAAATTAGTATACATTAATACTTGTTTTTGGCTTAGGGCCAGTCGTTAGTGTCGTGTTGCATGTTTTCTGGGACGAAAGACAAAGACAATGTCCAATATACATCTGAGCCACAAATTGAAAACAAGTTATTGCTGTAGCATAGTTAAGAAAAATAAACTTGTGACGGGTAGAGTAGAACTACAATATTTTCAAGTAGCAACCACCACATCAAGTAGCAGTTTATGGATAAAATTTGGATCATGTTGCCAAGCTTATAGATCGTATCTCTCCATTCATCTTGGTAAAAACCACGCGATCCCAGCAGGGTATTTAAAAGTTACATGGAGTGTTTGCGTTTTTCGCTTTATTTCACCACTAACAGTACTAAACCAGTGGCGCCTCTTTTCAGCGTCATACCCAGCACTTTACTAATGCATGCTGACTGCTGTGCACTAATATAGCCATGGCCACTGGGACCGACAAGCGTTTCCATCTCCTGGTAAGTAAATCGCTGAGTGACTGTCATCTAGTTGCTTAACGTCCAAGCCTCAAGTATCAACTAGCAACTGCTATAATAAATGTTAAAGGGATAACTTGCTCCTGTTGCCTTTTTAGGGTTCCGTAGTCAAACTAGGGACCCTTACAGTTTCACCATGTCCGTCCGTCCGTCCGCAGCCTAGCGCAGAGACTCTTATATAGTACTAGAAAGCTGTAACTTGGCATGAATATGCATATTAGTCACGCCAACAAAGTGGTACAATAAAATGTAAAAAAAAAACACTTAGGGTACTGTAAGCCTGGGAGGCGCCTATTCCTAAGCGTAATACTTTACGCACTTTCAACTAAGCTACGTAGAATAAAAGTATACGTCTTGCAGTGTTAATATATTCTTTCATTTATTTTAACGTTTAAATATACATTAGTTCACATGTGAATGCCAACGCGGTCCGTTGGAGACTCTGGAGCGTCCCCCTGAAAACCACCGGCGGGCATTCCATATTTCGAAATCTTTTTTATTCAAAAGATTTCGAGACATTTCGACATAACAAAATAGAAAAAAGAAAACAATGAAAGGAGTATGTACTGCCACATCCTTCTTTCATTACATCCCTCGCCCCTCTGGAAGCAAGGTCCCTACCTATGCTATCCTATACGAAACCCTAATGACTACCTAAGGAGGGAACAATACATTAAGGGGGATCGTCCTGCTCTACAGGATAATTTCCTGTGACAATACCGCATCTGATGCCAAAACTTGTGTTAGTGACGTACCATGCGTCATCGGCATCGTCTGCGCTACTTGCCATAGCAAACTTCGACTCTTCAAAAACCCTGCCAAAAATAAAAGACGCGATCCATGGTTAACCTTACATGTCTACTGTCAAACATGCTTGACAGCCCAAGCACTGAAGGTGCATGGTTAACAAGAAAGAATCAATTCCCTTTATACGTTGCCAGCATAGAATTACAAAAGCATTAAACATAGTACCAAGGAGGTTGGTATTGACATTAAAAAAAAACAAATAGACCCGTGTCTATGCTTTAACGTCTTAGGGTTTGGCGCACACAGTCGCCTTACTTGCGGAACCATAGACATCCCCTCTCATCAGACAGAGAGTTACTGTCTGTGGTGCCACAGGCACTATTTCTAAGTGAGATGACATCAGATATGTCATGTCACTTTGGCATGACAACTAAACTAATATTCTGAAGGAATATTAGTTTTACCTACCTATTTAAGCCGTGATAAGAATTCATGCTCTGAAAGAACATCAATCGTTATCTCCTATATTGATTTCTTTGTTTGTAGGTATTGACCTACTAACATAATGCTAAAATTTTATTACTAACTACAGCTATGCTAAGATATTTAATTACATGTCATTATATTAAAAAAAAACCATATATCAGTAGTACAGTTTGCGAACGTAAGCGTCGCCAGATGGCAGCTTAACTCAGCATCAGTACATGAAATTAATAAACACCATTAAAGACATCTGAAAACAAACAATTATACGGGGCCAAGCATCCAAGCTATCGAAGAGCTGGCGCCTATTAAAAGACAAGACATAATAGTTTAAAACAAAATTTCAACGATACGGCTCTACAGAAGGGACGGGCATGGTGCAGTCCAGACATCGGACTTCCTGTGCCTTCCACATCAAAGGCAGGATTGCATGCCAGTGTTCCTTCTGCTAACAGCAGCCGTCAGACTTCTTACATCAGTTTTTTTTTCAACTCAGCAAATGCGCATGAAATAAAAACATAATTATACACATTAAATCAAATAAAGTACAGCTGCCCATAATAACATCATAAGAGCATGAATAAGCATCCAACCATATCGCCATCACATAACAAACGATATGAAATACGTGACTTGAGCACCATAGAAAACATCTGTCAGGCGTTTTGTGAGATGAAACCCATACAGAGTTTCTTCCACACCTTACAGGCAAAGTGGAATTCTCATCATAAGACCAGACGTAATGTTCCCATGGAGACAAGCCTGCATCTCACTTTCCTCTCCCTTTTCATGGCTATTCATGCTCGCTCATTGTGTTAGCGAACTGCAAAGACAAAAAGAAAGTTAATATTATACATGACTATACACAATTATATACAACTTTATAACTAAGCTCTAGCATGAAATTTCTTTAACCTATTCCTATGAACAATAATACATTTTGTTACCGTACCGACTTTCCTGATCTTATAATTATTATTACAAAGCCTTGTAACAATTTCGAATGGTCCCTTGTATCTCCTAGCAAGTTTATTGCTTAATCCAGACTTGCGCTTCGGACAGTATAGCATTACGAAGTCCCCACTATCATAAGAGATATCTTTGGCCTTGATATCGTAGTAAAACTTCTGCTTCAGTTGGGCGCGCTGTATATTCCGGGCAACTTTTCTTCTTAATATCGACAATCTTGTCATTTTATCCGCTAGCGTATCTGAAACCTGGAGATTATTGATGCGCAACTCGATATCAGATTTATATAATGGTTCCTTACCATACACAATCAAATGCGGCTCCACACCTGTGCTAGCCTGTTTCGCGCTATTGTAGGCATAACATACCATAGGCAAATACGTACACCAGTCTCGTTGCTCCTCCGAGACATACTTTGAGATCATGCCCAATAATGTCCTGTTAAATCGTTCCACTAAACCAACTGTTTGCGGATGATATGTTGTCGCATGTGTGAGCGTCACATTAAAAAGACTTGCGGTCTCTCTAATGGTATTAGAAGTAAATACTGAGCCTTTGTCGGTTATCAGCTGTCGAACTCCTCCAAATCGGCACAATATTTCGGTAACCAAAAATTCATTGATGGTTTCCGCGGTGGCTCTGGGCACGGCTTTGCACACTGCATACTTCGAGAGGTATTCCACTGCGACTAAAATATACCTATTCTGTTTATTCGAAATCTGTAACGGCCCTACCACATCGACGCAAAACTTGTCGAATAAATCTGCAACATTTATCGGTATTAATGGTGCGATCACTTTGTTGACATTCCTCAGTTGACACTGTTGGCACGACTTGACATATTCGTTTACTTTTTTCTCTGCCTTGGACATGTAATATCTTTCATTAAACTTTTCATATGTCTTAAACAAACCAAAATGTCCTCCAGACACTGGCTCATCATGCAATTCTAGCATACATTCTGCAAACTTCTCTTGCGGCAATACTAAGAGCTTTCTCGTTTCTTGTCCAACATCCCTTTTCCTATACAATAAATTATCCTGCAAAAAATAATTTTGATAAACATTCGTATTGCTCTGTCGCATTTGATCCAAAATATGGCGGCAAAATGAATCAGTTCGTTGTGCCGTCCTCATACTATCGCTATTCAGCGCATATAAGACGAATCCGTCTTCTTATTCGGGAATTCTCTCCATACACTCTGCACTCGGGTTCTCGATCAACGGATTTCTGCTCAAGAAGTCGGCTACGACATTATCCTTGCCACAGCAGTATACAATATCGAAGTCCCAGGACTGTATTGATAAAGCCCATCTGGCGAGTCTGCCGTTCATGTCACGCTTGCTTTTTAACCATATTAACGCTCTATGGTCAGTGACAACCTGAAATTTCATTCCCCACAAATAGTGCTTAAAATAATTTATCGCCCATATTAATCCTAGGCATTCTTTCTCTGTCACTGAATATCTTTGTTCAGCGGCACTTAATTTTCTTGAGGCGTATGCAACTGGCTTCATTTCACCTTCCTTGCCCTGACAAAGGCAACTTCCCAACGCCTTCTCGGAACTATCGACAAACACTCTCGTTATCGCATCCTTATCATTAGAGAAATATGCCAATACCGGTGCGGAACACATTTTCTTCTTCAATTTGTCAAACGCTCTCTGTTCCTCTTCTGCCCAAACAAACCTTTTATTTTTCTTTGTAAGGCTCGTTATCGGTAATGCAATCTCTGCAAAATTATCGATAAATTTTCTGTAATAAGAGTACAAACCCAGCACTGATCTAACCTCCTTTACGTTTCTTGGGGTTTGTATCTGCCTCATTGCCTTTACTTTGTTCACATCAGGCCCAATCCCACTTGCTGACACCTCATGTCCCAAAACTGTCACTTTCTGGTACCCAAATTTGCATTTACTCGGTTTTAGGGTTAAGTTGGCCGATCTTAATCGCGATAAAACCTCTTCCAATGCCGACACAAATTCTTCAAACGTTTTTCCATAAACCAAAATATTATCGACGTATACAACAACCTTTTTGTATTTCAACCCTGCAAGCACCTTGTCCATCACTCGCTGGAACATGGCTTGACTCGTTTTCAAACCAAACGGCAATACATTAAATTCATATAGCCCCGTATGCGTCACGAAGGCCGTCTTTTCTTTGCCTTCACCCAGAGCTAACTGCCAATACCCTGAATTCATATCAAGGTCAGCAAAATATCTGGCTCCCTGTAAACAACCAAGCAAATCATCCGTCCTTGGAATCGGGTACGAATCCATCCTTATTTTTTTGTTTAGCGCTCTAAAATCGATACAAAATCTTGGTGGGCCCTCCGGCTTGTCCACCAACACAACGGGTGAAGCATAAGGACTTCTTGACTCCTGTATTATGCCATTTTCCAACATCTCCTGTACTTGCGCATCAATTATTTGCCTCTGTTTATTCGACACCCGATACGGTGCTTTATGAACTGGTTCATCATCCGTGGTATTCACTGAAATAAAAGTATCCTTATAACATCCCAATTCTCGGGTTGCAAAAGAAAAAGTGTCGTGGAACCCTTTCAATAAACCACCCAATTCTGTCTTTTGCTTGGCCGTCAATCCATCATTCACGTCAAAGACAACCGGTTTCTCGTCGTTAAGGTTTAACAAATAGTTTTCATTGCGCTGCACCCAATCTGTAAAATAAATATAATCAGTTTTCTTCAAAGAAGATTCATTATATACAAACTCATTAGGATCATGAGCACATATAGAAAAAGTTATTTTTTTCTCATTATGACGTGAGATGAAAGGCACCGAACTAATTTGTTTCAGTGTCAGCTGACTCTTTGCGAAATCAATTATTGCTTCGTTTTCTCGTAAAAAATCTTGTCCCAGTATGATTATTTCAGCCGTATCGTGTATAATTAATACGCGTTGCCGATAATATACTGACGCAATTTGCATCCCTATTTCGGCCGAGGCATGCACATTGATTGCATAACCGCCTACCGCTCGCAAGGCCATAGGTCCGTGCGTTTGAGAATCCAAGGATAATTTATCCCACCGGGATCTGGAGATACAAGAGACACTCGCACCTGAATCAACGAGTGCTTCACAAATAATACCATTTATTACTACTGGAATAATCGGTACAGAAACATCCCTAGACTTATCTACAAGGATCGGGTTTGAATCCATGCCGCCTGTCGCATCCCGATCTACTAACGACGCGGCGTGAAGTTTGGGTGCTGCCTTGATGAAGAAGGAGTAACCTCTCGATAATCGGATCGATAACGTTCATTGGACGTCGCTGCGCCTTGCTGCCTTCGCGAACTTTCTTGTGGTGTCCAAGGGCGTGGGCGTGGACACGGACGAGGACGAAGATCGTGTGACTCGCGTGGTGCTTCTGGTTCAAAGTGCATTCTGCGTGGCGCTATTGTAGCTGGCGTCCCGAACGGTGTCGACTCATCGAATCGTGGTGTGTGCATCGGCTGATCACCGCGGTTCCTGATTTCTTCGAAGTTTACATCTGGATTAAAAACTGGCAATTCTACATTTCTTGCATATGTGTTGTCGCAATTAAATATGTCCTCCATTTGCATTATTGTTTTTCTAAGTTCCTCTTTAGATGCGAATAACTTCGATGCCAACAGCCACTGGTGATGTTGGTTCATAGATGTAATAAAATGCCTTATGAATCTTTCATCATCGATTTTAGCTTTAACAGCTAAGTTTTCTAAGGCGTAGAAATATTCAATCAGCGTTTCCTTGTTTTGCTGCCTTCTGTAGTAAAATTTTTGAGCAAAATCACCTCGGCAAGGAAATTGCAGTTTCAATTTTTCCACTAGCACTGCGTAGGTCGTGAATTCCTCAAAATTTGTCTTAAACCAGTGAAGGGCTGGTCCATCTAGATATGCGGCGATGGCATATTTTTTCTGCTCATCAGACCATCCTTTGATGATTCCAATGGCCTGGTACTGCATTAAAAAATCCTCCGTATCAGATAGCCCATTATATTTTCCAGTCGCCATTTTGCTATGCTATATGGGAAGGACACGCACCAAAAATAAAATACCAATATGGGAACAGTTTAAAGCGAGAATAGGTTAATAAAGATATCACTCAGGTTCAGGTCAGGAGCACTCCACTTCTTGCTTGCGAGAAGATTCTTCGGTTCTCTTATTCTCGATACCCCGCACCTCCACCATGTAAGCCTGGGAGGCGCCTATTCCTAAGCGTAATACTTTACGCACTCTCAACTAAGCTACGTAGAATAAAAGTATACGTCTTGCAGTGTTAATATATTCTTTCATTTATTTTAACGTTTAAATATACATTAGTTCACATGTGAATGCCAACGCGGTCCGTTGGAGACTCTGGAGCGTCCCCCTGAAAACCACCGGCGGGCATTCCATATTTCGAAATCTTTTTTATTCAAAAGATTTCGAGACATTTCGACATAACAAAATAGAAAAAAGAAAACAATGAAAGGAGTATGTACTGCCACATCCTTCTTTCATTACAGTACCTCCCCTTAACGTAACGTGGGGATGTATTTTTATTTCCTCGTCTACCCTATAGTGTGGGGCGTCGTTGGATAGTTCTTGCAAAAATATTACTCTGGTCTCTGGGGTCTGTGAAAACAGTTTTTCGATTAAGTAACCCGTTTATGAAATATTAAGCTTTAAAGCGCAATTTTTTTTTTATACTCAAGTGCCCCCCCTACAGCCAAAATTACATAAACTAAAAATCTGAAAAAAATCTTAAATGAAAGAGCATATAACGAATTTTAAACGAAAACTATCACGACTAAGTAGACATTGGTTCTTGAAATGCAAGCGATTAAAGTGTTTATACCTACTAAAATCATCTAAGACTGCACCAATTGACTTTAAATAGAAAATTAATTATTACTTGTTGATTTTTATGTTTGTAGTACTTAACGGCTTCGGAACCCTACACTGAGCATGATGCGACATGCTCTTGCCCTGTTTTTAGTATTTACGTTACGCTCCTAGCAGCCCTTAGCGAAACGACAAATGAGAACTGTATGCACATTAACACGTACCTACTGAGGCCCTAGTCAAGATGCGTTCGCTAACTAGCATTTCTATTCGTTTTGTTTTTTCGCATCACTAGTAGATCGCGTCATACGAAACGTCACAGGATCTACCAGTGACGCGATTGGCTAGGGCCTCTGAGCGCCAAGCAAGAAAAGAGAACTGTATAAGTTGTGCTAAGCGGGCAGAGATGATAAAGCGATGATGATGTACTTACATTGAAATTAAATTTAATAATATCAGGGGTCCATCCCACACACCTCACAAACTAAGCTTTAGGCTTGTACTATGGGTACTAGACAACGATAAACACACTCTTTCAAGTCAAGAAATACAATAAAACATGAACATTCGGAAACTGAGCTATATTTAGGTACTTCGACAACGCGTGTCTGAAAATGTACTTGTTAGTACTCTTTAAGTACGTTATTTTAAAATATAAATTAAATTATTTTAAATTGTAAATTATAAATTAGATTAGATTAAATTAAATTATAAATTATTAATTATTAATGTTTGATGTTAATATTGTTAACTATTTAATTAATTGATGGGTTTATACCTAAATAAAGAATCATTTTATTTATTTATTTATTTATTTATTTATAACCTTGTCTAAGTAAAGTGTTCTGAAGTTTATTGAATGCATTGCAGCGATCTATATTCACGTAAATAGTCATTATAAGTTATTTTATTAGTAACATGTTTTGTTGCTTAACTTTAAGAACAAGATGTACTTACTTCCTGGAAGCTGCCAAAAAGGGATACACTTTATAACTAAGCTCTTTGGCTTTGGCAAATAACTCCAGTCGTTTATTCTGTGGTTAAAGCTATACAATCGCGAACTAAGGCTAATATGAATTCAATTTAACTTTGCTACTATAGATAGAGGCAATGAAAATTTAAATCTCTAGCACCAAAACTTATAAATATTTTGTAACAGATGATATGTCACTTAATCAGGTAAAATTACCTTGGTAGAAAATACATATAACACATAAGCTTGTGTTTTTTTTTGTATATCTAGATAATTTCATTTCATTGTTCAACTGTTGACGCTACAATACTTAACTCCTGTGTAAGAACCGTCCGGCGTTATTAACAAACTAGATATAAGAACGCAGGTATTTAGGACCGAATTGACCTCAAGGTTATTGCAACCGTTAAAGCGATTGAATCATTCGTCAACCTGTGCAGCACTTAAAGCGCAAAGCAAATAAGCGTCTTGGACGTCCTTACATTCGCGTAGCCATAGCCTTTGGTAGGTAGTACCTTGTTTTTTCTTAGTGCATGTACACTTTTTACGGAAAGCGTTGAACTGTCGCTCGTCGTGTTGATTCCTACAAACAACGTCCTTTGCTGAGTTTCAAAGCAACATTGCAATTGTTTCGGCGTCGTCTTTTCAGACTTTTGTCACGTAGGAAGCCGAAGGAAGCAAAAACGTTACCCAACAAACGATGTTTGTTTTTGTTGCAGCAACAAAGGTCGAGTCGAGTTTAAATTATTAAAGCGGTTTTGCAATGTTTCATTGGGGTATTTATTCTGAAACAAAGACCCGGGCTCGCTAAACCCTTTTTAGGGTTCCGTAGTCAAACTAGGAACCTTTATAGTTTCGGCATGTCCTTCCGTCCGTCCGTCCGTCCGCAGCCTAGCGCAGAGACTTAGTACTAGAAAGCTGTAATTTGGCATGAATATGCATATTAGTCACGCCAACAAAGTGTTACGATAAAATAAAACAAAAAACCTCCCCTACATACTTGTTACGTTACTACGCGGGGATATTTTTTTTTCTCGTCTACCCTATAGTGTAAGGTGTCGTTGGATAGGTCTTTCAAAAATACTACGGGTTTGTGAAAGAGTTTTTCGATTAAGTAACCCCTTTCTTAAAATATTAAGCTTTGAAGCGCAATTTTTTGTTAGACTTAAGTGTCCCCCACTACAGCCAAAACTACAAATACTATAAATCAGAAATAAAACTTAAATGAAAGAGCATATTATAACGAATTTAAAAGGAAAACTATCACGATTAAGTAGGCATCATTGGTTCTTGAGATACAGGCGATTAAAGTGTTTATACCTACTAAAATCATCTAAGATGGCACCAATTGACTTTAAATAGAAAATTAGTTTATTACTTGTTGATTTTTATGTTTGTAGTACTTAATGGCTTCGGAACCCTACACTGAGCATGGTCCGACATGCTCTTGCCCTGTTTTTAATGTTTGGTTTCAAATTCTTGTAAACATGTGCTTATGCGTAATCTCCAACAAAATAGATAACACCAGGATGTAGCTTCGGCTTGTTTGTTTACAAGTTCTACTATGGTTAGTCACGCTAAAAATATCCCACTACGGGAAACACGTGCGCGTTATAGCTAAATTTAGGGAGAGAGCCTTATCGTTACGGTGAAATATGCCGTCGGGCTTGGCGTCATGTAGGCTTAATTACAAAAAGTAATTAGTGGTCTTCGTGTCAATTTTATCTTCTAAGTAGACTGTAGCGAAGCAAGAGTTATCGCTTTGTTTATGTTCAGTTTGGATTTATGTTGACATAGAGCTTTGAACTAGGTGCTGCACCAATCTTTAAACCTAATAAAGGGTTCGACTGTCGGAAATCCATAAAGGTTGTGTGTTTCAAGTTTGGCAACGAGGTGTGTGTGTAGATGTCAAATTGGGTCTACCTAACAAGGCAGACATATCATATAAGTAATCATTCCACAAAAAGATACTTGCAGCATTTTAATTTTTATCTCTGAATATTCTTACAACAAAAATAAGGGTTAAGAGCGACAAGAAGTTTTTCTCCCATGCAAGTATAAGCCTGCTAGCGATTTTAAATTGAAACGGTTTAACTAAACTTCTTGAATACAGAAGCTAACGGAAAATGCTGGGAAATTAAGCATTTGTGCCGCTCGTGTCTACGGTATTAAATTTAATGATTTTGCCATGCTGAATAACAGTCTCGAGTCTTTACACTCTCATTAAGGTCATTTTGCCAAGATGAGAGACAACGGCATGCTTAAGCCATATGTTAAACAAGTATAATGTTCAGCGGTAGGTATGAAATTATGAATCCATTGACGATGAATGCGATTTAATTAACAAGCCATTCTTAGAATTGCGACTAATCGTTTTTGCGCTATGTTGTTTTGAAATACCAGCTGTGATTCATACTGCTACAGGCTAATTCTGGTTCAGTACTAAAATATGCGGGAACAGTAGTATATTGCTCAAAATTAACCCGTCATGGCCCATAGATTACTTATAGACTGGTTAAAGAATTAATGTTAATTATCTAGGCATACGCTAAATCTTCTTAGCTTGAAATTGTGTTCATGTTAGTATTTAGTTACTTAAAAAGAGGAGTGGTACGGTAGAACCACAGTATTCATATTCCAATCCAATCCAGTTTTTGTTTTAGTGTATAAGTAACTAAACCTGAATAAGTCGCATTTCCATGATCTTATGCCTGTAAGGAGATGTAACAAATGGCTGCCAAATCAAGCAAGTATCAAAGTATCCCTCCCTTTTTCAGCTCGCTCTTCCCAACTTATAAAGCAGACCGTATAATTTTAATCATCTTACTTTCGCTTCAACGTATTGCATTGTCTATTTCAGACACTAGCTGTCCAGAAGGCGACCAACTCCGTGGAGACACCAGTCAAAGAGAAACATGTCCGCAGCGCGATCATCGGCACGTTTCAGGAGCAGAGCGCCATCACTTATTGGGTAAAAATATACTTTCTTCCTTAGGTTCATTTGTACCAGTTAGTAGTAAAAAAAAATAGGCACTCAGACAGCTTTATTCCCCATTTACCCCAAAGAGTTTTGAGACTCCTAGTGACAACTATTATGAGCGGCCTTCGTGAAACAATAGCACATCACACAAATGTTCCCTTCTTGTATCTAACACGCTCGTTGAGTTTTAGTTCTGAATTCCGTCCCTATTCGCAATATGCTAAAAGAAACATATTATGCACCCGATAGCCTACCCTGTATATAATTTAATTTCATCCTTATAGCGGCAAATGCTAATCTCGTTTCCTCACTAAGGAAATCAGAAAATTCATAGGCAGCTAGAAAATTCATTTACCAATTCCAATTTGATGAAACTTTGGCATCCTAGATGAGACCACTTGCTTATCCAGAGGATATTCCTTGATCTGCATAGGGCTCTAGTAATCTCTTTGTGCCAGTTTCTTTCTCAAAGCCCACAAATTTATTGTTGCGATAATACATATCCTGTTACGTAGAATTTAATATGCCTTCGTCCTCGCCCATTTTGAATTTATTTCTTATCTGACATGGCATATTGCAGATGGTGGCGATCCGTCTCCCGCTGCAAGACAATCGTATCGTGGCTTGGAAGTTCTGCCACGTGACGCACAAGCTGCTCCGCGAGGGGCATCCGGCGTGCCTCGACGACTCGCAGCGGCACATCGGCATGATACAGAACCTGGGGAAGCTATGGGTAAGACATCCACAGATCAGTGATCACAACCGCGTCGCGGCGTGAAAGTGCCACTTGACGCAGAAGCTGCTGCGCAGGGGCACCATTCGTGTCTCGACGACTCCCAGTGGCACATAGTTATGATCCAAAACTTGGGCAAGCCGTGGATAACACAACTGTTTAGTGGTGCATGCCACAACATCCTGCAATTTTGAATTCAATATTCATAATTTCTTTAACACCTCGTTTAAAGGTGACGGGAAACGATAGACGTAAGGTCCCGATTTCTATGATGCGGGTAGCGCAGAAGCGGTCGTCGAGGACCCTTGGACCCCTGATCAGTCTGGTTATAAATACTTAAGTCCATAAATTTGTTATTTAAGCAACCAAATTAGGTACTTTTAATGCTATGGCATCGATAGGTTAGGATAGGGAGCTATACGACTACAATCACGTTTCCTGGCAGGTCCACTTGCGAGAAGGTTACGGCCGGCTCGTCCACCTGTACTGTGCGCTGCTGGTGACCAAGCTCAAGTTCCACGCGCGCAACCCGCGGTTCCCGGGCAACATGCAGCTGACCGCAGACGAGCTGGACGCCATCGCTGAAAACGACGTCAATAACTAGTAAGACAAGATGGAGATTGTAGTAAAAGATTCATAGATTTCAGACAACTACTCATAAAATCTCAATGACTCATGATTGACGATGTTTGATTTTGATATTTGTTTCAGCTTTCAACTGTGCGTGGAGTTGTTCGACTACATGGATGACATACTAAATTTACAAGAATCAGGTAAGTTATTCAATATCACATTCATTTATCGATCTGAATTTTGTCATATGACAGTTAACGTAGACATTTAGAGAAATCAAGGGGGTTCATACAACTTTAACACAGTACACTAAAATATTCAAGTCTTAGCGAGTTACATTTAGCTTGGTCTCTTTTTACCTGAATACGGTGAAACAAACTTCTGACACGGCACGCATATCTGCCGCGTATATATCTGTAAACACACGCCAAACCTTGATGTTTCCTTATCTTTCTTTCCTCTCCTTATACTTAATTTTACTGGTCCTTTTTTACGAATTTGATCGTAACCTTCGTGAAGTCCCCCAACATACCGCCGCAACTTGCTCAGCATTGAGGTATTGTGTCGCAGTGTTCGACAGCCTCGGCAACGCGCGCGCCAACTCCATGACCGCCAGCGGGCAGTGCCGGCTAGCGGCGCTGATCCCGTGCGCTCAGGATGCATCGCAGCTGTACGACTGCAACGTGCGCCTGCTGTTCCGGCTGCACGCCTCGCTGCCCGCCGACACCCTGCAGGGACACCGCGAGAGGTAACCACCACCACCACCACTCCACCACCACTATACTAGAGAGCGGATTTGGAGTGCGAGAACAAGTTTAATATGGATAAGACTAGTACAAATAAGTATTTTCACACCACCTGCTCGACAATGCCAAATTACATATCATGCAAACCTTACGCAAACCAACTCATTAAAGCCCTTGGCTTTAGCCGGGGTGTAATGTTGTACTGAATCTCATTATAACTCGCTGGGTTGTAATATTTTCACTTTTCATAGTTCTTATTACAATGGTCTTAAAGTCTAATTTCGTAATAAAAGATCAACTAATACTCGAAGGCCGGGCGCGGCGCCGCCGCCACCGCCGCGTCGAACCTAATTTGAAAATCGAACATTTTCTAAAAACGAGCTGGCCACGGCAAGCTGAATGAAACACATTTGAAATTAAACAAAAGCCGCGAGTATTGTAAGACGCTGCAATAAAATACATTGGTGATAACTGCAAAGTTTTAAATAAAAATTGTCTTTCCACAACTGGACTAATGTCTCAAATATCAATTTTCACTTTTAATTTTAATTTACTATAATAAAACGCTGTTTTTAGTAGACTCGCTTTTTTATTGTCTCGCAATAGGTGAGAAAAGTAGAGTACACTCCTCGGGGATAAAGCTGTTTTCGTCTTGGGCGCGCTTGAACCCCTCACTGCGCTCAGGACTCTTCTTAATTCCCTCGCTTCGCTCGGGAATTAACTCGTAACACCCTCGCTGCGCTCTGGAGTTAAATCTGGAGTCCTTCGTTACGTTCAGGATTCAATATCGCGCCCGTGACATAAAACTCTGCTTTATCCCCTCGGTGTATAATCTACTATTATTTTTCATATCAACTGTACAAAGGTCCTATATCAAGACAAAGAATTCATGATGGTACATACGAGCGCCGCATAGGAAGTTTACAATTCAATATCTCTGAAACTATTTGACGTATCGAAATGATTTTTAAACACGTATTTTTTGTTTTTAATGAAGAATACGGTAAGCCAAAAATCTAAAGTGGCTGACATTCTCTATTGCGTGAGTTAGCGTGCTCAACTTTTTGGTCCTTACCCATATCGCCCTTTGTCGCAGCAGGGTAGACTTGCGCTACCAATGCCAGCTCAAAATTCTAGCCTTCATTGCCAACGTGAAAATGCTGAAATATAATCTGAAAGGTATTCCCCAGGTTCCGGCAGCAGTTCAAGAAGCTGAGCTCGTTCTATAAGCACGCCAGCAGCCTGCAGTACTACCGCAACCTGCTCACGCTGCCGCTGCTGCCCTCGAACCCACCTAACTTCCTCATCCAGGTATTATGACCATTTACAATATATGTTAAAAATGTACTAATTTGATGATAGTATCGGCCGCACTGAGAGTCCATAAACGACGATTAAGTTGTTCCTTAAGCCAGGTTTGGACTGGCAATAAAAAATGCAGAAATTGTTTGCTGTATTACTTTAACTTCAGTTGTAGAGGCTGTCTTTTTCAAACTTAAACGTTAAAGTAAGACAGCAATAAACTTCTACAATAGAGTACATGCATTTAAATCAAAATTGTGTTTAATTGATACGATTTAGGAGCTAAATGTAAAAAAAGCATATAAAACGCAATACACTAAGTTTTAACCCGTTTATTAAGATTTTATATAGAATCAAAACTTGTTAAAATTTTAAATATTCTTTTAAAGTAGATTTTTTCGGCATCATTATTTAATTTACCTAATATTTTAATTCAACGATATTGGCTTAAATATAGTAATTTACGTAATAAATGCAAATTTCTTTATAAGGTCCATATATTTTAAACATGGAACAACAGCTGTGACGTCATTCCTGTCATCGATTTTGTATAGTGTCTTTGTTCTTCCGGTAACCTTCGGGGAGGGAAGATGGCCGATTGAAAAATGCCCGGCTTTTACTTTTGATTTATTCTGTTTACTGATTTACTCTATTCACTTGACATTGGCGCAATCACTGTGTGGGCCGCCATTAATTAAAAAAGAAGAAGATGTATAGTGTCTTGGCAGGGGGTCTGAACTATGAATTATTAAAGAATTACACGACAATTATTTCTCGTATACAGTTATTCCTCTCTTTCATAGCACTTACCAGAGAGCGTAAGTGATAATTTACGCATGTTCCCTATTTATATTGCCAGTCTAAACCTGGCTTTAGTGGTTAGTATTGAATCCGGACATCTTTCAATGGGCCACCTTCTCTCCCTAATTGTCTGCTTGTTGTAGTATGGCAGTAAAACACTTTTTGATTATGTTAACCTGTCTGTATCAACAATTGAAATTAAATATATTTTTATTTTAAGTACTATTTCGGATAAATTTTTAAAGGTTAAAATGTTATATTTGTTATATTTTACGAAGTAACAAGACTTTATGTTTACGAAACTAATAAAAAAACACGTTTTTTTTTTGTTAGCATTGTGTACCTACTTACTAGATAGGGCCCAACCTTACTCGTATAAAAATTGATTGGATATTTTAATTTGTATTTTCAAGAGTGACTTCGGCACGTACGTGACGCCCGTGGTGTCGATCCCGGAGCCGGCGCCCGACGAGCTCGACGCCGTGGGCTCGCTCATCGACACCTCTGACACCATCAGTGTGGTATGAACGACACTATTTTTTTTCTCCCAACCCAGTGGCTCAAATAAGGCTCACCTTGGGGTTGAACTGTTGGTAGTTATACGTTATATGCACAAACCCATGATGGATGAGAAATTACAAAAATCAACAAATAAAATTTATTAAAACTGTAAATCGGGGTTTAATTACGAATCGTGATAACGCGGTCTTCTCGCTACCACGGCTGTTGTAACACAGTCGAAACTTTGAGGTAAATGTTTATTTTATTACGCGATTAAGTACCGATTTATAGTTTTAGTATGAGTAAATATCGTGTTAGTTTAAAGTAAGGTGATAAAAATATTGTATGAAACAAAAAGCATTCTTGTAAACCTGACTCGATACAAAACTATACTTTATTGAGTTTCAAAGTTTTTCTTCTGGGTTACACCCTGTATATAGCTTAAAATAATCAATACTAAAATTTTGTGTCAGCATTCACAAAAAGAGAGGATGAAAGCCGTTGTCTGTCGATGTATTCCTACCCTACTGCCTTACCAAAAAAAGGTATTAAAGACAAGACGGATAGACGGACGGCGTAGGATTGTTAATTGGGTGCACATGGCACCCTATAGGTACAGAAAGAAACCTTAAAAAGCAACAAAACTAAACTAAGTATTGTTTGTACAGGCAACGACTCCCGACCAGTTGGACGTAATGGACACCCGCGCCACCCCCTCCCCGCAGTCAGACCCCGTGGTAGAGCGGGACATACTCATCGAGCACCTGCAGAATGAACTGAGACGGATGAGGTTGGAGACAATAAATAATAAATGATGGATTATAGATATAATAATTGTACAATCCGTTAACTGCTACCTGGGGTATTCAGAACGTCCCGAAAAAGCGAAACAAGGTTTAGCTAAAGTGGCACTGTTTTCGAAATATTTTGTCTTTTATTGTTACGCCGTCATCCTTTGATGAAAGTAAAATCGGAACTCATAACTCAGGTCCGGTGGACCTAATAGACTCAGTCGCAATCCGAGTGGCATCGGCGTCCCACGCCTGCGTATCTGATATACTTTTGCGATGCTAGGAAAAATAAAGATATGACAAGGCCCTCGTGTGCTTTTACGGGTTGTACAGATCATTCACGAAAAAAGACAAGTTACATCATCACTTTTCACTCGTAATAACATGTTATTAAATATGCCTCGATTAGTTTTATTCCGTTTGCGTAAGCATTTGCCATTTTGTAGAACGGGACAGAAATATACGATACGTAAGTGTGCGACAAGTTAAGCTAGAAAGCCATGTGCCGTCGCCACCAACCCTTATAAGCGAACCAAATGTGCTCGACGAATGTTGCTGAACGTTCACGAATACACGATTAACAGCAGTGATACTTCGTCTTGCTTGCGGGCCACCTATTTGCGTCTTTCTGTCTCTTGCTCTGCTGGCGTCTAGTATTAACTTAGTTTGTGTGAGCAAATGTATCTGTGGTAGCACCAGGTCCATTATTTAAAGTACGGAATATATGAACGTCACTGATCTTCCGCCATTTTACTTTCATCAAAGCTGTCATCTCATACATTTCATAATCCAAATATTAATATAAGTATTTAAAAAATAGTGACACTTCTAATAAGCTTCAACAGTTTACGAATTCTCCAATTATTGCCTAACACCTATACCTGCCTATACCTACCGCCAAGTAGCAGTTCCCGAAATATTATTTTCCGCTGTGCTTTGCATCTTAATCCTTATTGGCAACGCGATATGCAACAATATAATCCCATTTACCATCAGGTGACCCCGTGACCTGTATACACTTTTGCCTTAAAAAGGTGATACTCAAAACATACCTTAGTTAAGTTAGTCTACTCCGGTATCCGGCCAGTGGTTGCCAATCGGTAGCTTATTTGATATTAACAGTTAGTATGGTATTTAAATGTTACAGATCAGAGGTGACTCAAATGGTACAAGAACGAAACAATATGATGGGATCTATGCGCGAACACTGTACGAAAATCGAAAGGCAATTACATAACACAAAGGTATAGCATAATACGATAGCATAAGCATAGGGTCAACATTACCTTGAATTTGATGCTTTATGCCTTTTTTATTACAGACTGAATTAGAAGAAGAAAGACAAAGAGCAGAACTATTAGCCACAGAGACGCCGGAGATAAAACGTTTGTATTACTCTTGTAAAATTCATGATCGGTGACCACTATTACGCTCAAAAAATATTCTAACAAATACAGATGTAAATAAACATACGACATCGTTGTTGGTTGGAAACTTTAGATCCTGTAAAATATTAAGCAGTAGTTGCGCCAAATTTGCACAACATGCCACTTTAGCAAAATAAATATTGCGAAGAGTTAAAGTTGTTTTATGTAATGTATTTATTTCATAAGTGTTGATATTTTGCAATTATGGTGTAATTCAGCACATTTCTACGTTATTGAGGAGTACGTATAAAGTGTTTACATACGTACATCTTATGCCGTAACGTAATATTAACGTCAAGCTCTGGGACGCCCTGTATATCTTGCTTTTCAGTCAGCTCATCGCTAAGATGAATAGATAAAATATTTCGGCTATTTTCACTTGGTCGCTCCTAATGTCGAGGGTGCGAAAAAGTGGGAAAAAAATCCAGTAGTTCGCAGTGCGAACAAAGGGGCGCGAACAACTGGGAATAGCCCGTTTATTTGACATTTGACATTATTAAAAAAAGTTAAATTACACTAAAACTATACATGGATTACCAAAAAAAATCGAGCAAAAGGGAAATGGCTCAGCGTATAGCTTTGCTCAAGATGAGCAAAAAATAGGTATTTTGCCACATTATATCATTATTGGTTGTTACCCGATATATTTATTTCTTGAAGTACTATTCACTGCCGTTGGTAACTCAATCGGGTGATTTTCTTATAGAAAAACTAACCCAGACCGAGGAGAAAGCGAAAGTACAAGATGAGAAGTTCCAGAAATTAAAAGGCGCGTACACACAACTGCGAGAAGAACATATCACTCTTATCAGACAGGTTTGTATTCGTTCGAATAATTTTGTACCATTAACAAACCAATAAGTCGTATATTAGGGTTAGCCTACAAGTTCTGTTGGCCTTATAAGTAGTGCTGTCAGTTTAACGTCATGTTTGAACTGCTGTAATAATCTGTTAAAATCGATAAGGTATAAAGTCCGCAGCTACTTATTAGGCCGAAGGTAGATTTTACAAGCTTGCTCGACTTTTATACGTTGTAGCAAGGTCACACGATAGCCAGGTAAACAGGTAAACAGTTATTAAAGTGCAATGTGAACAATAAAGTACATAAATGTTGATCTTATTTATGTTTTTGTACAGAAAGCAGAAGTAGACAAATCAGCAGCCAGCCTGCGCGCCACCGCGGCGCAGCAGGAGAGCGCCAAGGTGGCGCTACAACAACAGCTCAACGACCGGATGAAGTATGTACAAAGGCCGTTTTATGACCAGTCAAAATCTAACAAGTTAAAGGAAGTAAAATTAAAAGACTCCTATAGCCTATTCCTTTCACAAACTGGAACTTGGCAGGTCTTAACAGCTCGTAATAATCTATTCATTACCTAGGTCACTTCACATCATACCAAACAGGCACAACTAAGCGAAATAATAACTTTCAGAGATGTAGAATTATTACAACAAAGCGCTTCATCAAGTGAAGAAATCGACGCGTACAAAGCACAAATAGCCAATCTCCGCACTGAGCTCGAACAGTCTAGAGAAAAGGAAGCCGAACTAGAAACGTTACGAGCCTCCATGGAGGCTCTGGACATAGAACACAAAACTATAGCCACAGTACAGCAAGAAAAACTATCTACACTAGAAAGCGAACTGAAAGAGGTGGTGGATAATCTAGAAATTGTTAAAAAAGAAAATGAAGAAAAAGAGGTAGCATTAAATAAAGTAAAGGAGGAGTTAGTTGGGCTTAGAGAGAAGAGTGGAGATGAGTATAAGAGGGTCGTGGAAGAAAGAGAGTCTGCGCTCCAACAGGTAGCGGACTTGACGCAGCAACATCAGCAGGAAAAACAGGTCAGTAAATATATAATACAATTTCGCTACAAATAGGGCATTAAAAGGCCATGCATGCATGCATGCCAACTAACACAAAATAATTAACAAGTAATGATAAAAGGCATAAAAACATAAATTAATAACGGGATTTTATTTATGTTTTATACTAGAAATCGTCGTATCGTATTTGTATATAACAATGCATGACTTTAATGTTTGACTTTACTAACTTTTTACCTAGATTAATTGTTTTTACATTCATAATTAAACTGGCTTTACTTCATCAGGAGCAAGATGATTTAATTAACAATTTAAAAACAGAGCTAGAGAATTCGCAACTTAAAACACTAGAAACAGAAACCAATTATAAAACATACATCCTCAAGCTAAACGACGAATTAAACGCTAAAAATCAGGAGTACGAAAAAAATATAAAGAAACGGGACGAAGAATTACGAGAAACTCTAGAGAAACTTGTTAATTTAGAACAAGTTAAAACTGAAGCTGTAGCAGCGTTAAATGAACAGCTTGAAAACGTAATACAAGATAAAGATAACCGAATAAGCGAACTTGAAAACGACTTCGAGAACTTAAAACTGGTTGGTCTACACGATGATAAATCAAAAATAAACTCTTTAGAGAGTAAGACAATCGAACTAGAAACTATTATTCAGGAAAAAACTAATGAACTGCATGAAGTACAATTGAAACTAGAACAAAATATTTCGTCTTTAGAAAATCAAAAGACACAATATGAAAACCAAAGAGAAGAAGATCAAAAACAAATCGAAACATTGAAAGAAGATTATAAACATTTAGTCGAGGATACTGAAGAAATTATTACAGGATTGAAATCTCAAATTGTTGAAAAGGATGAGCAAGTCATATATATTGATATCGAAATGAATAATCTTAAAGACACCGTCTCTAAACTTGAAGAAGAATTAAGTGAAACTCACGCAGAATTAGAGATCGGTAAGAATGAGTTACTTCGAATGAGGGAAGAACACGATGCTATAGTAGAACGCAATGAAAGTAATCTGATGCTGAAAAATCAAGAGTTCAGAGTACTCTACGATGAAATTAACAAATTGACTAGAGAAAAAACAGACTTATTAGCAGAAAAAAACAAAAATATAGAAGATTTAGAACTAGACAAACAGGTTTGTTATAATACTAATATGTGTTGTGATGTCTCGTTTATGAATACTAACATTAAATACAATTATCTTTGTTAGGTGCACGAAACTAAAGTTCAAAAACTAGAGGAAAGGCATACCAAGCTGTCCAATGATTATGAAACGTTGGAAACAGAAAACAACCAAATGTTAAAAAATATGAACGATGAAATTGCTAACATAAAACAAGAAAATAGAAAAGTTATAGAGAGCAAAGATGACGAAATCAAATCTCTGCACGCAAAAACTAAGGATGTGACAAATATTTTAAAAACTGAAATTTCCGAAAAAGAAAATACTATTTTGAAACTTAACAAAAACGTTGACGCATTGAAAACCCAACTAGAGGAAGAACAGGCACTCAGTAAGAAAGAAAAGGAGGACATGGCAGCCCTTTTAACTGAGAAAGAAAGCAAAGCTCAGGTTAGAATAACCGTGCTGTCCCGAATTCACTATTGTTTGTTTTGTGAAGACATGCGTTTCGGTGGAAGAGTCCTTGTTGTCGAATTTATGTTTACGCCTAGTCATGTTTATGCTTTTACTTGTACGTAGCAAAAATGTTAGTGGCGTCCTAACCCTTTTTAATCACGTTACTGCTGCTTTATTTCACTTTACGTTTACATCTACAGCATTTTTTACTAAAAGTTATATGTATTTATAAAACTTCTTATAGTTCTTAAGTTAGTCTTATTAACCGAGTTTTGTTAAAAAGCTTGCTCTAAAATTGATTTGTAGCAGTTTTAGCTTCAGGCTTTAACTATTACTCCTTCTTTTAACTTACAGAGCGGCTTACATTCCTAAAGATAAGTTCTGCCCTCCTAATCCAAAAAAACAGTATGTGAGGTTCAATTGCCAAAGTAAATTTAATCCTCTTTTATTAGTAATGAGGTTGTGATTGTAACAGAAGTTTAATTTTTTTATGTTATTTGGCTTAGCAGGGCAGAGTTATGGAGAACATTTCTCAAAGTTTCAGTTTCGATTATTTAGTTTTAATTATCATTTTGTATGGAACACTCTAGAAGCTGATTTCTGGTGGCTTTTCTACAAACTCTGATAAATATTTTCTGCATGAACATAATCTAATGCATGTTTTCTTTCTTCAACACCACTGGACTTGCATGGACTTTGCACGGGAAATTTCTGCTCTTCTCTTCAACTTCTGGCATGCCACTTTGATTCTTCGGGAAACTTCTGCGGTATAGTTATTGGAAGTAAGGCTGGAGCACATAGAGCGGGAGAGACTGAGCGCCGAGTGTGAATTGCAGGATTTGTTGCAACACAACACGGTGCTCGAGGCGGATCTCACCGCTGCTAAGATACAACTATTGGAGGCGCAAAAGGAACTTGAGAAACGTGAGTAAAACTGTTATTTTTACTCAACTTTAGAAATGGGTGTTATGTTCGATGCCTTTGTCTGTCTGTCTTTGCTTAGCTCGAATGGGACTGATTGTACTGCGGTTTTTAAATAACCTTGAATTTATTGGCATCATAATTTATGAACATCTGTTGAATTAATCGAGGGTTAATTTCTTGCGGCGCAACTTAATAGAAATGTATTTGTTTATTCGTGGGGTTTGAATCTATAGGCCATACAATACATTTCACATTCCGTTGTTCTAGCATGCCGTTATGATAACTTTAAAATTTTAAAACAAATAAAAAGGGACTTTATTCCCATTATGAAATAGTTTTAATGATATTGTTTTGATTTTCTACATCTTACTGTACACGGAAACCCAGGCGGATTAGGTACTTAAAAAAAAAGTCTTGCGGGAACTCCTCAAAAATTTTTGAAAAAAAAAACCGAGTACGGCGTTTACTGAGATATACTTAGTCATAAAAGGCTAACTCTTTTAGAAAGCAAGAAAGAACTTGCCACTACAAAAATGAAAAACTGTTGATGATTCTCATATCATTTGCTTTAAAGTCCTGTCAGAATCATTTTTCTTAAACATGCTCGGAAAGGGTAGCTTTTCTTTTGAAAAACGATGACGGAAAGAGCCCCATTTTATTCCTAGGAGTAAAATAAATGTATGAAAACACTTTCCCCTGTCCGCTGCGATAATTTAATCAATAATAGTCTCTGATGCCTGTAAAATCAAAAATACCATAAAATAATCCCATACACCCAATTAAATATAAGGTGGGTGCAGCGCTGGGCAACGGCGCCGGGCGGCGGCGGGCAGCGGGTCATTGCGAAATTATCGCAGTACCTTGTAGTTTTCAAAAGGACAATCTCTCTTGATTCGTCGATTGCTAACCACCTCGTCAGGCAATCCCTTACTGTCCGCGGCTAGGCAATAATATACTACTGTCACTGCAATTAAGAGTAATTCTGGTCCCAACTGTCAGAGCGGCTGAAGCTCGTGACGTGCGCGGGCGCGGCCTCGCTGCAGGTGACCTGCGGCGCGCTGGAGCGCCTCAGCGCGCCCGACTCGCGCGCCGCCGCCGAGCTCGCCGCCGCCGCCCTCAAGGACCTCGCCACCGCCACTGAGGTATGTTTTTTTTTAAATTTATTTAGTAACAAACAGTCTTACAAAAGAAATATTATAACTAAGCTTACGCTTTGATATTTTACAAAACAGACATAAAGTTACCTATATTTGACTAAAGCTATAGAAAAGTAAATGCAGTGATCTGCAAATTATGATTTGAAACCAACAACTGCATAAAAACTACATAAAGTAAACACAGATATTATATTTTGAAGATAAAAAAGTAATAGTTGTCAAAGACCTAACCTACCGGAGTAAACGTTTTACACAAGCCCTAAATATAAGAATGCTGCGCATGCCTGGGCTTTAATGTGACGCAGAACAAAGCTTTTGCGCGGCAACTCCGTTCAATTCTACGCGGCACTCGAATATTTATATGTTCCCGTCATCATCATCGTCTGTCTGCACTACTCCGGTCTGGTCTGCTGGACATAGGCCGCATTCATTGTACTCCACCGACCACGATCAACCGCCAACAGGCGGCGGCGGCTGATACAGCTTCATCTACACTGGCACTGTTAGCCAGTGGTAACTCTAGAATTAAATTTTGAAGATGCTCTTTCTTTGATAAATATATATTATTAATTCGTTTTCACGCAAAACAGGCGCATAATTTAAGTCGTCGATTTGCGGAAACCAGCACGCTGTGACCTATACCTAGTATTATCTTTGTTGTAAAAAGGCCCTAATGCAAATTTACTGTTCAAAAACCGTTTGAGGAGTGGTGGCAAATGAGTTTGCACTCTTGCAACCAACCTATTGTAATAATAGCTCCAGTTTTTAACATTATTTGTTACTTTAAACTTTATTACATAATACACAAGTAAGTAAAACAACGACCAAGTCAACTCTACTTTCTTAGTTTGATGTTGATTTTCCGTAAGTTAATAGATGAAGTAATGGAGTATTCAGTTAAGTAATGGACTATTTACGAAGCATGGTCCATAACCTACATATAATCTGTGCTGTTTCTAGATCAAAGGGAACGAAGAATCGTTGGCGCGCTCCGCCATATTCGCTGCGCACAACACTGCGCAGCTCTCCGCGTACGCCGCCGATGTGTCCAACCTTTCCACCGACATTGCGCTGTCTGAGAGTAAGATATTGAATTTTGTATGTGTTTTTATACTTATTACTCTAAACCTCGGACATTAACTTGGTGCCGTTGACACAAAATCGACGTCACGCTGCGTATAGGCCATTATAGGCTGATTCAAATTAGTTTTTTCGTAATCATTTATTACATACATAAATGTCAACCTTTTTAGTTATTATTAAGATTCAAAATAACCGAAGAATAAGATAAAAAAACATCTTTGATTGACTTTGACTGATTGTCATTCACCTACACAGCAAAATGTAATATATATAGTTGTAATGTTTTCATCCAATACTATAATTGAGACGATCACATTGTATGTCAGTAGATAAAATGGCTAACAAATGATGAAACGAATTTTTTTACTATTTTATTGGTGCTTTATTTGACAAAAAAATAACTATGTTGTTGTTGTTGTTGTTGTTGTTGTTGTTGTTGTTGTTGTTGTTGTTGTTTTTGCTGTCCTATGGTTCCCCAGTGATACAAAGGGCCTTCGTGTGGCGTCGCCATCCGCCCCTATCTATAATAATTGAAATGACTATATTAATTGAACATTCTTTATATCATCATCATCATCATCATATCAGCCGAAAGACGTCCACTGCTGGACATAGGCCTCCCCCAAGGCTCTCCACTTAGACCGGTCTTGTGCCTTCCGCATCCATCGCGATCCCGCCATCCTTACGATGTCGTCGCTCCATCTTGTTGGAGGCCTACCAACAGCTCGTCTCCCGGTCCGTGGACGCCATTCGAGAACTTTCTGGCCCCATCGGCCATCAGTCCTGCGAGCAATGTGCCCCGCCCACTGCCACTTAAGTTTCGCTATTCTTCGGGCTATGTCGGTAACCTTAGTTCTACTGCGGATATCATCATTTCTGATTCTATCCCGCAGAGAAACCCCGAGCATAGCTCTCTCCATAGCCCTCTGAGTGACTCTGAGCTTTCTTATGAGGCCCATCGTTAGCGCCCACGTCTCAGATCCGTAAGTCATCACCGGCAACACACACTGGTCAAAGACTTTTGACTTCAAACACTGCGGTAATTTGGACGAAAAGACACTGCGAAGCTTCCCGAACGCTGCCCAGCCGAGTCGGATTCGACGAGTGACCTCTTTCTCGAAGTTGGACCTACCTAACTGGACCGTTTGTCCCAGGTATACATAGTCGTCAACAACTTCGAGTGCAGAGCCACCGACAATCACGGGAGTTGGCACAACATGGACATTAGACATGACTTTCGTCTTGTCCATGTTCATTTTCAGGCCAACTTGGTCGGAAACTCTGCTGAGGTCAGCGAGCATAGCACTGAGGTCCTCCATGGTTTCAGCCATGACTACGATATCGTCGGCAAATCGAAGGTGAGTGATGTACTCGCCATTAATGTTGATGCCTCGTCCTTTCCAGTCCAGAACCTTAAAAGCATCCTCCAATGCAGCGGTGAACAACTTCGGAGATATCACATCCCCTTGTCTGACTCCTCGCTGCAGAGGAATAGGCTTTGTGCTCTGGTCCTGTAGTCGGACGGACATAGTGGCGTTTTCGTACAGACACTTCAACACTTCGATATATCGGTAGTCAACTTGGCACCGCTGGAGAGACTGCAGCACAGCCCAGGTCTCGATCGAATCGAAGGCTTTCTCGTAGTCCACAAATGCAAGGCAAAGAGGGAGGTTATACTCTTCAGTCTTCTGTATAACCTGCCGCAACGCATGTATGTGGTCTACGGTACTATAGCCTTTTCGGAAGCCGGCTTGTTCGGGAGGCTGGAAGTCGTCAAACCTGCGCGCGAGACGATTCGTGATGACTCTCGAAAACAGCTTGTAAACATGGCTCAGAAGTGAGATGGGTCTGTAATTCTTCAGCAAGGTGTTATCACCTTTTTTGAAGAAGAGCACCACCACACTTCTGTTCCATGCTTTTGGCGTTCTCCCTTCGTGGAGGACGGAACTAAACAGCGTCTGAAGGCCTTTAAGAACTGGTTTACCACCCGCCTTCAGGAGTTCGGCTGTAATTCCATCGTCACCTGGGGCCTTGCCATTCTTAAGCTGTTTGAGAGCCATACTAATCTCGTACAGGCTGACGTCCGGAATATCATCGGTATAGTGCCGGGTTAGTCTAGCCCTCGGGTCTTTGGCTAGATTTTCAACGGGTGTTCGGGTTGTCGTGTAGAGTTGCCCATAAAACCTCTCGATTTCCCCCAGTACCTCAGGCCTGGATGAAACGATCCTGCCGTCGTCGGTCTTCAGCTTCATCAATTGGCTTTGGCCAACAGACAAATCTCTGGTAAAAATCTTAGAGCCCCTGTTACGCTCAATAGCCTCTTCAATACTTTTAGTATTAAATCGGCGTATATCGCGCTTCAGAGACTTTGATATCTGTCTGTTGAGCTGCCGATAGCGACAAGCATCACCAGAGGACTGCAAAACCATCTCGCGCCTAACCTCCATGAGCCTAAGGGTGGAGTCCGAGAGCTTCTTGGTTCTGGCACGGCGGATCTTAAAGTACTTAGACCCAACCGCATGGACAGCTTCCACGAACCCGTCGTTGAAATCGTCCACGTCATTTCCTAGGCATTCGAAACGGTTTTGGAGTTCGAGCTGGAAGCTCTCGGGGTTTTGGAGCTGGGCGGGTGCCGGGCGGAGCGTAGACTTCATCAGTCGAGACCTTTCAAGCTTGAACTGGATATTCAATGAGCCTCGTACCATACGGTGATCACTCCCGGTTTTAACCGCACTGATCACGGAGACATCATTGAATATGTGCTTCTTCGTCGACATGATAAAGTCTATCTCGTTCCTCGTTACACCATCAGGGCTCATCCAGGTCCACTTCCTATGCTCACGTTTTCTGAAGAAGGAGTTCATCATATAGAGTCCCTCCTTCTCCATAAAACTGGCCAGTAGGTGACCCCGGTGATTCCTACGCCCCACTCCAAATTTCCCCACTCTCAGCTCTTCACCGTCTCGTTTGCCCAGCTTTGCGTTGAAGTCCCCCATAACAACCGTGAAGTGAGTTCTGGAGCTGTGCATGGCTCTGGAAACATCCTCATACACAGCCTCCACCTCATCGTCGGAGTGCCTCGAGGTCGGAGCGTATACCTGTATGACCTTCAACGAATAACGTTGAGTCATTCTTAGTACAAGGCACGCTACCCTGCTCGACACACTCTCGATCTTCACCACGTTGTTTACGAGGGACTTGTGGACGATAAACCCGACACCTCCCTGGGACTGTTGGTCGCCCTCCCGGAAATAGAGCAGGTTCCCGGACTTCAGGGTTATCATGTCCTCGCCCTCTCTACGGACTTCTGATAACCCTATGATTCCCCATCGCAACCTGCTCAATTCTTCCTCCAGTTCCAGTAATCTTTCGTCGGTCCGCAGTGTTCGGCAGTTGTATGTTGCCAGGGCCAAAGATCGTCGTTTTTGGTAGCCGGGTCTCTGCCGGTGATTCACTGAAGCACCCCCTGCCCCACCGTTACCATGGCCGCTACCGGAGCCAGGAATAGCAGGGCCGCCGGGGACTAGGGGTCTGGGCCGATATTGTGGATTCATTTTTTTTTTAATTTGGGGGGAGTCGCCACGCTTGGCAGGCGGGTTGGCGACCGCAGTAATACCTGGTAGTTCGCGGAGGACGCTGCTGCCCATCCCCCGGTTTATCCCTTAGTCGCCTCTTACGACACCCACGGGAAGAGATGGGGTGGTGCTATTCTCGACCGACACCACACGGCACCATTCTTTATATACTAAAATTATAATAACATTTCTAGAATTAAACAACGAATGCCGCTCAATGCTGTCAGCGATAAAGGACTGCTTAGAGCGGCTATCGAGTGGCGTTCTCGAAAGTTCTCCTTACACTGCTGCGTTTGATCGAGTCAACGCGCTAGCATCGGCGGCAGCCGCGGCCGACCGCGCCAACAGCGGCGCCCGGACCGTTGACGACGAGCTCGAGGATATGGACTCCGCTATTGAACAAGCTGCAGGACAGATCGAGGTTAGTTGCGTTCAATTTGCCATCCTACCGACTGCGCCAGTTGAGCGAAAAGTTATGTTGCGTTTATGCTGATATTTATTAACCCCTCGTATGCGAGAACCGTTTCATTCTTTGACGTTCCGGTGCGGCGATGCTGTCACGTGACCGGTCACGTGACATCAGACATCACAAAAATGTCGACGGATAGAATATATTTTTATGGAACGAGCGAATTTTGTATTTTTTTATACTTTATTGGTTAACCGTATAATCAATTTTGAACCTACAGTCCTATATAAGAAAGTTTTAAATAAAATGCGGGAAGGCACGCAGGGCAATATGTTCATGAACGGGCACAGATACGTGTCTAAGCATACGAGGGGCTTTTAACACTACTCTTTCTATGTATTTAGTGTAAAACAACTTAGTTCCAGTTACTTCGAAAACAAGAGTCTAACTGAAAGTTTCGGAAATAGAAAAAAATATGCGCTTAAAGTGAATAAAAGTATTTTTATTAATTTTTACCATTCACCTTTATATTTCTGCACTTTTCCACGCGTTCAAACCAGCTGTTGAAGCACTTATTGAACGCTGAAATATGGGTCGACTGCTTCTTCCGGCGTCTGAAACCGCCGACCACGCAACTTCACATTCTCATTCATTCTCTTCTTCATTTCTCTCTTCAAAATCAAGGATACCTTATTTTGGGGACCATGCAAAAGTCATTGGCCTTACTATTAGTCAGGTCTGTTTCTGTTTTGACACGAGTTGTTTTCTGCTCGTCAAACAATAAGTAAGAGATCCAACGGGAAAACAACTTTCGCACGCCTTCTTCCTGTAAAATAATTTGTATCAGACTCATTCCAATACCCAAACGCTCTAGAATCTCCCGATATGTCACATGCCGGTCTTCCTTTATCAGCTGACACACAACATCGATGTTTTCTCGTGTGACTGCAGATTTTGGTCGACCTTCACGCACGTCGTTCATGAGGAACATACGACGTCATTAACCTTTTCGCCGCCATTGACTTGATAGAAAAGTCGTCCTCATACGCCAATGACAGCTGCAAACCACAGCTAATTACAACCTTACGTCTCAAATACTCGGGTCTATTTGTCACGGTATTTGTGACAACTATAAGCGTCGATGGCGTGATAGATACGACAGTACACGACGCCTTTAGGTGTTCTTTGCGTTCAAAGGGTTAAAATTCTTAATACCACCTGTATATTGTCGTCTTTGAAGTTGCTTCATTATTGAAAGCAGCAACAAACACACTACACTTTCAAGCTGCCTGCATTGTTTTATAGATGGTAAACAGTCTCACAGACACACAAAGGCCACCTGAGAGTCCTCTGCCATTAACCCATTCAATTGTAATCGCAGGAGTTGCTAGCAGCAAGCCGCGCCGGCGACTCGGGCAGCAAGCTCGAGGTGAACAGCAAGATTCTGGACGCGTGCACCGCGCTCATGGCGTGCGTGAAGGCGCTGGTGCAGGACGCGCGCAAGCTGCAAGGCGAGCTCGGCGACCCGGGCTCGCGCCAGCGCATGTACCGCCGCAACCCGCAGTGGTCCCAGGGGCTCATCTCCGCCGCCAAGGCCGTCGTCTTCGCTGCCAAGCTTCTCGTGTGAGTATTCATTTATGTTGTTGAGAAGCTTACAGTTTTCTTCGATTGTTACGATTACAGTCTAATTATTGCAAATATAATTATAAGAAGAATTTTATCAGTCTGAAATAAATGTAAACATTAATTATCATTGTAATACGTTAGAAATCAAATAATTTGTCCATATTTTTAAATGTCTGGTATATTTAGTTATGCGCACGCAGAAGACACAATTCACGGTAGACCTAGGCGATTACGTTCGCTGCTTAGGCTGGTGAGTCCACTAAAATCGCTTCCCAAGACTCGGCGTTTAAGGCATTCGAGATCGATGTTCGTTCGTTCCGAGTGTTTACTGATCAGTGTCACTTGGAGAAGGTATAAGTATGAACCTTTATAGAATGTTTTAATTGGAGGTGTATGTTCCAGCACGTCGGCGGACGAGGCGGTGGGCGCCGCGGGGCGCGTGGAGGGCGTGTCGGCGGCCGCGCACGAGGTGGCGGGCAGCACGGCGCAGCTGGTGGCGGCGTCCCGCGCGCGCGCCGCGCCCGCCTCGCCCGCGCTGCAGCGCCTCACGCTCGCCTCGCGCGCCGTCGCCGCCGCCACCGGCGCCGTCGTGGCCGCCGCGCGCCACGCCGCCCGCCGCCTCACCGACCAGGGTCCGTGCCTCACTGCCCAGATACATGTCCCCACGACTACCACACGTCGTGCGCCTCTCTGCTATTCACAAAATCCACCTGACCATCAAACTTTCATCTTTCTTCTTCTACTTCTTTACTTTAATAATTGACGACACACTAGTTGGTAGTGACCCTGCCTTCGAAGCTAGGGGTCCTGGGTTCAAATCCCAGTAAAGGCATATATTTGTATGATGAACACGAGTATTTGTTCCTGAATCTTGGATATTTTCTATGTATTTAAGAGTGCGCCGAGGCAACGATACGTAATTACGAAAAAAATGCGTTCGTTTGATCGCCTGCTGCATTGTTTTTACTGAAGCTTTAGTTATGCAATTCATATGTAAGATATTTAAGGAATCACTCTATTTATCATATACTTTAGAAACACGATTACTTGTACTTCCCTCGATAGAAAACACATCCAAAGATACCTCTACATAACAAAATAAACACTTAGTACGGCGTAATTACTTCACGGAAGATCATCAGTTTTGGATTTACAACAAAACCACACGTCTTCTATATATTCTATACTTTAGATTTGAAAATGTGTTTTTATTTTACTAATATGAAGGAAATACCTAAATTCGCACGCGTTTCGTCCATTTTAGCCAGAGCCGTCACGTTTCCCCCATGTCCGCATTAGTCCTGCTTCGGCCGTCGGACGTGGAGGCTGTGTCGCTTGGTGGTTGGTTGCGTTTATCGCGATTTTTGTGATTATTCACTTTATTTTAAATGGGGAACAAACACAACCAAGAAAGGAAGAGAAGGGGTTGGCAAAAGCACAATGCTAAACGCTTGCGTGAAGAAATGAAGTTAGTTAAAATCGTAAACCTACTGATAGTGGAGTAGTTCTAAGAAACCTGATTTGACAGTTGTCAAAATGCCACGCTAAGGGAGGAGAAAATAAATCGGTAGCAACATAGACTGATTTTCGAGATGTATCGATTTGTATTACTAAGACTTTGTAATCGTTTAGTTGTAGTCTTGATGTTTTGGGCCAAAATTGGTTTATTTACACAAGTAATTTTCAACAACACGCGAAGTTCTTTCAATTAGTAGGTAGGTATATAAAAAATACACTTCTATGGTGAATATTTACCAAGATATAAAAGTAGTTTAGCTAAAAAAACACATTTACAGGCAAAACAAGCTTCTTAGAACGACCCGAGGTTTTTTTTACTGTAATTAATTATATAATATTGTTACTTCTGGGATGGTTTCAATATTTATAGAGCAAGACATCTCCAGAAATCTGAATACAAAGAGAATACTCCGTACGAATACTTAGTACCTAACAACTATATTTCAACAAATGAGTAAAATTGCAAAATTATTCATATTTTTTATTTATAGGGTTAATGTTCCAGTTGTTGGCACTTCGCTACAAAGCGAAGAGTTAGGTACCTAATGAACCGGTGAGGTATGCGTAAAAATAGTAAGAGGTGTATAGGAAAACATTTTAATAAATTTAGTATGAATTTTCACATTATCTTTATATTTTTTCAATTTACAGAGTAAATGAATTGGTTGACATCGATTATAAAATTTACCACACAATGGAATTGTAAGTCCCAAATACGAATTATTTTTATAGAATGAGGATTACAAAATTTCATCCAAAAACTAATTCTGTTAATAAATAAATTATAGTTAAATCAAAACGTTCTGTTTTATTACAGGATGCCAATGGACCAAATTTTTTGTCTTTCACTGGATGGAGAAATAGACAATGACATTGCTTACTCACACAGTTAAAATAATGCCGTGAAGTAAAATCCGATATTGATTATTGTTGTTACTTATGTCCTAATATTTTTTTCTAAAGATACCTGCGTACATTATTCATTACATTATATACATACAAACATTAAGTAGGAACTTCTAAATATGTGATTGATACAGCAGCTTTAAGTTTTTAGTTTTTTAAAACATCAATTTAATTTTATACTTTATAGTGATCAGAATCAGACATTGAAGTTTTTGCGGAAATAATCATGGATAAACATTCGTACAAACTAAGATCCTTTTTTTTAAAGACGGTTAAAATACCAAAACCTTCTCCTATGTGAAACAAATACTTTTCTGAAAACCGCATTAAAAACGGTTCAGCCAAACGTGAGATAATCGCGGACAAACATACATACATACATACAGGTCAAACTGAGAACTTCCTTTTCTTTGAAGTCAGTTATAAATAATATCTTGAAGAAAGGGTCCATGACTGGGATTTTTGCCCTACTCAGCCGTTCTTATTACTTTACATTAGGTATTGAGTTCACTTTATTTTGTGCTTAGAATATTGTCAAGAAAGGTAATTAGGTTTTATTTCATTTCAATATACAGTCACATTAAATCACGGGGTTGTTGAGCCACCATAGAACTCTGTCCTAATGACAGCGTCAAGTCACGCAAAAGAAATTATTTACGTCAAAATTTACCGTCAACTTTCTATGAAAGGGTTCTCCCGGTAACCTTCGGAGAGGGAAGATGGCCGATTGGAAGATGTACGGCTTTTACTTATGATTTATTCTCTTTAGCCGAACAATTTGCCCAATAAATATTATAAATAACTTAACACTAGCTAAATACACCATAGATGTACAAACGACATTAATTAAAAATTATCTATCTATCTGTGAGTGGGTTCTAGAGTGGCTCAACAATCTCGTGATGTGACTGTACCTCAACAATACAAGTAATTCAATCCTACCTTACCTACCGACAGTAAACAACAAATTTAAAAAAAAATGTAGACTGAAAAAAGTTTTTAACTTCTTATAGTCAATATTTGAATAAAAGTATTCGGAATCGATTATGTTTTTTTATTTTGTAAACATTGGTAGCAACCTCCGCGCCTAGTGGACCGGCGCACGGCTCGTCAGGCGCGGCGCGCGGCCGGCGCATGGCTCCAGCTCGCTCCTTGCTGGTGTGCTATACGCACACATACACAGAGTGCATAAAATACCTAAAGTTAATGAGCGCAAAAAGCTCGGTGCCCCCTTAAGTATAAATTTCTCTATATAAATAAATTTATCGTTGTCTAGTACCCATAATCAAAACCCGGACGACGGGAGAAATTATGTGTTGACGTCTCAATAGTGCGAGGACACACATTTTGTCGATAAAAAGCACAATGTACTGGACCACCGTTACGAAATTCAAAAAAAATATAGGTAGTAGTAAACAAAATTAAAATAAGCTGTTTGATTTTTTTAATAATTTATATAATTTTCGTAATATACAATTAGTATTTTTTCTACATATTCCGATTTTAAACTCCTTTGCCTAGGTGATAAAATCCATTTCTAATCTAGGTGATAGAAAATTAATTTGTCTTAATGTCATTTCTAAGATTGACATTGATTGACTTGAGTCAAAGTCAGATAGCGGTTGTTTATAAAAATTGCGACAAGCAAATATGATATGAAAGAGGTTTGTAAGTTAAGAGAAAAGTATGTTTTTAGAATTGTCACTCTTAAACTATTACAATCATTCCCGTGACCCGTTATATTGATAATAATTATAATATGTAATTAGTTTACTTAAATAACATAGAATAAGATTACCTAGGTACCTGATGTAATATTGTGTAACAACCTGACATGTAAGATAATAAGTTTGATCAATAAAAATTCCAATTCAAAAATTGTTCGTATGGATGTCGATAGAATAGTCGATATTTAATTAAGCACTAGTGAAAAGTGCATTTTTGCTCCCGTCGTCCGGGCTTTGCCCATAAATACAAGCGTAGAGCTTAGTTTGGGACTATTTATTATTATTTATTTAATATAAGTACATCCACATCGTATATATTGTAGCACTTCAAAGACATGATTTAGATTGTAGGTACATTATTCTGATATACACGACAATTACGGACTAGGTCAATTTGTGTGACATTGTCCTGTGATTTATTTATTTATTAAATCTTCTGTACCTGATGAATCTCTTCTGACACTTTTGTTAATCTCCCTAATCATCTTTAGCTACTTCAAGATTTTTCAGATCACCTTGGTCTTCTATGACCACCCCTAACTAACGTTTATCCTCCGCCGATCCCTGATTGCTTTAGAACGCCTTGGTCTTCTCTGACCACTCCTGACTAGCCTTGATAACCTTGCTCTTCTCTGACTACCACAAACTGCCCTTGAACACCTTAGTTTTCTGTGACCACCTCTGACTGTCCTTAATTACATTGGTCTTTCACCACCCCTGACTGTCCCTGATCACCTTGGTCTTCTCTGCCCTCCGTTGACCACCCCGGGCTGTCCCTAATTATAAGTTAAATCGGTAACGTTGTATTGTATGTGCAGAGGCGCTGGACACGTCGGCGCTGACGCTGACGGCGACGCGGCGGCTGGAGATGGAGAGCAAGGTGCGCTCGCTGGAGCTGGAGACGGCGCTGGACGCCGAGCGCGCGCGCCTCTCCGCCCTGCGCGCGCGCCACTACCAGCTGGCGCAAGTGCAGGAGGTGACCGACACTTTTTTTAACTATGGAGGAATTCTCTCATCATTAACCATTTCAACGCCATTTTTTTAATCTCTTTGCACTAAACAATAAAGCACAAATGGCGAACTTAATGCCCAATGGCATTCTCTACCAGTCAACCAGTAGGGGAAACGGAAAAAATACTAAGGTCGGCATTGAGAGATATATGCACACCAATGCATATATCTCTCAAATATCAGAAAATTTAGGGGATCTGTTTACAATCTGTCTTTTTCTGAAATGTACGAAGCGGATTCCTTGGATGAAGCATTTGAAATATTCCACGATCTACTAATATTATTCCACGAACTCTGCTTTCCACTTATTCAAATCAAAGTAACGACTAAATGTAGACAAAATAAATGGTTGACTAACTCTTTAAAAAAATGTTGCATTGTAAAAAGGAAACTCTATTTTAAATATAAATATCATAAGGGAAACAAAAGTAAATTTAATATTTATTCACGAATTTTGAGGAAATGTATTTCGCAATCACAAAAGAATTGTAATACAAAATACATCAAAAACTCTGTAAATAAATGCCGTGCAGCATGGACTGTGATAAAAAAAACCTTCAACCAATCAACAATTAGAGAAATAGCCACCATAATAGATTGACACGGAAAAGAAGAATTGCATGCACCACAAGCGATAGCCGAAGAATTTAACAACTACTTTATAAACATAAATAGTAATAAACCCTCCACAGCTTCTACTAACGAACCCTCAAAGACTCAAAAAGCCCATACAACCTTGAAGAATAGTATCTTTCTGTCACCGACTATTCCCGACGAAATTCGCAAAACAATTACCTCTCTCAGAAACACACAAGCCACAGGGTACGATAAACTACCCACAAAAATATTAAAAGAAGTAGCATTTCCCCTTTCATTTCATTTATCACACCTGACCAACATATCATTCGAAACAGGGAAGTTCCCAGCAAAACTTAAAAAGTCAATTGTCAAGCCGGTATACAAAAAGGGAGAAGAAAATAAACAAAACAATTATAGGCCAATAACACTTATTCCTGTCCTATCAAAATTTTTCGAAAAGGTATTCTACAAGAGATTAGGCATGTTCTTAACTAAAAATAATGAATTTAAATCAGAGCAACACGGTTTTAGGAAAAATAAATCCACTACATTAGCCTGTTTTAAACTTAACAATCAGATTACAGAATGCATCGACAAAGGTACTCCAGTGGGTGTACTTTTCCTCGACATGTCAAAAGCCTTTGATACAGTATGCCATAGCCACCTTCTGGATAAAATTGACAGATATGGAATACGCGGACCAGCTTACTCCTGGATTGAGAGCTACTTATTTAATAGAGAACAAACTACACAGATAGATAGAATAATTAATAACCGCCTTTCCATATTCAATTCTAGCTATAAAGTAAATAAGTACGGTGTTCCTCAGGGAAGTATATTGGGTCCCCTTTTATTCCTACTTTACATTAATGATTCACCCAACTCAACTAAGCATGAATCCATTTTATTTGCCGATGACACCACATTAATAATTAAGGGTAGGAAAATTGAATATTTTGAAAATGACATCAACACAGCTTTAAAAGATGTTATCAACTGGCTTGAATTAAATAACCTCCAAATAAATCTTGATAAAACAAAATTTATGCAATTCAAATCTTGTAAGTCCAAAATTCAACATATCAAAATTAAGTATGACATCAATGATATTGAAGAAGTAAATAGCACCATATTTCTCGGAATTACCCTAGATACCCATTGTAACTGGAAGGAACATGTAAATACAGTTTGCAAACTGTTGACGCCGATCGTGCATTCGTGGTACAAAAAAAATGTATCAGAACACTTTGTGAAGTAGGTAGACGGGAATCATGCAGGCCTCTATTCATACAACTCAACTTCTTATCCCTGCCTTGCCTGTACATTTACGAAATAGCCGTCTTTGTTAAACTGCATACATATCTGTTTGCTACCGCAGATAAGGATACAACTAGGCCGCAAAGACGTTATCGATTAGCATTACCAAATAATAAACTAGTACTCAGGAACAAAAGCGCATATAATATGTGTATAAAAGTTTATAATAAAATCCCGCCTGCATTAAAGACATTGTGCCATAGTGAATTCAAAATAAAATTATACAGAATCTTAAGCGACAATTGTTTTTATAGCATAAATGAATTTTTAATGTTTAAGTTTTAAATACTGACATGTTATTACATTTAGTTAACTTGATAATAATTTCTTTCTTTCTTTCTTTCTAATTTTATTTTATATGACATAATTTTTACTTATAACATTACAATTTCTTTTTTACAATTTTATATTATTATGTTTAATTTAACTTTCACATGCCTGACTCGGCTGAATATATCTTGGGAAGCTATGTATACCAATTTTAAGATCTGTATTACTTACCATATGTTCTTGTGAATAAACGATTCATTCATTCAATGTTTCAACGCCAATATTTCCGTCATGGTTGACAGCGCAAAATAGACCTGAGTATCTATGAGGCAAAGTTGACATTCGCTTTGGTTTTTAGCTGTCATTGGCGTGTGAGTGACGTCTTTTGTTGACATAGCATTGAAAAGGTTAAGAGCTGTCACGTGTCATTGTCACGATGGTGAAACAGAGGGCAGGTACCTGTGAATTTCAGTTAAAATACAATACAGACAAACGTCACCAGGAACCAAAAAGTACACTACATTAGTTTATTTGATTTTAGATTATTTTTTGAATTGTACGTATTCATGTGAGACCTATTTACAATTTCACCTACTCAGAATCACAATTCCAACTTGAAATTATAGCGGCGTTTTCAGATTGACCATCACGACGTCACCAAAAGCAACGCAATTTAGAATCTGGTTTAGCCAGCTCTACTTAATTACCAACAATACATTATTATTTTTTAAATGGTATAGAGTTATTTTATAGACGAATATAATAGAATTCTTTTATTCCGGAAAATAAATCACATCTACGACTCCGTCTGCGAAGAAATCTATCAATCTACCGTGAATGTCTATAAAACTATAATGCAGTAATATTGTTTCAGAACGGCAACATGAACGGCCAAGAGTAAATCATGGAAACCCAATCTCTTCACTTCTCTACAACAACGATGTATTTACATGCATTTTACAACCTAAGTATTTTCCAGTATTTGCGAAACATTTACGTGTTTTTATATGTATTTCCTAAAAAATAGACGCATTTTATACTTTTTTGTGTACAGAAAAATGCTTTTAATATTAATATAATCCATTCGGTTAGACAGTGTCGTCGCCATTGTATCCTTTTGTCAAAGGATGCCGCCGCGTAAACAAAGAATGCGAGCGGCGTACCCGCAAGTGAATTTGGCAGTTTACATCGAATTAAATTCGCATTTTATTACAATAACCACAAGTTTGTGCGGGTGCAGTGACACAATCTAAGAGAATGGACTTTACCTTGTGACAGACGAGAGAATCACGTCTTCCCCTGCGCTACTAGATTGATCCTATAATTGTTAATTATACCCATTGTAAACTAGCTATTATTTACTTTATAACAATGTATATTGAGATGTCGCTATATCGTCGGTCATATCCTCATATCATAATGAGAAAACCATATTTCATGTTGTAACCGAGGTCTTTAATTTGATAAATGAACAAGTAATAGTGTCGTGATGTGTCAGAACGCTGTTTTCATACATTTAATATGGTGAGAGAGACAACACATTGCGTCAGATAGGGGAGAGCGGGGCTGAAAGTGCCGGGGGTAAGTTGTTCCGATGATAATAGAAATGCAAGCAAAAAACGGAGCAATTTGTATGATGTTTGACGCGAAACGTTATGAAATTATGCCGCTGCAGGAGCCGTTTAAGTTGCTTCCATTACGGTATAATGGTAGTTATGGAAAAAAAAACTAAATCAACGGAACAACGAACCCCACCAAATAATACCTTTTTGCCTTTGATTTTTTTTTTTACCGAGTTGATAGTGCACACAAAATAAACACATATTTTGACGAACTACAAAATACTCCTTTAGCGTGTGTGATCTGAGATTTATTGTTTTAAGGATAAGTTTGTATTTCAAAAGGACGGAACAACCAGCCCCATAGTGGGGTTAGTTGATCCGTTCCGATCGATCTCATAAAAAATGATTTTATTTGAAAACTGTTTAACGATGCACAAAATAATATCACTATTCAGAAACTCCAATAACCATTCTTTAAATGTATGTGTAAGCCACACAACATATACACTATTTTCATAGCTCAATTTTGTGTTTTATGAAAATCGGCACTTTCAGCCCCGCTCTCCCCTAAATATAAATCTTATCATACTAAATGTATGAAACCTGTCTCGTCACGCTTACGGCGCAGCACGCATGTCAGACAAATGTAAGTCGAGATTTACCATTTGCAACCATGTGACTTCCTCTAGAAAAATACACCTCATAAATAAAGTTCGCGTGATTAAAATACAAACGATTTCTTTTCTTATGCTGATATACGCGTATAAACGCAAGCTCCATATAAACGCATTATTATTTTCTCTTTAGAAACATTGGTAAGCATTATTCCGTACAGAGTTGAATCATTTTTTTTTTAGTAAATTGTGTTGGTGTCTGAATTACATTGCTAGCTGTAATAAGTAATGAAGTTTTGATTATAATGTCAAAAACTTCTCACAATTTCTCATTTTTCTTACAGTAGGTACCTATTAATGTTTTTTACAACCAACATACTGAATTAAAGTGAATATTGGCACGCCTTTTTAATGGCATGGAATTTACATAAACACAAGTACATTGTTTATTAATAAAATGTCTAATAACTAATTAAAGCAATTGCTCTGTGTTTAGTTTGTATTAATAGATGTAGCAGTATCGGCGTGTGCACACCTGCCTATCATAAAATTGACTTATGTCGTTATAATAAGTCTCATTTTCCTGTGAGGCTAAGGGAAAATGCCTAGTTACGGTAATGCAGGCTCATCAGCACACGCCATCTCGCAGGCGCGGGAGACAGCTTTAAGCAAACTTGATAGAAATGATTAATTGTTTAAGTACCTTTATGTTAAGAAATATTTTACATAAATAACTGTATAAGTACTAATAAGTAAAATCGTTTATCTGTTATCTATAAATTATCAGTAAAATGGAAATCAATAATTACTTAGTCAATTTTTGATAGGTAAGTAATTTTGTAAGTCCTTTTGGATGTTTCAATCGATAATAGCAATTAGGTCGTTTGTATTAATTTATAGATATATTTGACGTTTATTAATAAATTGTGAACACAGGAAAAATACTTTTATTTAAATTGACATTGAATGATCTTGTAACACATTACTATTCGCGAATAAAATCGATAAGTAGTGATAACTGTGATAAGACTGATAAAGAATCGGCCAATTATTTGACACTGCTTCCGTACTAATATTTGCATAATAAAAATAGAAATACTAAACCGATTTAAAAAGGTATACTGTCCCTGACTTCCGACTACTTTTTTACAAAAAAAAGTGATCTGATCGTTTTTAAATCTCAAACTAGTAATAAACTGAAATGAAGTGGTTGCTATCGCTAGTAGTCGATAAAAAATAAACAAAGGACTTTAATCAAACGGAATATACCGGCAATGATTTATTTGTTCAAACAAATAATCTTCGGATGTGATGCTGCTCGATGTAGTCAAACTCGCCACGTAAGCAGTCACATAATGTTAATGCGATAATGTACAAAAACGTCTACTTTGGTGTTGACTATACAATTAGATTGGTATTTTTGCTTCTCCGCGTCTCCACGTGGTAGTTAAAGCAGCTCATGAACTTTGCGTTCGAAACACGAGATGAATGCGTATTTTCCTTACCTACTTTTACGCTTTTAAAATAGTGCCTAAATATTGGTAGTCATTAAAATAAAACTACACAGGACCTGTGCTCCCTGCATCCCATTGATTCCCACGTTCCTTACTTTAGATCGTCGTTACAAACCTCATTAGGCGCCTGCCCCCGCCTAGTCTTACGAGACCACGTTGATTTATAATGATGGAATAAAACAACGAGACATGCTTACACATAAATATATTCGCTGTTATAACTATAACTAAGAAATGCTAGAACTAAAGCATGGCAATATAAACATTGACGTCAGCCAATGAAAATTAAAGATCAAATACTGTACCAAGTAAGTAGTATCATAGATTTATAATTGTAAGATATACCTTAAATTAATCATTTACTGTATGTAATTAATTCATTGTATGGACAACTGGGACAACACAATACTAATATTTTTGGGTGAGTGCATTTATAAAATCCATGCATTTTCATTAGAAAGTAGCAAAGAAAATAACCAACACCTACACAATTAAACTCTTGCAAATCATTTGAGATAAGTAAGTTCTTCAATTGATCATTTATCACAAATGGCACAACAAATTTGTGCAACTAAGTTCTACAACTAAATCTTAACAATGCAACACATAACAGTGACTTTAGGATACATGTAAAGCTCCATTAGGCCAAATTGATTATATTCCTAATTAAAAAAACCAAAGTTTCATGTACAGTCGGACCACAACAACAGCTGATCAAAGAGTAAACTCACAAATCTGAGGTAAACTACCCAATGTTACTAATCTTTTACAGACACTAAAGCCTCGTAGGCTCGGGTGTGTTACATTATACATAATAAACAATTTGTTGTTGTTATGCTCCCACTACACACCTGGCATTGGAACTAGCAAGAAGCCATTACCCACTTTGTATTTACTACAAATGATATCAAAATCTTAAGATGATGGTAAAACCTTCAAAAATTTAGCACCTTAGTTGGCTTCTCACTTTTCAATACTGACTCTTATGTGCGACTGACAAGTCATTAATTGTTTTACCATATTACAAACAAATGTGAGCTTTGCTGTGTTAATACACTATTATGTTTTAGATAAGTTTAAGCCAGTATCCACTTGACTGTCACTTAAGATAAAATGACAGAAATAATACAGTGTCAATATTTGTATAGCATAAATATCCATAGTATCATTTTAACCTCGTAATGCCCAGAGTTGAAATATTGTTGTTTCAAAATGGATCATAGGTACTTGTCATTCATAGTTGAAAATAAGTTTGACAGAATACATTTTAAAAGGCCTTTGTGTATTACGAGGATAAAAATAATAATTATAGGTAAAGATTATCATTTACAAAAGAATTTGGTCAGAAAATATATTCATGTTAACACATGTGACACAAATGTAACTATTCTAAATGTAACACAATAGAAACTTAATATCCCACTTAAAGTGAGGTTTTTTAGAGACTAATACTGTGTTTGCATACAAAAAAGTTATCAAACATAATGGTTAATACCATTTGTCAAGTTCATTAAATTATTTGAATTATCAAGTTTTAAAATATTCCCTCAATCATTTCTCATGTTTAATACTAAATAAAAGTGTTAAAAAGTTTACATTGTAGCAATTAGACATTGCGGGATCACATGATCACCAAAAGGAGGCTATTACAGTAAAGTTAAGAATGTGAAAGTGTATGGCAAGGGGGGACAGTAACTTAGCTGTTAATGTAACTGTGTGGATGCGTTCAGAGTCTGTTACAGTGGGGGCTCATCCCACTTGACGTGCTTCTCAGGGGTGAGGTGCACGATACGCACATGCACTGCCTGGAACTTCTCAAACTTGGGCGGGATTGGACACAGGCGGTATATAACTTCATCCCCCGGCAGCGGCACATACTCACCTTCAATACTACAAAATATATACACATTAACAAAATGTAAAATTTACATTAGGAAACCATTTCTTTTCGTTATCATAGACAACAGAATGATTTGAAACAATCAGTATACTAGAACACCCACTGACCTCACATAGGTGTTAATTACATATACAACACGCAATAAGTTCCGCGTTTGATTTAATGCTTTTGACATAATCTCTAAATGTAATGCTCCATGACAGGTCTTTTTTCAAACAGAGCTATTTATACGTGTAAACCATACTTACTCAGAAATGTGTAGAAAAATATCCTCCCCGTTTTTTTCGGGCACCACAAAACCGTGGCCTTTTTCGCGGCAAAACGACTTGATTTTCCCACTCTCAATTGGATTTCCTAGCGCTCGCTCGGATCTAGAAACAAGGTATAAGCAATGTAATTACTTCCGAGGATTTCAAATAACGCAATATGTTTATAACATAACCAGAACTTACGTAGATGCGGTTCGGTTCCGCCGCGTAATTATAGGACTTGGAAGCTGAAGATGTGAATTAGTTTTGTTAGGCGAATCGTCACTGTTAAACCCGTAATCGTTAGACATGATTCTGGAAAATAAATACCGCAATAGGAATAAAATTAAGGGTAAGAAGATAGACGTCGACCATGTACAAACGCTGCTAACAAAGGCTGGCCACAGATAAACAATAAAAATGTATACGGTACCAAAGGTAAACGTCAATTTCCGTAAGTGCGGGTTGCAGTTTTCGAACGTAGCTTTGCATTTGCGTGATCATAAAGTGGACTTCATTGTGTAACTTATCGCATGCAATCTTCGCGGTGTCCTACGTAAGCGATTCGCGTCGCATCGCGTCAATTCGTGAATCACTTATGTACGTACGGTCTTGATTTATTAATATACCTAATAATAAAGCTATGCAGTATTAGGGAGAGGATATTCATGTGAAGAAATACCGAAATATTTAATTTATATTATTATAGTGGCACGTTTAAGTGGCATTTCACGAAGATTTGGAACAATCCCACCGATTCTATCCAATATGCAAGCCGCTACGCAGGACAAGGCAGCGGAAGATAAAACCCGAACGCATACACTCCGTCAGTCATCAAGACGACAGTGGTTTTGCTGTACGAATTGGTATAGCGCAAGAGGTCGTTTAGAATCTTTCGAATTTGGCTAATGTCATTAGTTTCAAAAGGTCCTATCAATTTCCTAAACAAGTCATTAAAAAATATTTTTTGGCATAAACGACTACTGGAGGATTCCGGTAACCTTCGGCGAGGGAAGATGGCCGATTGAAAAATGCCCGGCTTTTACTTTTGATTTATTCTGTTTACTGATTTACTCTATTCACTTGACATTGGCGAAATCACTGTGTGGACCGCCATTTAATAAAAAAAGAAGAAGAACAACTACTGTATTGTAAATTAAAACAGTTTTTTTATTTTCTATACTTTATTCAATTTATTTTACAATTTAACTTGTATTTGAAAGTTTAACTATTTACACCATATTAAACATACACAAGTATATTAAATATTGATACAACTCTGATATAAGTTTAACTCTTAAACTTAAGTTTGATATCTAGAGGAAACTAGTTCTCAAATAAGTTATATTATAATATAAACAGACTTCTTATTCCTAAGAATTTAATAACGAATTGCTTAACAATGTCAAGAACAAATTAATATATTATAATCTACTTATACATATTTCTACTTTACGGTGAGTAAATTCTTTGTTGCAGAAAATATGCAGCTCTACAAGGACAACTACGTAGCAGCGTCGAATACATTAGTCAAGTGTGCTTTTATATCTAGAGTAAGTATGTCACTTGAACCTAAGGGAGCGTCCTCACTGATAGCATTCGGCGTCGAATATTAGAGTGGTGTGGACCACATTAACACTCGGCTCAACGCACACATCGTTATTATACGTCGAATATTAAACGCCATTGCTCTCAGTAGAGACGCTCCTTAAGACACTCTATAGCTGCGCATAAAATTCTTATCAATTAGGTCGTAGGTTTGATTTGTTTAATGTTCATAATTTACTTTTTAAATATATTTCCATCGTGAGTGCGAGGACAGGTTCGCTGCTCGCGCGGCAACGGCAGCTGAATCCTTGGTATTGGCAGCCCTTCCCAATCGCCCTTGAACAAGTAAGTACCATTTTAATAATAATCTTTACATTATCGAGAGTACTAAACTGAATGCGCCAACAGTAAAATGTTTATGCTGTTTAACCGTTTGACCTTTCTTTGACTTCGTATCTGTTAAGTAACCGCACGTAGTGCAGGACACATAGCGGTTAAAAGGTTTTATTAAACAAGACAAAAGGCTGGTAATCTGTACCGTATAACGTATAGTTGTGTTCAGCGCCAGACCTAGGCCTACAAGGCCTCGGCCTAGGGGCGCAGACCGTAGGGGCCCCATTGGCGGAACCATCATATAATGACAAAAGCCTGGCTTGCAAAAATGGCTTTAAAATTGGGAGGGAGGAGGGAGGGGGGCGCATGCCAAGTGCCTAGGGGTTCTACCTGGGTTTCTAAGTCGGGACTGGCTATGTTGAACTGTGCAGGACCAACAAAGTGAAATTAATTAGGTACTAGGAGGTTGGGTACTATACTTGTGTCATGCTACTTATGGTGTTACTTAAATTTATGATTCTTTGACGAATTGTGTTGCGGATTATATTTTGTCAGTACTAAAGATCATAAGGTTATAAATTGATTGTTGCAAAACAAATGCATAACCTTTATTGTCTGTAAAATAAGAGTCAAGTGTCCATCATGGGACCTTGTCCATTACTGGTTCGATCACCTTAATAAGGTTATTTGGAATTAATGAATTCGTTGATACTACTTAGATGCATGCAGAGAGTTAAAGTAAAAACAATACTTCACTGTAAGGTAAGAAATGTACTACATTTTTTATGGAATAAAAGATAAAATAACCTTGTAAAGTCGTTAATACTTACAATTTAACGGCCTAATATAAGGGTTCAGGAATGGATCTGAACCAGTCGCTTTTTAGATAGTGTACCTGGAAGCGGTTTCCGTCGGACTTGTTGCACTGCATGGACAGCGGGGACTCCGTGTACAGCGTGTGTAGCGCGCTCACGCGCAGCGGCGTCCACGGCGCGATCGCCAGGTAGTTGTGCCGCGGGGACGCCGAGAACGAGATTGACATGTTGTCGTAGCTGAAAACAAACCGGTAAAAGACAAAGTTTCAGCTGATGGACACTGAAAAAGTTGAACCGCTCGATAAACAGTTTAGTGGCCTATAACTTAAGAACTAACGTAGTCTACTCAGTCGTGATAGTTTTTGTTTTAGGGTGAGATACGGTAGGATAGAATTTTTTATTTTATAATGACACATTTTTATTAAATATTGACTGTACAGCGTTGTTGCTACGATATTTTAACACTCCAAGAACGAACTTACTTCTTCTCGAACTTGAAATAGTTTTCCAGTGCGGTGTTGGAGATCGCGCTCTTGCAGACCTCAAGGTCGGTGGCGGGGTAGTAATGCAGGTAGTTGACACACATCTCGTCGGTGATGGCATGCCCGCCCACGGTGGCGTGGGAGTGACCCTCCGTGCGGTGTATGCAAGTCGTCTCCAAGTAATCGCCCTAGGAAAGTAGAACTGACATTAACCTGCTTATCAGTAGTTCAGCATTCATTCAATAGTTCAGCATTTGGACTATCTATACCTTTTGGTCTTGGCACAAACCTGGCCTTCGTTCGATGGCTAATTTGCTCGCGTTCACGCGCTAAATAAATTTTATTCGGTTGTTAAGGTGATTTATTAACGTTAGTTTTTTCTTCCAGGAAACAATGGTTAAATTAAATGGCTACAATAGCGTAGGTGTTTGCTATTTTGTGTGAGAGGGGTGTATCTAATCTGTGGCCAAATTACGAACACGTGGTTTAAGGAATTTGATTTCACCAAGTAGACTTATTTAAAGATAAAATATGTACCTATTTTAACCTTTTACCCATTTATAAATTATTACTGTTCAAAAAGTTTTTTCGTACACGGACTTTCGTCAAGAGTTGACCTTATACAATCGGTTGACCTTATACAGTCTTTTTTTGCTGACGTTTCAAAAATCATACTGATTATTTCCCGTGGTTTTCCCTAAACTTACTGGCAACACTTTAACAGGCTTATGCAACAGCCGGATCTCCTGGAAGTGCGTCGAGTAGTGCATGTCCCGGTTGAGGATGGGCAGCTCGATGCCGCCGCGCGCGTGCCGTGTCCACACCGCCACGCCCGTCAGGTGCGTGTGGAGCTGGCTGCCGAATACCGTGATGCCTTCTGCTGGGAGACCCTGGGAATTTAAAGGATGTACACTGTTTTACTTATTTCATAGAATGTATCACTTCGCAGTATTTTCATTTTATAGAAAGCTAATTGCTGCTGTAACCTTACTGTTTTCAGATATTTTTGTGGTGGTCACAGGTCTAACCTAACCTAACCTACGTAACTCATGCTTAAAATAATTTGAAAACATGAAGGTTTCAGCAGAAATTAGCTTTCTATGAAATGAAAATTCTGCGAAGTGATACATTCTATGAATGACCTTGAGTAAAACAAGGGGACACCGAATTTAAGGGCGTGTCCTGGTTAGAGTCTGGCAAACGAAAGCTGTCCAAGCGAAATGGTGGCAATTTCAAATAACCTACAGCTGTTTACACTGACTGTACACTGAATAAACGGAGTTGATACTCTATCACTGATGTGAAAAGATCAGGAAATCAAATACTATCTACTCCTTTTATTCAGTGTTCATTCAGTGGAAACAGCTGCAGGTTTTTTGAAATTGCCGCAGTTTCTCTGGGACAGCTTTCGTTTGCCAGACTCTAAGCCTAAGCGAGTCATTCAATGAACTCTATCAATCTACATTTATAGTATAAGTTAAAAGCACCTATTATGGACAATAGTCCAGTGATGAACATTAACCAAACATTTCATTCTAATAGTGGAAATCCCGAATAATTTCAATGTAATCTAAGTAACGTTAAAGGCATATTAATCTCGGAAGCTTGCATTTATAGGATTGTTCATAACTGGAGCACCGTTCATAATAGAACCTTAGCTCGCTTTACGGCTGCTAGGAAAAGATCCAATGGCTAAATTGATGTACGAATATTATAGCGTGTAACAATTTTTTACTTGGAAATTTAAACTACGTTAAAAGAACGGCACTCACACACTCTGAATAGTTGCAATCGGTTTAATTCGCTGCATTAATTGCAGCTGTTAAATCGACCTGCAATGACTTGCTATCCTCGATCGTCGGAAAGTAACCTGAGATTTGAGAGGTTGCCTAATTATTGAGACAGAAAAATGAAAGATAAGCAGATTTTCTGTAATTTGTTTCCAACGGTTTTCTAACACTAGTACCAAACGGTTTTTTTTTTTTAAATGCTTTTAAGTAAATTAGTATGGTATATGTAGAGTTTATGAACGCATCTGACAGATTAGCTGTCATGTTGACAAAGTGAATTTAGGCGGTTAAATCCGGTACCTGTTATAGGACAGTAATGATTGAGTAAATAATAAATGTTATAAAGTAAGAGTGGTTTATTTGTAGATAGAAACCCTACAATTTTGGCGACGACGGATCAGCGACATCGCACCACGTAAAGTTAAAGTGCACGACACGTGATGGCTCACTTAGAGCACGCGAGCGGGGGCGCGGGCCCACCGTTTGATCCATTTAGCGACCCGGCGACCAGCTCCACACGATGGAAGGCATGGATGCGTAACTTTCAATATTATATCGAGGGGCAGGTAGGCCTTGGAGACAAACAAAAGGTCTCAAGATTGTTACATCAAGCAGGCCCAGAAGTTCAAGAGATATATGACACAGTGGAAGCTGAGGAGGCTGCGGGCAGTAACGAATATGAAAAATGTGTGTCAAGGTTGAACGCGCATTTTGCCCCAGTGCTAAACACGGCATATGAAAGGCAAAAGTTTCGTAACCTGGAAATTAAAAATAATGAAACATATGCACAGTATGTGCTGCGCCTTCGCACACAGGCGCAATTTTGCGAATTTTCTAATAAAGAAGAGGCTTTGAGAGACCAAGTTGTAGAAAAATGTACAGATATGGAACTAAAAAGAAAATTTCTTAAGAAGGGATCAGACCTGACATTGTCAAAAGTACTAGAAATAGCAAAAATGTATGAAATGGAAAAAGATATGTTTGCAGAGAAGAAAGCCAAAACAGAAGGGGCTGAACAATCAGACACCTTGATAAATAAAGTGCAGCGAGAGACTGCATGTTTCAGATGTGGACAGAAAGGCCACATTTCAAGGGATAGAGAGTGTCCAGCTATGAATGTTAAATGTGACAAATGCGGGATAAAGGGACACTTTGCTAAATGCTGTAAGACCAAGAATATCAAAAAGGTGGACAGTAACAACAAGAAGAGGAAAAGATATGTGAGGTATGTGATTGAAGAGGACTCAAGTGTTAGTGAGAATGATGACAATGATTCGGATGAAGAGCAGAATGGACAAAGTCCAGAACAGGTAAACTCTGTATTCAAGGTTAGCGGACCATGCAGTGATAACAAATGTGACATTCTTATAGACAATAAAGTGACTTGCAAATTTATTATAGATTCAGGTGCTTCTATTAATATAATTGATAAGAGTTTGTTTAAGCGATTGTTACAATGTGGGGTATCTTTTAAGAAAATACATGGTTCAGAAACACAAAAGTTCCAATCATATGGGGGTAAAGAGATTGCACAGTTGGGAATATACCAGGTACAGTTATACTCACCTGCGAGTGATGTAAAAATAAATTCTAAAGTTTTGATATATGATGGACATGGACCAGCTCTGCTTTCTAGAGAGGCTTCAATTCAGCTTAAAATGCTAAGATTAGGTCCAAACATTAACAATATTAATTTGGCCAGTAAGAAATTTATGACAAAAGACTCTATAATTAGAGAATACCCAGTGCTTTTTAAGGGAATAGGTAAGCTAAATAATTTTAAGTTACAAATACCTATTGATCATAATGTGAAATTAGTAGCTCAGCCTGTTAGGAGGCAACCATTTGGTCTTAGAATTATTGAGGAAAAACTCATACAAGAACTACTTGACAATGACATAATTGAGCCTGTGACTGGACCAACCCCTTGTGTTTCACCATCTCATATTGTACAGAAAAAGGAGAAAGGGGAATTTCGACTAGTAGTGGACATGAGGAAGGCTAATGAGGCAGTGCTAAGGGAACGTGTTCCGCTGCCAACATTTGAAGAGCTCCTTGCTGACCTCAATGGATGTAAGTACTTCTCATCACTTGATATCAAATGGGGATATCATCAACTTGAATTGGATGAAGTTTCTCGTGTAATAACAGTATTTAGCTCAAGTCGTGGGTTATTTCGATACAAAAGGTTATTCTTTGGGATAAGATGTGCCTCAGAGATGTTTCAGAGAATAATGGCTCAATTACTTCAAGGTATTGAAGGGGTTGCCAACAGCCAAGATGATATCAGAATTGGAGGATGTACTAGGGAAGAGCATGATCACAGATTGAGACAAGTTCTTAATAGACTAGAGGCCAGTGGCCTCACACTAAATGAAAAACAATGTGCATTTGGTAAAACTGAAATAAACTTCCTGGGACACCATCTTTCAGAAAATGGAATTAAACCAACCAGTACATCACAACAGGTGGTACAGGAATTTAGAGCACCGCAGAACAAAGCAGAAGTAAGAAGCTTTCTAGGTTTGGTTAACTTTTCTGCCCGGTTCATACCAGATTTCAGCACACTTACAGAGCCATTGCGTAAATTAACTAGACAGGATGTAGAAAAATTTATATGGAATGAAGAGCATCAAGAAGTTTTTGACAAATTGAAGACTCTTATTACAAAAGCTCCAGTATTGAGCTATTATGACAAGAATGCAGATACTACACTAGTGACTGATGCAAGTCCAGTTGGGATTGCTGCAGTGCTCACTCAGCGTCAGCACAAGGATGGTCAGATTCAGCCAGTTGCAATAAAATACATCAGTAAAGCGTTATCGTCAACAGAACAGAGATACTCACAAACTGAGAAAGAGGCCCTTGCAATTGTATGGGCATGTGAAAGTTTATACATGTATCTGATTGGAAAACAGTTTAGTATTATATCGGACCACAAACCACTGGAGGTTATTTACTCAACAGATTCTAAGCCCAGTGCCAGGATACAGAGGTGGGTGCTTCGACTGCAACCTTACACTTTCAAAGTCATTTATAAGCCTGGAAAGAGCAACATTGCTGATCCAATATCAAGGTTGTTGGATACAAAAGATGCAGATTTAAAGACTGAAGATAATGAAGATAATCTATTGATTGCCATGATTGAGACAACTGCTGTTGCGGTCACTATCGAAGAAATACAGGAAGCTACCATAAATGACCCAGATTTGAAGGAACTAATAAAGGCTATAGAAAAAGATGTTTGGAGTCCTGAATTGAGAAAATATGAGTTAATAAAAACTGAATTATGCATCATCAATGATGTTATACTAAGAGGAACAAGAATCATAGTACCACAGAAATTAATACCAAGAGTTCTGGAGCTAGGACATGAAGGCCATATCTCAGTAAACTCTATGAAATCAAAACTTCGAACAAAGGTATGGTGGAAAGGAATGGATAAAGACATAGAGTACTGGGTTGATACTTGTGAAGGTTGTCGTTTGGTTAGACAGACCATTTATCCAGAACCTATGGTGACAACAAGATTACCTAATAAAGTATGGGAACTTGTCGCAATTGACTATTTAGGACCTCTACCATCAGGACATTACCTATTGTTTGTTATGGATTACTACAGCAGATATTATGAAGTTGAAATACTACGAAATCAAACAGCAGAAAGTACAATTGACACTTTAAAAAAAATTATTGCTAGAGAAGGAATTATGGATGAAATTGTATGTGATAATGGTCCTGCATTCAGAGACGAGGGATTTAAAGAGTTTTTGACGTCACAAGGTATACGGCTGCGACATACAACACCCTTTTGGCCACAGGCAAATGGAGAAGTAGAGAGACAAAACAGAAATGTTCTAAGAAGGTTGAGAATAGCGCAAGGAATGAAGTTGGATTGGAAGAAGGAACTGCTAACATATTTGTCAGCTTACCGCACAACACCACACTCAAGCACAGGAGTGCCTCCAGGGAATCTTTTTAGAGGAAGGGCTATTAAAACAAAGATACCGGAAATGAATATGAATTATAACTTGAATGATGAAGAGATACGTGATCAAGACAGATACAAGAAAGATTGCTTCAAGCGATATGCAGATAGTAGAAGGCATGCTAAGGTATCAGACATCATCCCTGGTGATAAAGTTTTAGTAAAACAGAGAAAAGAAAATAAATTGAGCACACTATTTTCTCCAGTTGAACACACTGTTGTCTGGAAATCTGGTAATTCCATTGCTGCTCAGGCACCTGATGATAAACTTGTTAGGCGAAATTCTTCCTACTTTCAACCTGTCAAGCATAGGGACTTAGGAAGATTTGATGGAAATGAAGCGGTAATAAAGGAAAAGGAAAAAGAGAAAGAAGCAGGAAAGGAAAGTGAAGGACAGGAAACCATGGATGTGACAAACTACCCTAGGACTAGACAGAACACCCCGGACGTGACAGACTATGCGCAGACTAGGCCCTCAAGAGAGAGACACATGCCTAAGAAGTACAATGACTTCCTCTTGGCTCTAATCCTTGATTCTCTAAATTAATGATAATGTTTTGTTTAAATAATGTTATGTTTAAAATTAAGCAAAGGTAGTATTTGAAATTAATTTGATTTTATAAAGGAAGAAAGAGAACTGTAGAGTTTATGAACGCATCTGACAGATTAGCTGTCATGTTGACAAAGTGAATTTAGGCGGTTAAATCCGGTACCTGTTATAGGACAGTAATGATTGAGTAAATAATAAATGTTATAAAGTAAGAGTGGTTTATTTGTAGATAGAAACCCTACAGTATACAAGTACCCCAGGTTCCCAAGATACAGGCTGCGCCTAGTTTGGGACCGATGGATACAAACATTGTTAAATTAAACTAAGTATAGTTAAGTGGTTACCTACATATATGCTAAATTTAATCATGTCACTTAGTTAAGTAGTTCTCCACTTTACAGAATCTTACATGATATGTTAACTTTTAAGCTCCGACGTACCATTTTGTAAATTGTTTTTGCTGGTAAATAAACATTATTGTTTTTTATGTAGGTATATATCGTTTTTACTCATGCATCTAATATCCTTGTTTGTACCACCTACTTTATTTTAAAATTTTACATTGCTGCGTCTCTTCTATCTAAGGTTGTCTGGAAGAGATAGCACATAGCAAGATCGCCTGTAGTCTACTGTGTATGAATTTCATGTTTTTGTCTTTCCATGTTTATTTTTCTTGTGTGGTGTTCAAGCGTGTTTGTATTGTATTGTAGTTACTAAGTATTATAAATGGCAGCGGACGTAAATAATTAAAGAGCATTAGATTAAGAGAAGAGATACTATTACTGTCTGTGGTCAAAAGGTTAAAGCGCTTACGACGCCGGTGCATTGTGGAACGCAATGCGCGGTGAGCGCAAATCCGTATTGACCAGCAGGGATCGCCATTTTGTCCGTGTACTCGAGACCGAGCTCCATAATGGCCGCATCGTAGCGTCGGCGGTTTGGAGTGATGTGCAGCACGACGCCTGAACTGTCTACCAAACCTACAATAAAATAAACATCTAAAATGTCAATAAGTATTAAAATTTTACTATCACTGGTAGACGAACCTAGAGGTCGATAAAAGCAAGTTTAATTTTATGCAGACATAAATCACTCAGGTAAATAATAAAAAAAAACGTTCGAAGAAAGAATAAAGCGCGTATCGATTCAAAAACATCCTAACAGCAGAAATAATTAATTCGATAAGCCATAAAAATAAATCTACATAGATTTCTAAATTATTATTAAGTATAAATTATATTTTACATGGCCTCTACCCGCGATGTCGTCTGCGTTGACCATCCCACGAAACATTGTTTTATCGGGATAATAGGTAGACTATGAGTTACCCTTTTCAACGCTATGTCAAATACAAAAGACGAGAGTGATAGTTTAAAACCAAAGAGGATGTCAAACTTGCCTCATAGAAACTGAGTCTATATGCGCTGGCAACCATGACGGAAATATCCGTCAATAGCGTTGAACCAGTAGTGCGGATATATCCGTCAAAGGCATTGACAAGGTTAAGTCAGGATATAAGGTATCTCCATTCCAAATGCGTTCAGCCGTTTCAGCGTGAAGCTGTAACAGTCATACTAAGTCACACACACACACACCCACAAACTTGCATTTATATTATTAGTGTAACATAATTCTATAACACACTCCAATTAAACAAATCACATTGTCATTTAACATATTTATTATTCCTGTCACTCCACTGTAAGGTTAAAAGGTTTAGGTAAGGATACCTTTGCGCAGCTCGGGGTTGTTGTAATGCACCTCTAACATGATGTACTTGTTGGCTTGCGGCCCGCCGAACGGTAGCCCCGCTTCCTTGGGGTAGGCGAAGGGCGGCGCACCCATAGCCCAAGCTGCCTTAACCTTTTAATTTGTTAAATAATTAAACATCATGCGATAACTTAACACAAATTGGCCTAGTCTCAGCCTAGTTCTAGGCTTGTTATATAACACTGGTTTATATAGTTACATATACATTTGGGGTGCAGACCCACCGTACACCTAAACCTTCCCACTGACCCAAAATTTGTATCATAAATATGAGGTAGGTTTAGGTTATGTTAGTTCTTCAGCAGAAACTACCCAGAAATAGGAGCTCTGCGACTGCAGAGCTCCGTCGACAACGTTTAATTCGATTTTAATAGTAATTTTTGGTCAAAGTACCACCAGTGGTACGGCCGAGGGGTACGGTGTGTCTGGATGGTAAATTTGCGTGTTTCTTAGATACTGCAATATAATAAAAGGCTGATTTTAAGATTAATTAATTGTCAAATAAAAAAAAAACTACCATGGTCATAAGTCACTGCTATAACTAAAACAACTCCTGCTGTTTAACTTTATTATAAATAAATAAATGAAGAGAGATGAAAAATTAAGAAATGGTAAAAGATCCTGACTTGGTTACTATGGAACTACGTCAGGAGTATACTTTTTCGAATAAAAAACGAATTTTGTCGGTCCACAATTGACAGAGATATCGGTAAACTGATTCATTTTCCAAGCATATCATTTGACGAAACTGCTTTTTTTACGACACTGTATTTATTTCATGATTTATTTTATACCATCGTGTAGAATAGGATAGGTTAATTTAGGTTACTTTTATAGAAAGTATTAAATACCAGTAGTAGTTTCGGAAAAAAAAAAGTATTTTGGTCAAATGATACATTTGGGAAATGAATCAGTTTGGCAAAAAGTTTTTTGATGGAATGAAAGGCTCCCATGTTATAATATATTGCTCTCTAAATAAAAACTCGTTTATAATACTACAATTTTAAGGCTTACCTTTGTACATTTCTTGGTAATTTCAGGTCTTTCCGGAGCAAAACAGTTACCATTGTAGAGTGGTATGTCCTTCTTAGGATCCTCGTCGCAGTAGAATACCTCCATGTGGTGAACTAAGCCTTCATTCCCTCGGGTTATCTTAGATTCGAACTGAGAAATTAAAAAGTTTAGATTTAAGATCTACTTATAAAGTATAAGGTTGGCCAGGGATTGATCAAAGCGCGCTATAAACAGGGACGCGTGGAAAAACAGAAAGGAGACCTTTGCCCAGCAATAAGACACAAAATCAGACTAATAAGATGAATTTAAAATAAATCATAAATACCTGCGTGATATGATGAGTTTTCTCTGAAACAGAGTCAGGCAGCTTGACGACTTTGCACCAATACGTTGTGTCACCGTCTGGCACCTTTAAGTCCTTGTTGGTGATGCTATACTTGGTGCCCTCGGACGTCGGCGACGTCTTCGGCGTCAGGAGCCTCACTCTGATGAAACCGTGGTTCTTTGATGAGGTACAAGTCAGGCAGACGCCGTGGGATGCAAAAAGCTTGTCGATGCCGCGCGCCCAAACCACGTGGACTGTGCCATCCTAAACATATAATAATAAGTATTGTATTTATTTATATTATATTGTTTAAATCAAAATTTAAGTCTTGATTTATTAGGAACCGACACGGTAAGTTTTGAGGATTAACATATTTGGAAGAAACTTTTGCCCGCGATTTCATTTGCGTGAAAACACATATTTAAAAACCTTTGGGACATTATCTCTATTCGTAATTACTTAAAAATCGGTTCACCAACCTAGACGTGAAAGTGTAACAAATAGACAAATCTTATTAACCACACATCAAAATTATGCAAATTAATTTAATGAATTTTACTTTACACTTTGAATTTGTTAAGTGTAACACAGGGGGTTTTAATTGCGAGTGGGTTAAAAGGTTAAAAATACCTCGATGACGTAGTCGTGGTCGTCACAGGTGTCCAAGCGGCGCTCGAAACTGACGGTGCGCGCGGCGGCATCGAGCTGGTAGTTCTCGCAGTCCTGAAGAGAATCCCGGATCAGCCGCCCCTTGCCGTTGGCGTGCATGTCCTATATTTTTGACACACATTTAAATTTGGGAAAACTTGCGTTTTTCCTGTTTAGCCCCGATTATGTTCTTTGTTTGTTAGTTTGCATTTAATTTGTAAATATTGCAATGCCATAGCACATAAAACTACCTTCGGGTTGTACTTGTTCACTACTAGTACTAGTCTAACCAACTTTACTCGAGTTTGAAAGACCTCTTGCACTATGAGTGTTTCGATTTTTCGATTTAACGTGAAAGAGTGTCTTAACAATAATTTGATTTGTTAATAATAATTTTGTTAGTAATAATAATTTTGTTATGAACTTAATTTTTTATGTAATAAGGTCCATTTTGGCTAGTTTAAACTTTATTACAGATTTTTAAATTGATTTTAAAGTAACTCATTTACCGTCGGTGCTATTTAAAAATCGGCTGTCGGAGAAAAGAGACAAGTTGCAATGACTACCGACAAGAGCGTAGCTCAGTCAAACGACAAGGGATAAATAAAATAAATAAAATACCACGAAAAAAATTGCAGTACTACGATTATGACTGACTGACTAGCTGTCCAATCCATTTCAATTTACTGAGAGAAGCTGAATTTACTTACCTCAAAATGCTCCAATTCATTATAGTCAGTCCACAGCACGCATACGTCAGAGTTCTCGAGATCCCCTCGGTCCGAGAAGCCAAGCGCGAGCCACTTGAACACGGGCGCTGTGGACGACACTACTAGCTGGAACTGGATCCTGCGCGCGGGATAGTCCACGCGCCATTTCAACACCAGCTGGCCATGCGGGTCCAACACGGCCTGGCTTTCTGCTGTCTGATTAACTGAAGGACCGAAAAATAGGTGCGTAACGGTTAACAGTCATATGTTTTTCCCGTTACCGATAAACCTCACTAGTGATTTTAACCTTTTAACCATAATACGTTACTGTTGGAATTGTGACATCTCTATAGCTAATTTTATTTTAGGGGTGGTTGAAAATAGATATTCTTTTTTTTTCATGCATGTCCGATGTAACGTTAGTATTCTTCATTCTTCAAATATAAATTGTTTAAATCACGAAATTAAAACCCCACAAATTACTATAATTCAAACAAAAATTAATATAATAAAAAGTTAATCGAACTCTTTAAAAAGCCGCACTTGTGCTGAAATTGTTAAACAACTAACACAACATGAAAATTACCTTGTTCATTTTCACGGATGGTATATGTTAAATGAGAGCAAATAAATGTAGATAAAATAACTACTGTGGTGTAGAGCATCATCTTAGAACATGGCACGTTACGGCTTAGACGTTATCCACTCAGAGGCGAGAGAGTCAATGAGCGGTAAGCCTCCGGCCCTCGCGCCTCGCCAAATGGATGCCAAGGGGTGCGAAGCCGGAATTGTGTGAATGTACAGTCAGAAGCACCATGAAAATATGAGGTCGAATTAACTTTGTGTTCTTATAAATCTTAAAACGAAATAACGAAAATAGGTACGACAAACAAATTTACCTAATCGGTTGGGTCGATTTGCCTTGTATGTCTGTAGCGACCGTAATCCAGAGTTTTTCCCGCATCTTATATTTTTTCAGAATGCGTTTTACTTAAAGCATAATCCAACGAGTTATTTTCTATCGCCCCGTTGGATATTCGTAAATCGAGATATGTTTTCGTCAGAATAATATTAGCCGAAATGTTTTAAATTGTTGGTTCCATTACTCTAAAGCTGACGGCACGAGAATTTGGATTTGTATGAATAAACCATGTCCACTGAAGATTCGCGAAGAGGGAATTTTCATTTTTCAATATAAAGGACCATGGGCAGAAATGTCCCCCCCCACCAACAGAAATGAAACATGTCTCATTTAATAGATCTCAGCAACATTATGTATTTTTACTATGGAGACGATCACCAGATGTATGGGGTTTTCTTGGAAAACCATAATCGTATCGTATGGAATTTGTTTGAAAATGAACACATATATGGATGATTTGCCTTATTTGGCCCTTGTTTTCATTAAAAAAATCCCATTGATTTTGCTACTAAAATAAGTATTTTGTCTTTTTTTGGGTCCTTATAAACATATAGACATGCATCCCGTTACTGTTGGTGGGGGGGACAGTGCCCATACAAATTTGCCCATTGTCCTTTCAACGGTCGTCTCGTATTTGTCTTGTCTCGCGACGCCTCGAGGGTAGATTAACGACATTCAGAGGCATAATGGTGAGACCATTTAAGCCATAATTAAAAAAAAGGTTAAGAAATTATAATACGTCATTGTAAACTTTCATTGTGCCAATTTGTTTTTTCATTTCTTTTTCATTTTCAATTTGCGTTTGGAAATCAGGTCGTCGATGAGACGTCGTAAGTTGTTTGCCTAATGTGACCGCAGCTTACCTGTGCCCAAGCAAACGCATTGAGTTTAAATTTTATATATCTATATAAATATATAAAATTCAAATTCAATGACTGACTATGATATATCAACGCACAGCCGCTGGTCCTAGAATTATGAAAGTGTAGGTTTCCGCTACGAAAGAGTTTTAATAAATTCTTCCCCGAAGTCTATGTTAGTATTACTTATGTAGGATTGTAGATGTGCATAGATTTTCCATCGTGGAGCGAAATAATATTTTGATATTTTTAAATACCTATACGAAATACTAATTAGTGGAGTCTTGGGGACCTGCTGTTACGGAAACCGAAAGGGTAAAAACAGGTCCCTAAGACTCCACTGTCTGTCTGTCTGTCACCAGGCTGTATCTCATAAACCGGGATAGCTAGACAGTTGAAATTTTTACAGATAATGTATTTCTATTGCCGCTGTAACAACAAATACTAAAAACAGACTAAAAAACCCATCCTATATAACTAACGTGTTTTTTTTTGTAGCCGAGTTTGCTCGATGGTACGAAACCCTTCGTGCGCGAATCCGACTCGCACTTAGCCGTTTTTTTTTAATGAAGTGTTGTTGGATTCGTAATGTCACGACTGATACGATTTTTATGGTTTATACATATAAAACATAAAAATCTTATCGGGTTTTAGCCTTTAAAACGTTTTCTTGTGGTCTATATACTTTCAGTGGTCAGATCGAACACATGACTGTATTCCAATTCGTTCCCAATTAAGTTATCGGTATGGAAACCAAATTCAGATATAAGCGTGGATATTGATTTACAATGCATCGTTAGCATGACAAATATTTATTTATAATTAATTACGCATGGCGAATAAAAAAAGGCAATATGTGTACGAGTGTATATCCTAAACTATAAATATAAAAAATATGATGTACACAAATACAATAAAATGTTAAGATTTTTGAATTTTTTTGAATGTTTTCTCGGCAGACTGTCCGATTTGTCTGAAATTAATAGATTTGCACACGAATAGGCACGCGGCGGAATGCGCTCCGTTATTAAATTCCTCCGGGCGGCGCTCACCGCAATTCGATAAGGATTTAATCTCACGGGAATTCTCATATTGAACTTTATAGCTAGGAGTATTTCTAGATTAAACTCAAGTTTAATGGTGAAACCTACTAGAAAAACTGTATTTTCTCTGTTAAAGATAAGATAATTCATTTAAATAAAGATTTCTACGAATTGAGATTCTAAACTAGTCAATATATTTGAGAACCTTTTTTGAAGACGGTCATAATTCAAGTTAATAAATAAATATTAGGAAACAATTTTAAACAAATATTTTTGCCCGTGTGGTTGCCGGGTTAGAATAGTGCCACTCCATGTCTTCCCGTGGATGTCGTAAGACGTGACTAAGGAAATAAAGGCTTGTAGTACTGTTGGGCGATGGGCTTGCAACCTGTCACTAATACACTGGTAAATATCTTAGCCTGATTGTGCAAAATGTGGCTACAGAATTGTCAAAAAGTTTGAAGTTGTTGGTGTTCTGTAACTCTGCCTACCCCACTCTGGGAATGGAGGCGTGACGTTATGTATGTAATTTTAAACAAATCGACCTAGTCCCAAATACTAGATAACGATAAACATGCATGACATGACCCCGAATCGAGGATAAAAAGAAATAGGTACCACATAATTAACTAGAACTATGCGAACCACCCCTTTTTCATTTATTTGTTTTCTGATTTTTTGAGAAATTTTAGCGAAAATATTTTTTTTACTATATTCCGGTATTGTACCATAACCTACGTCTACGCCATGTTTTTTTCGGAAACTGTCCAATAGTTTTTCATATGACATTAATAAATAAATAATATCAGGGGACAATCTTACACAAATCGACCTTCTTAATCATTATATCGAATTTCACTTCATCGATTGTATCATTTCATCGAACGCTATTTTCCGTTGAAACCATGTTTTCAGGATATCCTAAACATTAATTAATAGTCCCAATAGCAATCGGTAAATTTGTGTAGTATGGTCCCCTGATATTTTTTATACTGAGTCATGCATGCATAAGATTCGGCTCTTTACCAGTATTTTTAGATTTGATTAAAAGAAGCGCGCCTAGGGCGTCCCCTTCCGATCCATCTACTCACTTCCGTGCTGTATCTCTTTCCTCAATCTTCTATAGTTTTGTATTGCAGTCCGAACACCCTTTTTATTGCTTTGGGATATATAAATAAATACACCAGACGTCATCAAATTATTCAATGTAATTAACTTAATTATATACAAAATTAAAGAACATTTCTCAGTCGTGTAATGAGGTATATTCGAGTTCTTACATATGCATATTTTTGCACCTTATTTCAATGGGATAAGGTCCAAAAGTGTATACATATCTGAGAACTCGAGTGTATGAATTCTTTTCATTTTGATGGAATAACACTTCTTCTTATCTAACTTTAAGAGGTTTCGCGGCCTGCTACTGTCTTGTCACATTAAAAAACTCGGCGTAGCTATCGATAATCACCAGCGTTATGTTGTTTAACGCAGTTGTTATGGGATATTTTCCAGTAAAGTATTCCCCTTACAAAGTAATCTCTCGCGGATATTTCCATGCGAAACGACCCTCTCGGGAAGTGATCCCTCGCAAGGTGATCTCCTGCGAAGTGGTCCCCTTGCGAATTGATCTCTCGAAGTGCGCGGGCACTATGCGAAGTGGTCCTCGCGGTCGGCGGCGATGACGGGCGCGGCGGCGTCCTCCATGGCGGCGAAGTTCATGAAGTGCGCCGGCCGGTGCACCTCGTGGTAGAACTCGCGCGGGTTGCCGAGCTGCACGCCGTACTTCATGTTGGGCTCGTGTCGTACGCCTGCGGACATACACATCATAATATTCTAGTTTGTCTATCAAAGGAACACCAATAGCCAATAATGACTATCTTATTTTGACGAACTTCCCTTTCCATACGCAAAGGAGCACGCGGGAGTTGTTGTTGTTGTTTATTAATCGGAGAGCTTAAGTTGAAAGCTCGCCGATTAATTTAATAGTTCGTCACAGAGATGTTTAACAGAATGAGCGCCTGGTTACATGAGTAGAAGAGTACAGTGAGATAGTTGGTGGCTCACCCATAAAGTTGTAGTTCCAGCTGCCTTGCGAAGGCACCATGAAGTACCCGAGGAAGCGGTCCGAGAGCAGCATCTGCACGCGCTCGTAGTGGCTGGGCAGGTAGCCCTTGGGGTTGTTCCCGCGGTCCGTGTTGCGCGCGCCCCACTCGTAGCCACTCGGCGTCAGCTTGTACGCCGTGAGCGAGCACGAGCCCGGGGTGAACGAGCACGTGATCACGATCGTCTTCTCGCCGTCCCACGACGGGTTCTCGGCCATTACTTTGGCGTGTGTCGTGATGTCCTGCAAAAACACATGCATGTAGAATCGGTCTTGAACCGAGATTTCCGGTTACGGATGAAGACTGAGACATAGAATCCCCGTTGGAGTGAATATTAGAGTTATAGTCATAACAGTTTACCTGCAGTACCGTCTGGTCAGCACGGACGGCGCGCGAGTTACGTCACACGCGAGATAAACTACCCGTCATCGTCTAATTAGAACGGTCAGAGGTAGTCTATCTCGCGGGCGACATAGCTCACGCGCCGTCATGTGCTAGCCGTAGGTAGTTTACTAACTTTTTACAAACCCACACAACTCCCTATGTGTGTTCTATATTGTTTATTTTTCACAATTAATGAACAGAACAGTTAATGTATTTATTTATTGACGAGGTTATCAGATTTTCGGTAAAAATATTTCCGAGTGATAATAATGCCAAACCGAAGAGGGGTTTACGCGTGTGTGTCTGCATGTTTACCTGCGGCGAGAGCTGCGGCAGCTCGTTGGGCTGCGTGTGCATCCAGCCGAGCGGCTGCAGGTGGCCCAGCTGCGGGTGCTTGGGCAGCTGGCGCGGGAGGTGCACCTGAGGGGGAACACATGTCACTACGTTTTCAGACGTTCACTCAAATACAATTCAAAGACGAACTAGTTTGACGGTGATTCTAGATATGAATTGTAATTTAACCCCTTGAACGCCAATGACGACTAAAGTAGTCATGAGCTGTCAACGCCACGGACACTTATAGTTGACACACGTACTGTTTAAAAGAGACGATACTTTTAATACATGTTTTGCGTGCGAGTGAAGCATTTGTATTTGACGTAAGGCGTTGAAAAGGTTACAATAGGACGGTGAGGGGGCCTTTTGTACACCCAAGCTCTCGGGTTTCTCCCCTGTGTGGTTTCTTCTTTTTTATCTTGATTTGTTTAACTTGTTGCTCAGTGCGTTACAGAATAGTTAGAAAGGGATATTCGAGCGACATAATAAGTAAGTACTTTTAATCACCGCAAACTGATGTCTAGTGTACAAATTCAACGAACACTTAAAAAACGGAAATAGGTATAAGGTCTGAGTTCAAGTACAACTTTTTTTACACGTAGATACGTCAAGTCCAATTTTGCAGATAATTGTCTTTTTTTTTAAAGATCGGCAAGAACACTGTCCATATTGTATATTTGTTTACGTTTTTGTGATCTCAAATTGGTTCGTCTAATTGTGGATGATATTCTATTATGCTTTATCAGTTAAACTTAGGTAACACCATATGAAACGCAAACTTCACTGGCAAAGCAAACAGTAATGTTATATCTTTTCAAGATATACTTTAGTGAGATGCACCGTTCTTTGTCCGTAGTTTGACGATTATAGTAAATTACCTGCTGATGTGTGCCCCACTGAGGCGGGAGTACTGCGCAGTGTACCTCCCGAACCATCGGGTTGTCGGGAGGAGAGGTACCGTATAGGTAACACGCGATCTGTTAACAATACAGTAGTTTCATGTAGTCAACTTAGAAAACAGTAACATTTTTTTAAGGTATCGTGGAATCGTTTATCTATGGTTAACCACTGTTATGCTTAGACAAGGCTTAATGCAAAGATTTTTTTGCACTAAATCACAACAGAATCTATCGTACTATTAAGTATCTTTAAGAACGTATTCCCAAAATCTAAACCGTCTCGTACTGAACATTGTCATGTAAATGTGTCTTCTAAATTGTTAAAATACTTTTTAAAAATTACCTGTGCTCTTAAATCTGAGATGGTAACAAATTTCTTGAGTAAATTCTTGGGGAGGATGTAGGTGTATCCGCTCTCCTTGATGTCGTCCGAACTGACGTAGATGTGGTTCGTGCGGAGATGAAGATTCGTGGCAGAGATGGCCCTTACTCGCCATTCTGTTTTGGAGCTAAAACAAACAAAAATAAATATTCAAAAGTTACAAATTTAGTGTCTCAGAGTAGCACTTAGTATTATAACTTGAGACTATTTTTTTTCATGTGATGCGGATGATTGTCAGTTAAGGAACCATTAGTGGAAGTGACTGTTGAAAGAGGCGTTTGTCCATGAGTTAAAAACATACCTGAAGGTCTGCGACTCGTAGTTGCTGGTGGTGGAGGTGATGATCTCGTCGCCGTGCTTGTTGACGGTGCGCGTGGTGGTGGCGGTGAGCTGGCTCTGCTCCTTGCTCTGCTTCTCTATCTCGGCGATCTGCTGGCGCTGCGCGGACGGCGCCGATATCTCCATGCCGAGAATGATGTCGCGAATCTCGGATTGGGTCAGCGATGCTACGTTTACGCTGCGAAGTAAATTCGGATTAACCTTTGACGCTTACACTGATATGCATATCCAATAAAATCCAACAAAAAGTATGTTGTTTGGAATGAAACTGAGTGTTAGTGTGCGCGCGTGCGCTCACGTTAGTGTGTGCCATCAAACTACTTTAAGGTACCGATGAAATAGGCGTAACGCCTACGTATCGAAGGAAAAGCGAGGTACTAACTTGTTCTTCTTGCCGTAGTCGGCGAGGATGAGGTCCTTCAGCTGCACCTCGACCTTGACCCAGTCGTCGTCGGCGAGCGAGGGCCAGATGTGGTGCGGCTCGGTGAGCGTGCTCTTGTCTGGCTTCAGCAGCACCTTGGTGCGCTCCGTGTTCACGTGCAGGGCGCGCAGGATCAGGATCAAACGGCTGAACGCCTGGGAACCAAACAAGAGTTTATTTTACTCGCCAGCTGGTGCTATCGCGGTATAATTCTACAAGTTCTAGGCGGGACGTACGAATAAAAGCTATATTGATTAGATGTGCTCTCTGATCACGTTGGTGACACCATGTTCACAGTTAAGATACTGTGAGCATTGTTAGCATTGTACGTATAATTTGAATGTTATTTACATCTTTATTACACAATAACAAGTAAAATGGCGGATTTATTGCCTAAAGTTATTAACAGAAAAGAAAAAAAAACATAGCTAACCTAATTTCAAACTTTGATTTTGAGGACGAGCCACATATCTGGCAATACGAACCGTGTAGGAGGAGATGGTCTTGAGCCAGTCGTCGTAGAGGTTGAAGAGCACCATCTGTGGCTCGGTGGCCTTGAGGATGAGGTCGCCGAATTTCTCCACTTTCAGGCACGCTTGGAACGGGAGCTGCAGCTCCGAGCCCTTGATCACGATGTTCGGGAAGTCCAGGAGATGCACCTGGGAGATAGTAAGCGTCGTTTTAAAGACTTGTGGCGATATTGTTTGAAGCCTTCAGTATAATGACGAGGTGCAGACTTTTGGATAATTTTTATATACATTTTATCAATAATAAATGAATCAAAAGCTAAATTACAAAATTTCTTAGGTTTACAGCTTATTGATAATGCATGTACAAACCTCGAGGGGATCCAACATTCCCTTTCTAGTAACAATGATTTGCTTGGGCTGCTCTTCCACGGGCAGGGACCGAATCAATGCGGCAACTTCTTCAGCAGTCTTCCATTTGGCGAGCTACAACATTAATGGTTATTAAATACATAATCACCAAGTTGCTGGAAATCACCCTTAATTTTGCCAGTGTTTCCTCTTATATGTACGAAAGCAATGAACTGCCAGAAAACAAGGAAGTGGTAGATTACCTGTCCGAGACGCTTCTGGCCAGCCCATACGCTGGTGTGAATGATTTTGAGGAAAAGTTGTCCAGTGCGCGGGTTGAAGATGAAGATGGCGCCGTTGATCGGCTTCGTCGTCAGATTACCCTCGAATGTCTTGTGGATTGTCACGCGATATACGTTTGTGTCGTCCACGAACCTGCCGAATTATGCTGGTTTAGTGGAAATTGTAATGAGTTAAAGGCGTGACCAGGCAGTAAGCCTAATGTAGCGAGCTATGAGTACAGGTTAGAATAGTAGAAAACTTGCCCACTTTTACATAGGATAGAGTCGTGTCATGTTGTAAACCGTACTCGAAAGAGATGCTAGTTTTGAAGACGCGACAGAAATTAGGTTTAAAAAAACACCCAATGGTCGACGGAAACTCTTTCTTTTCCTTCCTTCTTTACTTACCAAATGATCTGATTGGAGAACAGCTCTCCGTAATTCTGGCTGGATAGATAAGGTTCGGTGGGCTCCGAAGAGTACAGCTGGAGAGCCTTGCGTATACGCTCGCGCAATACGTACAGGGCCGGGTTGGCCTTCATTATCTTCGCCATGGCTTGCTGGATTAGGGGCTTGCAGCCGGGGAACCAATTGCCGTATGCACTGAAACAAGGATGAGACACGATTGGCTCCACGAGGTTAAGTTTTGGTAGATCGGAACGTCATACTCAGGTAAATATCTCATTTAGCGGTTTAAATTTATTACGGATTTTTATTGTCATTTTCATGACTCTATTATTACAGTGTGTAAAAAGGCTCTTTTCCGAAAAGCGAGGCATTGAAGTTACTTTGACTTCTCTTGACTACGTAATTATAGCAACTGAAGAGGTAATGGGATGGATCTTATAGTTACTGTTGCTACACAGAATGTAGTATGAAGTGTTGATGTTTCACCTGTGCAGGTTGTAGGCCAAGTCGATGGCGATGAGCAGACCGGTGGGCGAGGGGTAGATGGACATGTTGTCGGTGGTGTAGTCGAGGAACTTGGCGCGCGCGTAGCGCTCGATGTCGTGAGAGTCGTAGTCGCCCCAGCGCAGCTGGATGTCGAGCCAGTACTTCTGCGTCGTCGTGTTGTCCATTGTGTCTCTGGTGAACATTTTTTAATGTTATGACATACAGAAGACAAACGAGCACACAAGCTGCCTGATGGTAAGTGGGATTTGTGTTATGTACCCATAAACAATTGCAGTGGGTTCCGGTCTGTTCTAGCAAGGACCTGTTTTCTCTGTCCTCAAGGGAATGCTGTGCTAAAAGGGATGATTATAGAGACAGTAATACAACAGCTGGTACGAACTTGGTGTCAGCGAGCAGCGAGGGCCGCGACACGTTCCACTTGTACGCCGAGAACAGCAGGATGTCGGCGCAGGACGAGTTCATCTTGTACGACTTGCGCGGGTGGATGGTCTCCTTCTGCACAGTCTCGATCTCCAGCGCGTCCAGCTCTTGGTCGAACACCTGCCAAAGGATAATTACTTAAAGTTTTACTCTGAGAATTAGTACTACGACTTCAATAATCGTAATGGATTTTAATAGAGTTAATACGGCCTCTGGCCAAAGAAAAACAAAGGACTTACCTGACACAAATCCATGACAATAGATTCGTGCACTTTCTGCCACAAGTGAGCCCTGAAGATCTGGATGAGCGAAATCTTTAGCGTCGGGATTTTGCCGTGCATGAAAATGCCAGTCAAGTCCAGTTGTACCTGTTATTTAAAAATAATATCTTGAAGAAACATATAGGTATGTTAATTTGAATGGATAAAGTTCTAGATTGATCAGATAGCGTATTGTCAGACGGGCAGCGCGGCGGAGCACGCGATCGACGCACTCGCAGCTACTGGCCGCCCCCAGAGCACATAGACTCTCTGGTTTCAGGACCCCTACGCGATTCATCATTATTGGACATTGGTATTAATGGTGGACTCAAACTAATAACATTTATCTGACAAATACACAATAAACATTTCAAATAAATCTGATAAAATTAAAAAATACAGTTAATAAATAGTGACTGTACCTGGAAACCGACGTACACGTTCGCTCGGTTGATGGTTGGCGACCACCACAGCGTGAAGCGACGGTTCGGGATTTGGTTCAAACCGGATCGCTGCGCGTTGGTGAGCTTCTTGTATTTCATCGACTCTTCAAAGCCTGATGCCTTCTCCCTAAACAATAAATAAATAGATCATCAACGATGTTACAACGAAACGTTAAAGCAAATGCATACTAGTTCCGTTTGGTTTCTTCTTTATTTTTCTTTATTATAAAAATAAATTTAATTTTAGGTTTGTATAATATTATCTCCGTGACTTTCTTTCCGTTTCATATCTTGAAACTTTACATACTCACATTTATTGCAAAATGTTTGATTTTCGCAAAAATGCTGCAACAGGCTACAGCGTAGCACTCGTAGCATTGCTGGCACTGAATGTGTTTAGGACTGTTGCCCCAGCAGTTTTATTGGCTACAAGGACGATTCGCGTATCGATCGACTCACCAAAACAGCCCCTCCCAGGTAGGGAAGTATGTGCCCTTGAAGAGCGTGTGCTCGAGGATGCCCTCGACGCCACCAAGCGCCTGGATCATGTCAGTGCGGTAGTTGTTCAGGTTCCACAGCTTGCCATCGTGCCGCTGGTGCGTCCACCAGAACGGGTTTTGCTTCAGGACCTGCACACCAAAAAAACAATGGAAATTTCTGTCCTGTAGTCTTTGGATTTTTTTAATCATTGTTTAAAGAAGGGAAATTCTGTTCATGGATATTTAAAATGGTTCTCTGCCTCTTCGCCGACAAATCTTTTACAATTGCATCGTTTCGCAACCTATTCATTTGCCAACCCGCTTTTTATTCTGTAACTTCAAATATTTCAGGATTTATATAATACTAACCTTACCTAACCTATATGGTTCTACACAATGGTCCAGAAATAAATCCAGAATTATTTACAGTTCCGGAATAAAACTCGGGTTGTCAAATGATGTTTGTGAAATGAATCATTAATTTTGTGAAAAGTTTGTTATGAAATGATAGGATCCCATTTAAAATATTCCTTACCTGATATTGCTTGAATTCAGTACGAATACGCCAGCCCTTATCGTAGGCGAGCGTGTGACGGTCCTTTTGGAACAGTGTGTTGATCCTTGGGATGCCTCTGTCCCAGGAATCTTCCAAGTCTTCTAAAGTCAGTCGTCTAGAAATCAAATCCACAGAAATTAAAAAATTGCCCCGAGAACGTCTCAAAGAATGCACTTGTCACGACGTTAACTCCGTAACAGGTAAGGTTGTAAGGCTATAGACATAAGTACCTGTTCTGGGCATTAGCCTCTTGCCTCTTGAGCGCATACTCTGCCCAGACGCGCTGTGAGTCCACGAACTCTGCCTCCCAGGGCTGGATGTAGCGGTACAAGTTGGGGATCAGTTGGTCCTCGTCGTGCGACATACCCGAGCGGAAGTGAGTGATGCCCACGTCGGTCTGCTTCGACCAGCGGAGATCAGACTGTAGAGAAAGAAGTAGGTAATAAGAAATAGTATTGTGGTACAGTGCGATTACTGTAAGTTAAACACTGACAGAGAGTTTGCCTTCATTTAAATTTCAACTTTAATTTCATACAAATAAAGCTAAAATCAGAATTCTGTTACCCACGTCTACCGATACAGTAATAACTATTTTATTTGTATGAGATTAAAGCTGAAAATTAAATGAAGGCAATCCATCTGTCAGTGGTAAACAAAATAATTCTACTGTAAAGCAACCACACTGAGATTATTACATGTACTAAAATTTTACAGTAAAAATATAATTACCTGCGGAATTAAAACGTGGCCCATAGACAACATGCCAAGCCCTCCCAGCTCTTTGGGCGTATAGAAAACGACGGGAGGGAAACGCGAGGGCATCTTGGAGTTGAGACCGATCTTGATGCGGGTCTGGATCTTGTTTTCGCACTTGACCAGTAGGTCGAGTAGCTCTTGAGTGTTAACCACGGCTTCGCGGAAGTAGGTCATCAGACCTAATACAAATGAGATTGCAACGTTAAACATGGCAAAAAGGTTTATGGATTTGTACAAACACAGCCAATCAAAAGCATCAAGCTAAGTGTGTTTTTTTAAGCACTGTGCTAAAGATGTTTACCTATAAGTGCTGTATTCCACTTGTTAACAATCTTCGTAAAGGTTGTAGAGCCTGACGCCATAAGAATCTGTCGGACTCTGTTATGGAACCGGGCGAGCGACTCGTCGTCGACGCGTAGGTAGCACTGCGCCGTGCGTTCCTTTGTCACTTCATTTTGTAGATTCCATACACCATCGCGGTGGGACAACTCCTCGTTTTGGCTGCGGCACTACAAACATTGCTATATTTATTAAGTTGTAGGAGGTTTTTATGGTTTATAGGTTGATTTAAAACAGTCAGATAGCGCATTGTCAGACGGTTAGTGCAGCGGTGCGCGCGATCGACGCGCCCACTGCTACTAGCAGCCCCCAGAGCACATGGGCCCTCTGGTTTCAGGACCCCTACGCGGTTCATCACGTTAGTTTATGTATATTGCTAATAAAACTAAAGCATATTAATGAAAACTTACTTTAGGCAGTATTCTGCACTCAAACCCAGCCATATTGAACAGCAAGTTTGGATTATCCTTTGAATAAACAGAGACAAAGCTGTTCTCCCATTGAATGGTCGTCACTGATCGAGGTAGGCGGTTCTTTATATCCCAGAACACCGCGCGGCCACTGTAGGAAGTAAATAAGAAATAGAATAAAACTAAGATTATTAAACAAATTATAAATTAGGAAGTGATAGAAAAGTTCTCACAGATTGACATCATGCTTCATCAAACGCATGCGCGCGTCACGCGGCCAACATTTCTTGTTGTTGTAACCGACGATGTTTTCATTGTTTGGATCGGGGTGCTCTGTCAAATACCTCTGGATGAGGTCACGTGCCTCTTCTGCCGTGAATCTGCGTATAAAAGAAGTCTGTTAGCACACATTGCATAATATTATACAACCTGAACTGGGAGTGTGCTTCTAAATGCTTTCAGACCATGCTGGTCGCAGCGAGTGGAGATTAAACAAGAGTGACAAGGTTGGCTACACTCACCTAAAATATATATGAATCCGATCCACATATCGGCAATACAGCCTAATTGGATGAGCCGTTTCCGTTTGTCTGTCCTGGTAAGACAGGAAGTCGTTCGGCAGCTGAGGGGGCCCCGCCATCTCGCTGGAGCGTTGCAACCCAAGGACTAGCAGGTCCAATACCAGGCCGTAGTATTGCACGATGAATGAGGCAAATTGGAGACCTCGAATTATACCGTATGAGTTTGTGTGGTTCATGTCCTGGGGAGTAGCAAATTTGTCTCAATTTAATTGCAGTAAGTGGTGTAACTTGATTCTTGATGTTTCCGTGTATTGTGATCAGTAGCGTATTATCGGACGACCTGCGCAGCAGTACGCGCGATCGACGCGTCTGCGGCTACAAGCCGCCTCCAGAGCACATAGCCTCTCTGGTTTCAGGACCCCTACGCGATTCATCATTGCACAACACATTGAATACCAGAACAGATCATATAAATCACAATATTATATGTAAATCACCTTGTAATTGATGACAACGTTGTTTTTAGCCGTCATATAGTCTGCGATGTTGTGGTCGACGATCAAACGGAGCAGCCGATTAAGCAGCGTCAGGTCGATCTTCTCGTACAGCTTCTCGAAGCGAGATTCTAGCAGCACGTTGCACTCGCCCTCGCCTGCTTCCCACACGTCTTGGAGGTTGTTTATGCCTAATGGGTAAAGTTAGGATTTTAAGTGCCGTGTTCACCAACAATTAAACGGACGATTAGCAGTTTAACGGTTGTCAGATGTATTGATTAACAGCTGATTAAGACTTAACCGTCCGATTAATTGTTGGTGAACACGGCCCCAAGTCTATGAGCGGCTATTTTTTCGTTTCATAACGAAAGCGATAACAAAAGAAATCTTTCATTACGTTTATATTGTGAAATAATAAAAAAACAATGGACCATATATCACACTAAAATTTTGAATGTTGATATACCTAGTTGGTTACTAAGTTATGTTACTGTAATAATCCTTATCTATATAAAATATACTAACGAAAGTTAAATAAATTATATATTAAAATGAAGTACACAAAATCAGGATTTACATTTGTCAATTTCATTCAAAATGGCCTCCTTGGGCCTGAACACAGGCCTTCAGACGACGAGGCCAGTCATCAATAGCGGCACGCACGGTTGTCATATCTAATTCCGGTTTTTCGGTAGCATTTGTTTTAACGCACGAAAAGAGTTTGCAAATCGAGTAACAGAACTTAGTAACCAACTAGGTATAATCCATAGAAATAATAAAAATAAATAGTAATTTAAAAGAAGAATAATGTTAAATATGTTTACAAATCATTGCCCAATGAATTTACATTTTATAATTGTAACAGTTAAAATAAGACACCAAACATTACATTAACAATAAACAAATAAAATTAAATCACTTTAGAAAGCAGGAGTTACAATGATGCAACTGACAGAAATGAATTATAATAGCTTTGGACCAACAGTGACTGTTAACCAAAACAGAAATACACTAAAACACACAAATAGAAATGCATCAATCTAATAAAAATTGACATTGATTGGAATGAAAGAGTGTTAACGTAACTATATTAGACCAATGAACAAATGTTGGCCGCAGTACATAGGTACGACTATTTTAATGATTATAGGCTAAAATAAAATTTTAATTCATGTAAAAAGTACATTTCCCTGGGTCTACACTGTAAAATAAAAATAATATGGCTATGAGTATATTTTGTGCATAGTTATTCATCACTTCTCAGGAGCCCCTCCTTTGTGCAACGTAGTAACCAAATGACACCAGCAACTGTTGTTGACAAATTCTTCTGTCTTCCTTTGATGATAGTGCGATCAACCAAAGTGAGGTTTGTAACAAGGGGATGGTGCAACCAAGATCTCCTTTGCCACAACGCACACTTCGGGCAATCGCATTGTAATCTTCTTTTTTCATTTTGTTGCCACACACTTTATGTTATTTATTAATTTAAATAGGGTATAAAACGACGGCAAAATACTTAAGCATTAGATACATAATATCATTCCATAATCTATAGTTATCATTTTCTAAACCAATAAAAAATAAAACTTAAAAAAACTTGTACAATCAATGACTTGAATACAATACTCTAACATCCAAAACCATGTTTATTTATTTTTATGTTTAAGTATACCTCAAGTTAAAGAAAGGGATGTAAATCACCTGCAGGAAGAAACTGGTATTTCCATCCCTAAAGAGAAGTGGTTTTGTAAAAAATAATTGGTATAACAATCCGCCATTTTTGATTTATTGCTAATAATTGCAGATCTTATAAACTCTTTTATAAATAGTTTTAAGAAGTAAATGACAATAATTAAGACAAAGAAGTAAATTCATGATAATTACCGTACAAATTAAATCCGTTCATCTTACCGTACAAATTATGCAAGAAATACATATTTAGCTAGAGCGTGTACAAATTATAACAAGAAATACTCAAATGTTGATCTCTTCAACAAGCGTTTTAACCAGTTTGTTTCTGCAATAAGAAAAAAAACAACAACAGGAAAACTAATCATAAAATTAAATTTAAAAAAATAATTGAGTAGTATGTAAGTAAAGGAATAATAATATGTCTTATAATATAAATATAAGTCTCGTAAGTTATAATTAGTGATTAGTATAGGTAACTATATCACACTATAATATGTTAAATCTTAATCGGTAATTAGATATATTTGTATAAAAGTAATATATATTACATATATGTGTATTTTCAACTAAAAAGATAAGTATATACAAAAGCACTTGTTACGTTGGCTATGGATAAATGCAATGTTATTGTTATTATAATTAAGAGTGCGCCGAGGCAACGACACGTAATTACGAAAAAAATGCGTTCGTTTGATCGCCTGCTGCATTGTTTTTACTGAAGCTTTAGTTATGCAATTCATATGTAAGATATTTAAGGAATCACTCTATTTATCATATACTTTAGAAACACGATTACTTGTACTTCCCTCGATAGAAAACACATCCAAAGATACCTCTACATAACAAAATAAACACTTAGTACGGCGTAATTACTTCACGGAAGATCATCAGTTTTGGATTTACAACAAAACTACACGTCTTCTATATATTCATCACTTTAGATTTGAGAATGTGTTTTTATTTTACTAATATGAAGGAAATACCTAAATTCGCACGCGTTTCGTCCATTTTAGCCAGAGCCGTCACGTTTCCCCCATGTCCGCATTAGTCAGGCTTCGGCCGTCGGACGTGGAGGCTGTGTCGCTTGGTGGTTGGTTGCGTTTATCGCGATTTTTGTGATTATTCACTTTATTTTAAATGGGGAACAAACACAACCAAGAAAGGAAGAGAAGGGGTTGGCAAAAGCACAATGCTAAACGCTTGCGTGAAGAAATGAAGTTAGTTAAAATCGTAAACCTACTGATAGTGGAGTAGTTCTAAGAAACCTGATTTGACAGTTGTCAAAATGCCACGCTAAGGGAGGAGAAAATAAATCGGTAGCAACATAGACTGATTTTCGAGATGTATCGATTTGTATTACTAAGACTTTGTAATCGTTTAGTTGTAGTCTTGATGTTTTGGGCCAAAATTGGTTTATTTACACAAGTAATTTTCAACAACACGCGAAGTTCTTTCAATTAGTAGGTAGGTATATAAAAAATACACTTCTATGGTGAATATTTACCAAGATATAAAAGTAATTTAGCTAAAAAAACACATTTACAGGCAAAACAAGCTTCTTAGAACGACCCGAGGTTTTTTTTACTATAATTAATTATATAATATTGTTACTTCTTGGGATGGTTTCAATATTTCTAGAGCAAGACATCTCCAGAAATCTGAATACAAAGAGAATACTCCGTAAGAATACTCAGTACCTAACAACTATATTTCAACAAATGAGTAAAATTGCAAAATTATTCATATTTTTTTATTTATAGGGTTAATGTTCCAGTTGTTGGCACTTCGCTACAAAGCGAAGAGTTAGGTACCTAATGAACCGGTGAGGTATGCGTAAAAATAGTAAGAGGTGTATAGGAAAACATTTTAATAAATTTAGTATGAATTTTCACATTATCTTTATATTTTTTCAATTTACAGAGTAAATGAATTGGTTGACATCGATTATAAAATTTACCACACAATGGAATTGTAAGTCCCAAATACGAATTATTTTTATAGAATGAGGATTACAAAATTTCATCCAAAAACTAATTCTGTTAATAAATAAATTATAGTTAAATCAAAACGTTCTGTTTTATTACAGGATGCCAATGGACCAAATTTTTTGTCTTTCACTGGATGGAGAAATAGACAATGACATTGCTTACTCACACAGACAAAATAATGCCGTGAAGTAAAATCCGATATTGATTATTGTTGTTTCTTATGTCCTAATATTTTTTTCTAAAGATACCTGCGTACATTATTCATTACATTATATACATACAAACATTAAGTAGGAACTTCTAAATATGTGATTGATACAGCAGCTTTAAGTTTTTAGTTTTTTAAAACATCAATTTAATTTTATACTTTATAGTGATCAGAATCAGACATTGAAGTTTTTGCGGAAATAATCATGGATAAACATTCGTACAAACTAAGATCCTTTTTTTTAAAGACGGTTAAAATACCAAAACCTTCTCCTATGTGAAACAAATACTTTTCTGAAAACCGCATTAAAAACGGTTCAGCCAAACGTGAGATAATCACGGACAAACATACATACATCATACAGGTCAAACTGAGAACTTCCTTTTCTTTGAAGTCAGTTAAAAATAATATCTTGAAGAAAGGGTCCATGACTGGGATTTTTGCCCTACTCAGCCGTTCTTATTACTTTACATTAGGTATTGAGTTCACTTTATTTTGTGCTTAGAATATTGTCAATAAAGGTAATTAGGTTTTATTTCATTTCAATATACAGTCACATTAAATCACGGGGTTGTTGAGCCACCATAGAACTCTGTCCTAATGACAGCGTCAAGTCACGCAAAAGAAATTATTTACGTCAAAATTTACCGTCAACTTTCTATGAAAGGGTTCTCCCGGTAACCTTCGGAGAGGGAAGATGGCCGATTGGAAGATGTACGGCTTTTACTTATGATTTATTCTCTTTAGCCGAACAATTTGCCCAATAAATATTATAAATAACTTAACACTAGCTAAATACACCATAGATGTACAAACGACATTAATTAAAAATTATCTATCTATCTGTGAGTGGGTTCTAGAGTGGCTCAACAATCTCGTGATGTGACTGTACCTCAACAATACAAGTAATTCAATCCTACCTTACCTACCGACAGTAAACAACAAATTTAAAAAAAAATGTAGACTGAAAAAAGTTTTTAACTTCTTATAGTCAATATTTGAATAAAAGTATTCGGAATCGATTATGTTTTTTTATTTTGTAAACATTGGTAGCAACCTCCGCGCCTAGTGGATCGGCGCACGGCTCGTCAGGCGCGGCGCGCGGCCGGCGCATGGCTCCAGCTCGCTCCTTGCTGGTGTGCTATACGCACACATACACAGAGTGCATAAAATACCTAAAGTTAATGAGCGCAAAAAGCTCGGTGCCCCCTTAACCTTTCACTAGAGCAAATTTATTACCCATTAGTGGAAACTGTTTTGGCTACTGTGTTAACTTATATTGTTTTGTTCTATTTGTAATATTACTGCTGTTTGTTTCCCTTGAAATAAATAAATAAATAATAACCAAAAAAACATTTCATCCTCTCAGTCAAAATAAAGTCTTTATTTAACTTCGGGTGAAAGCTTGAAGGTGCAATTGATGCACCCTCATTGCCCTCCTATAGGCACATTCGATTGCATCAATGCACCGTAAAATTTAGAATAATTACTATCTTCCCTTTATTACCGTTCTACTATTGCAGTGCTGTTATATTCTGTTTAAATCTTCGTCATACTTTAAGCTATAGATCTGCACTTTACGCCATAGCTCAGTACAAAAACCGTAATTCTTTAAAAATTATCCCACTGGAAGCTTGACATAAAATTACGCGTACACACTTTGCCGTGCTTGACCATAAGCATTACGGAATCTTCTTCCCCATGGCCTTACTTTTCTAGTCGAGTCTAGTCTAGTTACCTTGGCACCACTTGTAGACGAGCAGCGGCGACGGCTCGGTGTCGGCCGGCTTGACCCACGGCGGCAGCAGCCGCCGCTTGTCGGCCTCGTACCACAGATACTGGTCCAGGTACGCGTCTGTGATCTTCTCGAGAGGTTCCACGTCGTACACGGGAACCAGGTGGGAATATAGATCCATGAACTCTATTCCGACCTGTTTAGATAATTGTGAGTTTCATAACTGGTAATGTTTTAGGTATCAGTTGTTGTTGATAAATCTCAAGAAACAGGCTCCACAGAAAGACGTGGCATTTGTTTATAGAAATAGAAATAGAAATAGAAAATATTTATTCAACGCACACTACACAACACAACAAAAAAATAAACATATGAAAAACAGAAATCATTGCGTTGAACAGGATCCCTCTCAGCATTGTGCCGCAGTCAAACCGCGGCGCTGATTTTCAGAGGGACCCTGACTTAAAAAACTAACCTTAATTAACAGAAAAAACAAGTAACAGTAAACAGGCAACAGGTAACATAACAAACACTAACGACAATTTGACACAAGTAGACAGTACACACTTAAAAACACTGACGATTTGTGTGGCAACACCAGAACAACACAACGGTTTCCTGTTGGATCGCTTCAAGTGACGGCCAATTTTATTTCAAGGTATTTGTTTTGTAGGCAACAAAGGCCGTGGCAGAATAAGGGACCATCTTTTCGGCCTGCTTTTTTTCTGATGTGCCACGTCATTCTGCTATACTACATTTTAGCATTTGTTACTCCTTAGTTATATGAACAAAAAAGGAAAATAAATGATAAAAGATTTTTCATTACAGTGTAACGAATTCCATCGTGCTAAACACGCCTTTGGTATCTCTCTCTCTACTAATGCAAGCAACTAATCATGTCAACGTTAATATAAGTTGGCTCAATTTTACTAATGCACTTATGACATTCACAACCCATTTATGTTCAACAAAATACAATCAATTGACAAGGTTCTAAAACATATCACATAAATCACACATCATCTACATACCTCTCTAAAAGTTCTCTGGGTGAGAAGATGTCGCTTGATCCTGGAGAGCGCTTCGTGAGGGTTATCGTAAGCCTGCTCAATGAGGCCTAGTTCTTCCCTCTGACTCTGGTTTAGGCGCGACTTGACACTGTAGGCCTCCTTGAGCCGCTCCAGCGCGAGGATCAGCAGCTTGGTGTCGTGTTTGTACGATAGAGGAGGGAAGGGGATGGGTGCGAAGCGCCGTGACTCCAGCCAGTGCACGGTTGTTGTATAGATCGCCACGGCTTCCTCGGGGGATATGTAGGGGCCGTCCTAGGAAAAGGTAAAAAAAAAGAAGCTGTTGAAATATTCTACTCGAAAGTTACCTAAAAAGCAGTAAATTATCGATGATAACTGACAAACAAGTGTTTAAATATTTAAAAAGCTATCTTGTCGCGAAGACTACAGCAGCTACATACATTGTAACAGTGTAACCAATTCAATATCAACTCCATTATTTAAAAGAATACAGAAGTTTGGGATTGAAACGGTCAATTAAAGTTAGATCTTACCTTCAAATAGTTGTGCTGGCGCTCCTGCTCAGCCTTCAGGTACAGCCTGGTGAGGCGGCCGAGGTTCTTCTTGCAGACGGTCTTGTCGACGGTGGCGCCGCGGCGGATGCGCTCGCGGTTGTAGTGCGCCGTGTTGGTCCACCAGTCCGCCTTCATCTTCACGTAGCGGAGGATCATGTTCTCGATCGGCGTGGGCAGCCCGGGTACCTAAGGAATATTTAGTTTGAGATACATAAGCATTTTTTTACGACAAATCATTTAAAATGAAAGAAAACTTAATTAAGGCGACAAAGAAATCATAAAACTGTCCGTTTATCTTTACCCATCCAGGAAGAACATTTGGATATAAAGCTTTGTTTGGTAAGCCTAGACAAGAACCATTCTTCAAATTTTGATGACTACAGAAAATCAGGATTGACAATAAGCTGTCTTGCAATCATCTGCCATTCAAAACATTTTGACTTTCACAGCAATTATATTTCGCAAAATGCAATTTAACTGATTCTGCTGTTTCTTTAGGAGCGTCCTTACTGAGAGCATTCACGTGTAATGAGCATTCGACGTCGAATATTCAAGTGGTGTGAACCACAGTTACGCTCGGCTCAACGTCCACACCACTCGAATATTATACGCGAATACTCTCAGTCGGGACGCTCCTTTCAGGGTGTGTTTGTTCTAACCTTCCACGGTATATTAGCCTTCCAACATCTCCAGGCCTCCGAGAGGTGCTGCAGGATGGTGCGCGCTTTGTTCTGCTTGATGCCCTCTGGCATCATGTCCACGATGTCGTGCATCACCGACGCGCGGAGCTCTAGGTCGAAGTGGGACTCGACGCGCTGCTTAGTTACGGTCTTTGCGACTCCTGTGAGGTTTAACAGGCAAATTTTAAATAAGGTTCGTGCCTCCATAGAATCCTAGAAATCTTATATACGAATCATTGAATTACGATTAATATTGTAGGTGTAGTGAAAAATTCGCAAAAAATATCCTTAGTACTGAAGCAGACAAATAATATTGCACGACTTATTGCATCTTGAACTAGTAGTAGTTTGCTAAGAGCAAACTATCCTGTCGTTACCTTTCGAATGGCGTCCCTCGAATTGCCTGGACAGCAAGTTGCCGAGCCAGCGCTCCAGCAACGGCGTGATGCCGCGCATAAAGAACAACCAGACCCGCCAGCCAGGCGCCCAGATACCGCAGCCTGGGCCTTTCGAAACTGGTCCCTGTGTACAAACACAACTTATATACAAAGAAACCTTATAATCATATTCTATAAATTCAGTTACAACAAATTGTCTTAATTTGAAAACAATGGCTACCAGAGTAGATACAAAAACTGTAAAAAACACTTTTTCTGAAATACACCAAAAAAATGCTTACGGTATTAAATCTGTAGTAGATGAGATGCTTCAGATCCTTGCACATCCTGATCTGCCTCATGAGCTTGTACTTGTAGCGGTACATGCCGGTAAGCTGGCCAACGTGCGCGAAGATGTACTGCAGGCCGTCGGCCAGCTGGAACGAGTCCACGTTGTTGAGCCGGTACTGGACGTGCGAGTCCACTATCAGCTTAGTGAGGCGCAGGATCTCGCGGCACAGATGGAAGGCTGTGAATAAATCGACATTATTGTAATACTAAATGGTTAGGCACGAACCATAGCAAGCACTCGAGCGCTGCACAATGACATAATTGTGTGGAGGATAAACTAAACAATAGCTTATAGCACTTACCATTTCCAAACCGCGACTTCTTTCTCTCTTTAGTGGTGAGTGTCTTCACAGGCTTCAGGTTGAAGTTGTAGTCCAGATGCAAGTAATTGAGGTTCTTGCGGTGGATGAGCAGGTTCAGCATGTTGTAACCCTGGCGGCACACCTGTAGGCCCGCCTCCACCCAGTCCAAGGTCGTGGTTTGGAAGAATTTCGTCGATTTGAACGAACGGAACAAATACCTAAGAAAATAAGCATATAGTCAACTTTTTTAATAGTATCTTAATAACAGGAGATATAAAAAGTATATTACCTCTTTTTTTGAGGCTTTGGAGGTCTGTGCTTTAATGAATTCAGCACATAGTATTTCAGGAGCTTCTGGTATGAAACCCTGACTTTGACAGGCTGACCAGGTGGGCAATGTTCCTTGTACCAGGTCTTTACCAGCGGCACATCAATAGCACGCCGCGTGCGACCTAGTAGATAAGAAGAGGAATGTAAAAATATCATGTCGCAATTGGTGATGAATAGGTATGAAAATTAAACTATTGTTATAATTACCTGATCTCATGTTGAAGGGTCTTGGAGCCCAAAGCAAGGCAATTCCGTTAGCAGTGTTGTCTGTGTATAAAGCTGACTCCTGCAAAAATGGAGTGACTTCTACCGGAAGAAGAAACTCCTCATCATCAGGCAATGGGTCTAAAGACTTCACAGAATGCCGATGGGATATTGGGTTGATTAATGGATCAAAGTAGAAGGCTGGAAGGTCAGGATCTTCAGTTTTGATGTATATCACATTTGGAGTGTGGTACCTAGAATTAAAACAAAATTTCTATTTAATTAAAGACATCTTAATATCAACTATAAGTATTGTGCAAAAAAAGTATAAATAACTTAATAGATAAACAACGTTTTTAAATAAACAAATTCAATAGAAAATAATAGTAATTCTAATTAACTTACCAAGACAGTTCAACAAAATGCGGCAGATTGTTGTAGAGATATGGGAAAGCAATTCGATACTCTGTCCTGATCGGCTGCCTAATGATAATTTTGTTGATGTCATTGAATTCATTCCAGTCTTCATCACCAGCAGAATTATCTTTGACTAGTGGCTCAAACTTGGGGCCACCAGGTATGGCCATATTCAGAGCTTTTGCAGTGAAGAAACTCTTGGAATCAAAGAGGTAGAAGTAATTGTCGTCTACCAAGTCTGTTAGTAGCTGATTAGCTAATCGGTATAGTGTAGCCATTTGCGGCAATGTTAAGTTCCACCTCCTGTATGTGGATCCATTGACATGCCTAGTGCCTAATAAAGGCTTGTGGTCATAAAACCACGAAGCCACAGCTCCATCTTCATCTGCATCAAGTTCGATTTGAATTGGTTCTAATGGTTCCACATCAAGGATGTTATCAGCATAATCTAGAGGGGGCTCTTCATCATCAAAGGGTGGGAACCTCATTCTCTTGAAATGCCTACGGTCTCGCTTTTCTCGACGCATCATAATCCACATTGTGCCCCATTGTGCGATATACACAGGCTCAATGACCCATGGTATTTCATTTACGAATGTAATAGCTCCAGTGATATGGTATAGTACTTTAACATCTCTGATTTGTTCCCAAGGCATGGGCATGTTTTCCAAGAGCTTCATGACCGCATGAGGCATGTATTTGAGGGCTCCAAGATACACGCGTTTGTCATGACGGTATTTGCGACTAGTCATATCACCATGATCTCTTATGATTTTCCTGATGTGTTCAGGTGGCATATCTTCTTTTTGTGCATCAACAAAACCAAACTTGCGTTTTTCTGAGAAGCGCTTTGACTGGAGTTGAAGCCATTTTTGTGCTGTAGGAATTAAAGACTTACAAATTAGTCTAATGTAAAACAGCTGTCTTTAAGTACTTTGATTGAAGTTTAATGTTTGCAACCACAGCATTTTCCACAAATACTGGTATGGAAAATTATATCCGCTGCTGGTTTTGTCACCCAAAAATATTGGTTTTGGCAATATCTACATGGCAAAACCTTTATTAAGGGTCAAGTGGTAAATATCACAGTAAAATAAGTGTAAAATACTAATATGCATTAGTCCAACTCATTGAACCCAACAATGAATGTGGTTTTTCTTATGGCATGGAGAAGGCAAACAAGCACACAGGCTTACCTGATGGTAAGTGGAATCAGTGACCCATAGTCATTTGCATTCTCAAGACTACAATCTTAAGACCGCAAATGCATTGCCAACCTAAATTGATCAAGACTAAGATGGAATGTCTCTATGCTATTTATAACACCAGGGCCTCTATTCTACTGCGTTATAATGATATTGTGTTTGACGTGTTTTAAAATCATTTATGTCAGTCTCCATTATCGTAAATGACATAAAGAGTTATCAAAACGTTGACAAATCAAACACATCAAAGACAATATTGTTATTAAGGTATAGAATCCTAGCCCAGGTTATAGTAGGTGTATGCTTGTGATGGTTATCCCCACACCGGAACATAAATGCGAACGCTGCTGCTTGGCGGTAATTATTTTGTGACATGGATAAGGCAAACAAGCACATAGGCCACCTGATGGTAAAAGGGATCAGTGACCCATAGACATTTGCTTCTAAAGACTACAATTCAGTGCCAAGCGCTCTGATTTCCATACATTAGGTTGCTGGCACTGAAAGCATGACCCCAAATGCCAACCCTGAGGACTAAGATGGAATGCTGCTATGCTAGTAATTTACTGGTTGCCTTATCCCCACACCAAAACACAATAATGCAAACACTGCTATTTTGGAAGTAGATTTAAGGATAACATGGTGGTGGTAGCAATATGGATGGACTTTGCACAAGGTCCAACCCACACTAAGAGGTTTCAGCAGAAAGTGTGCGTTAACATGTAAATGTATGCATGCTGGGCACACACATGCAGCCAACAAAATTGTTAACATCTTTTTCGTTTTTTCTATTGAATCTTTTGAGTTGGTAACTGACAAATGGAACAAGTTTTAATGATGATAAAACGCTTTTCTCCTTCATAAATATAAAACTTAATGTAATTTATATATCATAAATGTAAACAGGCATTTATTTGTACCTGATCTTTTTTTTTAATCATAGATATGCTGCTTTAAGATAGAAGCTACATAGCAATATGAGTATTATATCAAAATGTGTGTTGTATTGGAACTTGCAACTAATTTTTACCTAAAAGGGGCTTTGGTCCTTGATACTTCTAGTAACCCTAGGAGTAAGAGACAATACTGCAAGAGGATAGTAAATCAACTAGTAAATATTTACTTCCAAGGTGTCAGAAAGATATGACGTATTTTTTACCTAACTGCAAAGGTTTTATATTTTTAACACAAAAGATAGAAACAGGAAAAATTGTTATTTGAACAATTGGTAATATCCCATACACAAGTCTCATTGTATTAGCTACTTGGAATATTTGGTTATTGTTTGACAAGACATTCGTATACCCACTAACCTAATTTCATATATTAGTTATCTACCTAACTGTTAAAGGTACTGTATCCAAGCTAAAAGAGGTCGTCCATTACATACCTTCTGAGCCAATCAAAACAAAGTTGCAATTAATCTGAGCTTACCTTTTTCCTTGATTTTTTCCTCTGGAATATGATGAGGTTTGGGTGGTTGAGATGGAGGCACGGGAGGAGTCGCAGCAGCCGCCGCAGCGTGCGCCTGCAGGGCAGCTTGCTGCGCTGCGGCTAGTTGCTGCTGCGCCATCATGGTGGCCCATGGGTTGGGCCCCAGCAGGTAAGGCGGCAGCGACATGGCTGACCGCCTTCTATAACAAAAACACCATGACAATCACATGGCGCACAACAAAACGCTACGCGTCGCATCAACAAGCGTGGCAAAGATTACAACTAAAGTAAATTACGTAACTCAATGATTAATCTACTTACAGGCTTTATTTCACGTATTCAGCAATTCAAACACTAATTTACGCGGCATTACTTCGTGAACAAAACCCGAAATAAAACAAAACGCGATCCCGCTAAATGTATTACCATTTAGCAGCCATTTGCAAATTGTTTTTTTTTTTAGTTTTTGGTTTTAGTGTTGCCATACCAACGACACGTACGAAGGATCAAATCAAATAGGGAGTGATTTCCATCTTCCAACCTGGCCATCCAACCCAGGTTGGGTATTGAAAAATCATAGTGCCATCTACCAACCTGTCTCAGGTTGGATAGTGGGAATATTATTTTCTTCTCATCCATCAACTAACAAAAAAATCGAATTGTTCAGATTGCTTACAAATATCGTGCATTATTTTTAAAGAACAATAAAAACAAATTAAAAAACATATTCCAGTGATTATATATATGTATATATATATATATATATATATGCTTTTATAGACCACACTAATTACTCCCAACATCGACGCAACTCTAGCGAAAACGGGATCGTATCATAATAAATAAGTTCAAAATACATAATGGATCATAATATAATGGTTTTATTTCTGAAACCGTAAACATTTCAGGATTTTTTAAAAGGTCATTACATATAACCCATTAGGTTAGGTTAGGTTTGTTTTATAACAATCCTGAAAACCTTGCGGTTTCAGAAATAAAATCATCATATATTATTACCATTATGTATTATGACCCATTATGTGCTTTGAACTCTATATATTATGATATGTACCCAGCAAAAACACGATACGAGTTTAAAATTTCCTATCGGTCCCTCAAATCTTAACTTTTAATAATGTATAGCTAAGTAATGATTTTATAAGAGCTATTCAATTATACTTTGCTAGTTATAAATTATAATGTAAAAAATATTTTTTAATTTTGTTTTTCTTTTTCGGGTGTTTTTTACAAACATTTTTTTTACAAATATTTCGGCGTAACGTTACTATGGCAAATTATAGCCTTGTCTTTAAGCTAAAGCGCGGACAAGCGGGCAGATACACATGGTAAAACTATAAGTGTTCCTTGTTGACTAAGGAACCCTAAAAAAAAAGTCGTCAGGCGTATGCATTTGATATTATCGAAGCACTATCCTTTGACGAATCGAAAATCTTGGTTCAGTTATTTGAAGGACAGACCCCAACCTCTGAGAGTAGCTCGTGCGGATGGTAATGAGATACTTGGTCAAGGTTTTTCCATTGCAATAAGGAATTAAAACCATACAAAAAACACTTTATTTATTTATTTGCATTTATCATATTAATATGATATATCAATGTACATAAGAATAACTTAAATATAAATGCTAAGTATTTATTTATCTCTAAATTGTAAAGGAGGTGTAAGAATAACATCATCCAAAATTTCATTAAGTGTTTCAGCCATCAGATCTTCGTCAGTTGATATGACACTTTCTTCACTAGCATTTTGAACAGAACATTCAATAATTTGAGTTAAAGCATCAGCAATTTCTGAATCAGAATCGAGGGGAGAATCATTGGTTATCTTTCTGCCATTGTACAACACTTCATCATGACTGCTGTCGTCATTATTGAGAACGTCCACAGAGTTTTCATTATTTGATATAATCGTATTAGAATCATTTATTGAGTCATCGAATAGCCGTTCGTTTACATTTTCTGTGTCCTCGAGCGCTTTAACTTCAACTGATATCATTTGATTTGGATCGGCATCATTGTGATTAATCATGGTATTCAACAGCTCATTCGAACATCTAACTCCTCTAAATGTTGTATTAGTAAGTTTGTTACCAACACCGTTATTTATTACAGTATCTGAAGCCCAGAAAACCACAGGTTCTGAAATTTGTGGAGGTCTATTGTTGGGCTGCTCGCTGGAATAAGATTCCCTACTAAATACAACATCATTAGACGGTTCTTGTCTTGTATTGGACACTGATGATTTGTTACTAGTGTCAATGTTATTATGTCTTCTGCTTCTCTGCACTTTGAGCCTTTCTATGAGAAGAGGATTTTCCTCTTTGAATTTTATTTTTATGTCTCTGATAACGTTTTCGTTATTGAGTTGTCGTCTGGATTCCTTTGTTATTTCAGCGTTTAGTTCATAAAGTACTCGATCATCACTTTTTGACAGTGGATTAATATCTTGAGGCTACAAAAAACATTGATCGGATGCAGAACAAGTAAAATTACATATATATCGATAACTACCATTTGAAGATTATTCTACCTTTTTCTTCAAATTGATAAGTTCAGCCAATTCCCACGCCAGTTGAACAGTTCCTTCTGGCAAATTGGTTTTAGCCGCTAATGACAAGCCGTAATTTTCAATACTTGTCACTCCTGCATTTACTTTATGTTCATACACAAGCCTTTTATGCGTTGTTTGTGCGTTGGTTACTTCTTCTTCTCTTACTTCTGTATGCAGGCTAAGAACAAAATTAGATGATTTAGATTGTGCCTATGATAGACTGTTATTAATTTATTGGAAATTCTTACTTAACTACATTGTAATACAAGTCCTGCAGTCTAGTCAAATACATAAAATGTGTGGTGAAAAAAGTAAAAGCATCACTAGCAAGCAATTCTTCACATATAGCCCAAGCAATACTCGTCCCTTCGTCCGTCGACGTTCCTCTGAAAATCGAATTCCCAATTATTTCAAGAATCAGTTTGACCTGTTTTATCTCAATGTAATAAAAAATGTCTGACCTACAAAGTTCGTCTATTATCACTAAACTTGATGATGTCAACCCTTTTAATATGTGCTGAGTTTCTTTCATCTGCAAGACATTGAAAGTGTAAAAAATTCTATACATTAATGCTCGAATTATAAGTAGGTATATGATTCCTCTCTGATTACCTCGACAACATAAGTGGATGCATTCAATTCCACACTATCGTTGAAGCCGATCCTAGAGAATACTCGGTCGCATATTCTTAGAACTGCATTTGTTGCCGGCAGAAAACATCCCAACTGGAGCAATGATCAAATGAGATTGAATTACCTACCAACCTATGTAAATTTTCTTTATACCTCAGGCATGACTTGAAGATCAAAACACAGAATAACTGATACTCTGTTTTTGTACGAACCTGTGCCATAATTTGCAACACGGCAATTTGTTTTATGTAAATACTTTTGCCACCCATATTTGGTCCGGTGATTATTGTAAAGTTTTGCTCAGGGCTTGCATACTGAAATCAGAGTTAATTTATTTAGGTCCTGAATGAAAGATTGCTAACTTCAATATATACTTACAATATCATTTGGGATTGGCAGGGTTTGGCTATTATAATCCAAAAGTGGGTGAATGCTGTTGCGAACATCCAGATAGTTGCTGAAATCTGGTCGTATATACGAACCAACTGTGCTCGCCTGGAATATATTGTTATCTTTAATTATGCTTCTAGGATTATTTTATAGATAATTTTGTAAAGCTGATTATTTTTTCTGAAGTACCTGAGCAATAGCCAGCAAAATATCCAATTCAGCAACATTTTCGCACAGCTTGTAAAGACTGGACATGAATGGACGCAGGTCTTTAAGTAGACTTCCAATAACGCTATAAATATTTAAGTTTAATTTACTCCATAAATTGTTTAAAAGCTTAAATTACTTTTTAAATTCTCAAAATACAAGACCGCTTAGTTAGATACGTTAAAAGAATGAAATGTATATATCCTTACATGTTACTCATTTTCTGTATTTCGTTAAGAGATTCCTTAGCTTGTTGATCCAAAACGACCAATTCTTCAGTAGTCATTGAAATTCTCGAACCATTATTTAGTACCTATAATTATTAGATTGGAGTAACAAATTGATAGATATCATCCAAGCTGAGAATCAGAATTGGATTAGTATGATCAAACAATTATAAAAACCTATGTGTATTTTAAATTATCGACTATCGTCGGCAATGTATCAGTTGTACCTCTACCTAGCACATACTTGAATAAAAATCGGAGGCAAATCTTCCGCATTGAAATTTCTTCTGTTTTTTGGCGCGACTGTCATTACTACATGAAATCCTTTCATCATATTCTGATTAAGTCTTATCGGTAAGTCGTACGATTCCCCCAATTGTTCCACTATCTTCTGAATGTCATCGATAAGCTCCGAGTAAGTCCTTCGAGCGACATCTAAAAGGCCGTTAATGTCAGGCTTTACAGCAAAACACCTTTGAAGACTACCCATCGCTCCTTTCTCAAGATGTGCATCGTCTTGGATTATATTCTTAATCCTTTCCGATATTTCACCGTAATGGGGGTTTTCACAATCCTAACAAGGCAGAATGGCTGTTACAATTAATAGGTACATTGTTTAAAATATTAGATTTTATTGTTACTTAAAGTAATACCATTTTAATTTTCTTAAGTCTTCCGCTGTCTGCTGCGTTCAGCGCCTCTACTAGTTTTGGAACCATCTCCATAGTTGTCTTTAATAATAATGTCTGATTCAACTGGGCTTCTCTCATCTTGTCCATGTGTTGGTTTTGAGGCTCGACACATAGTAATAGTATCCTATCGATATCTGATAATTTCTTAACAACATCCTACAACAACATACCTTGTTTTGTATTGTGAACGTGACCAACAGATAAGATAGTCATAAAATATTCTACCAAAAATATATCAATAAGAGGAGAGCGTCGTGGCTCAGTGTTATCAGCATTTCTATTGATAATAGTTAATACCACCATATGAAAATCAGCCTGGTAGCAACAACTATTATTGTGTACCTAATTTGTTTTAATGTTTGTAGGCTTTAAATATTTTGCACACCCACCTGTAAACCTACCATCAACCCTGCTTCATTTTCAATCAAATCTTGGACAGAATCAAGTCTATTTTCAATCAATTCTTTGTTGCATGAAGGTTGAAGTATCGCAGCTCTCAACGCTCTGATTCCTCCAACTGTGTATGTAGGACCTAATACTCCTAATAAGCAGCAAGTTGCTCCAGCAGAAGGAAGTAATGGTTGTACCAGTTCTAACTGGGTAGCTGTTCCTACATCTATAAAAATACATTTTATTTGCCGAGGAAGAATTAAGGTAATAAAAAGGCAATAAAAGTACCTACCTATGATCATGGTGTTCTCAGATGAATGATACTCAATCTTTAAGGACTCCCTCGCAAATACGATGCATTGAATATATTCCACGTATTTAAGAACTGCTGCCGCTGCTGTTAATGCGTAGAACCTGCAATTAAAACTTTATTATTTGGTGGCGTCAATGCCTGAGATTTTGTAAAAACCTACTTTTTTATTTTATTTCTAACCCTGGCAATGCAAGAGTCGGACAGGAGCGATAGAAAAATGATCGAAAATAATGATTATGCAATGCTGTTTGAGAGGCTGGATTGTCCGTATTTACTACACCTGCATCGCACTACATGCCCCTTGCTGTGCTTAAATTAGAAAATATTTAATTAAAAGTACTTAAATGTATGCACTAATTAGCTTTTAAGTGTGTGTATACTAACAATATTATGGGTCCTGTTACTTGAAATAAATGATTTAATAATAATACATACTTAGGTACATAAATGGTATAAAACAAAGTCGCTTGCCGCTGTCTGTCCCTATGTATGCTTAGATCTTTAAAACTACGCAACGGATTTTGGATGCGGTTTTTGTTAATAGATAAGTAGACTGATTCATCAGGAAGGTTTAATACTGTAACCTAGAGCGAAGCGAGGGCGGGTCGCTAGTATAGAATACAAGTAGACTCTTACTTATGAAGAACCTGAAGATACACCGCGCTGTATTGAGGGGCACACAGCGTCTGTATATGTTGACGACCGGCTGCGTCATTGAAATGCCTCCGCTGGACCGTGGTCAGATTCAACAAGGGGTACTGATCGCGGATCAGCTGATACAGCTGGTTCGGCTTCACACCTTCGCAGAATGTGTTTGGTACGATTATCTGAAGATATAGAATGTAGATTTTGTATCTTTAGTTAACCTGTAGGTAGTTAACTTGGAGGTATCTAATAAGTATAGGAAATATTGAACTACTAATATTGGAATGTGAGAAGAAAACTACGAGTAGGTTGGTATTCCTACTGAAAATCAAATAAAATATTATTATTTTTACAAATAGTTAAAATGCGTCCTTAAGATAAGATAAAATAAGATAACCATTTATCTGCGTTAAACATTACCGTTAAATGTATACATCTAGGTCTTAATAAACTATAGATACTACACCAAATATGGTTTTTGATTCACCACCACGCTTGGGAGAATAAATTTTCTGAACTACCAGAGATGAAGTAAGCTGGTATAACGACGGGCTGGTCGCATTCTGACTACCATGATACATGCGAAAAAAATAAATACAATTCCAAAATATTGGGTCTTAACTTACTTCGATAGGATTGAAATAGTTAATCTTGGTCATTGTGTGGGTGTACAGAAGTGAGTCGCTGAATTGACATAACACCAAATTCGGGTGTTTCAGGTCAATAGCTGCAATGCCTATCTCGCCACGGGCCATTCCTCTGCCCTCAGATATTGCTGAAAGACATTGTAAAGTAATTTTAAGCTATAAATTAACTAATCAGCCGCAATACATCTTGGGTGCAAGATAACTGGTCCTGCACCGCCCGGTTCCGACAGACTCGCGACGATTTGTTTGCTACAAAGGTATGTATATGAGTTGCGTTTCCGATTAAAAAGTTAACGATTTCGGAAATTTAAAAATATATGATTTAATACTACATGCGTCAATTCCACAGATTTTTCCAAAAAAAGTGCGAGTTAACTTTTACAGAATAAAACCTTACGCGGGTCTAACTTAAGTTTATAAATCAAGGAAATTTTTCAGGTTCTAATAAAAATGGTTGACAGTTTTGTCCACTTGTACCTAGGTTACTCAGTTCGAATCGTCGATTCATCTACTTACTACGCTTCATCTTATTCGTGATCTTATTCTGTCTAGTTACTAGTTAGTATGTGGCTACTTTTTTGCACAGTGAACCGCTATATCCTGGACACTGTATATCCAGAAGTGTGTTACACTATGTATAGTGTTATCCCACCAAAAACATAAATGTAAAAAAGGAGAGCCAAGTTCAATACAAAAATTATTCTCTGCTGTGGGCTTCGCCGCAAAAATAATGGAGATCTGAGATTGAGTGCCAAGTTCTATGCAAAATCCAAATATGTAGTCTAAGGGCTGACTTGGCTGGTTTTCCCATACTTAAAAATTTAGAATCTAATTATTTAAAAATTGCCAGTTTTTTATTTATTCCTTTGTATTTATCTAATTACCTATCTGCATACCAAATTTTAACTCTCTAGGTCATCTGGAACTGGGTTAGAGTTTTGGTCTATAGGTCAGTCAATGATAAAAACGAGGAATTTTGGACATTAATATCTAAATAACCGTAGCATGGTCCGACGTGCTCTTGCCCGGTTTTTTTGTCATGAAAATCCTTGTTTTTCCTAAGTAACAAATTTAAAACGAGATATTTTAAAAAGATCCAAAAAATAAGTAGCTAGGTACTAATGCATATATATGTATGCGTATACGTACCTATTCGAATGTATTTAAATATTTTTTTAAAAATACTTTTTTAATATCATTCGATAAAACAATCTTCATAACACTTTTCTTATAAGTATTCCCACGTAAAATCGTTTCTCATAATCAACATCAACTTGTTAGAGCGGAGTTTCAAAGCTTTCTTTGCTTTGCTTGCTACCACCATCTTACCCATTAACCACCCGCCAAGCAACAGTGTTCGCATTGTTGTGGTCCGGTGTGGGGATGAGACAACCGGTGAAATTACTAGCATAGAGGCATTCCATCTTAGTCCTCAGGGTTGGCATCGCATTTGAGGTCTTAGGATTATTGTCTTGAGAATTCAAATGTATATGGGTCTCAGATTCCACTTACCATCAGGTGGCCTGAGTTCTCGTGTGCCTTCTCCTTAACATAAAAAAATAAATAAAAATAACAGCTTTTAGGCGACTTGGCGTTATATAAGTAGGCTCTAAATAAAACGCGGAGGTGTAAAAACCTATCAAGTGCGTGTCGAGCACAAATTAACAATTACCGCGGCATTACGCAAATTAAAAAACAACATTGGAGGTTTACAACTGATTTTTCAATCTCCAGATTAATTTTAGTAGTCTTTGATTATTTCTATGACAAAGTAAAGGAACCTGCAAACTTTAAGTCTTGAACCAACTTTACCTGGGGAAAGCAAATATCGCCGTTTAGGCGTATGGAAAGAGTACGATAGGCTTTTATGGACAATGAACTCTATCCGCGACTTCGTCTTCCAACGAAGACGCCCTACGGCTTATTAATAAAAAATCTTCAAGGATAAAATAACTTTAGGTAAAAAAACTGCAAAATAAAAGTAATTAAATATATCTACTTGTAATAAAATCAATGTACTTAGTAGTCAAAGCATTCTATAATTTAATGTTAACCACGTTAAAGAACAATGGGCAAAAATGTATGAAATGTGGTACCCGCCCCAATGGACATAAACTTATATATCAATGGAAAGGTATTTTATGTAGAGCAAAGATAGCCAGGCCGCTTGTCTCCATTTGCTGTTCCTATTTGTATGACCAACCCTATTCAACGTCACCACCGTGATTGCTATTAAGCGGGTAGCAAAATGCCCATTGATATTTAAAGTGCTTACTAAATATATTATTATTATATATTTATTGCAATGCCTTCTTTCGTATCACGGTAGCACTCTTCTCATTGCAATCTGAGAATTATATCTTAAAAGCTAAGGCTGGTAATAGCTTGTGTTTGTTACAGTTATTTGACGTATTACATAGCTAGAATTCTACAAGGTAATAACGATATCGTTTTTGACCTGTTTCCGTATTGTCAACGTTTTGATAACTCTTATGTCATTTACAATAATGGCGACTGTGACAAACGATTCTTAAACGTGTCAAACACGATATCATTTAAACGCACCTGAATAGAGGTCCAGTTGATAGTCATATATCTTTAAACGAATTATCTTTTATTAAACTCGCCCTCAAAAAAAAACCCAGATTAAGAATTAATTCACGATATACGTCACGTACGTACTCGTACCACTTAATGGCTGTATGACAGAGTTAGTTAGGTCTTGTACTATTATTTATTATAGGTATGGTTAGGTTACCTAGGTATCCATTCGGCCGCATACAAATAGTGTAATAAATAATTAAAACGAAGGAGACACACGCAGAAATTAAACATGTGTTCGGAAATGTATGCGTTAATACGAAGGAACGGAATCCTTCGTATTAACGCATAACCATGATCTATAAAAACGGCAAAAAACATGTCTGTTGTGTGGGATAGATTGCCCCCCCTTATATTTAATTTTTATTTTAAAATAATTGTTATTTTTCGCATTTTAGACCTGTTGCCGTTATCAATATCGAGCAAAAACGAGCAAAAAATATACGTTTGTTGAATGGGGCTCCCATTCAACAAACGTAACGTAACGTTCCCTTAAAGATTTATTTTATTCTGTTTTTTTTTTGTATTTTTTGATATAGCAGCGGCAAGAGAAATACATCGTCTGTAAAAAAATCAACTGTCTAACTATCACGGTTCATGAGATGCAGCCTGGTGACAGACGGACGGACGGACAGCGGAGTCTTAGTAATAGGGTCCCGTTTTACCCCTTGGGTACAGCCTCTTCAGTAATGTACTATTTAATTCAATACAACACTTTTAAGTACTTATTTGTGACGATATCATTATATTATATTGGAAGACCTATGTAGAATTAGTTTTCCGCTCCTCCCATATTACATCCTGTAGGGGTTCTATTTTCGAAAAATTGCATTATATGCCGTCTCTCTAGGTCTACATCGATACACATTCTCAAATTCCAAAAATTAACCGAATTTAGGTCGCTTGGAAGAAAAGCAGCTGTAATTTTATTTTTTGCCTATGTTAAGCAGTATTTGCTAAACCAACAATGCGAACACTGTTGCTTGGCGGGTGGTTAATGGATAAGATGGTGGTAGCGATCCGGACGGACCCTGCACAGGGTCCTACCACCACTTGAGACAAGATGCCACCTTAGTCTTGTTAATTTAATTCAGTACATTTACGTTATTTAGGATGAGTGAGGTATCATGTTTTAGAATCACAAATTATAGCTAGTTTTAACCAAGGAGGTAAGTTAAGGTTACAAATTTTACAAATTTGTATTGATATAGGGCCAAATGGAATCTTGTCAGGCATTACCTAGTATAACGCTAGGTTCTACGGCGGTACTGGATGATCGAGCAGACCTTGTTCCGCTGTATCCACCTGTAACATAACAAGCACAGGACAAAGTTTAGCGTCTTTTCATTGAAAAAGTTGACAGTTTTGTCGACTTTGTCTACACTTAAGTTTTTATGGAACACAAAAAAGCGTTAGAAATTTGAACGTTAAGAAAATAATCTACATTTTGCGATGACCTGATTACAATGATTGTATAACGACTATTATGTAGTAAAACACTTAAAAGACAATCTTTGTTTATGTAGTAGTAATGTGCTTGTGTATATAGTATAATAATATGTGGACAAATAGACATTTAATATTTGAAATGTCATCATAGTCAAATAAACGGTTAGGTACGCAAGATAAAAGTCTCTCGTGAGTGTTATATCTGCATATACCGTTGTCTAAATTACGTTGAAAAAGAGAAAATAGTAATTTAATATTTATAAGCTGCAATCCATTTTGAATAAGTTCCTTTAGTTACTTCTAAGTAGGTGTTGTTTTGATCTCTTCAAAATATTTGAAACTATAGCTGTTAGTGGTCGCGTAGAAGTCGTCCATCGCTATTTCATGTGAAACTGGCAAATTTCCTGCAAATAAAAACTCTCAAGCTATCTTCATACTAAATTTCTTCATAATCGATTCAACGGTTAAGCCGTAAAAGTATAAGAAACAGACCGATAGGTATAATTTTAGTATAGAATTAAGTATAGATCCCAAACAGTCGCTTATGGATTATAAAATAGAACGAATGACAGAAATTCCATTTGAAGGGATTTACACTCGCGGTCAAATAATACGGGTCAGAGTGCGTTTTTCATACAAACGAGGCTATTTCGAAGCCTTGGTTCCTGGCAAGGGGTTGTTTTGAGTGAGGTTTAATGGTGGATACTCTGAGGTTCAATAGAGGAGGTCACAAGGTTCAAGATACCTAACTGATCGCACAATCAGTTAACACCACAGCGAGAGAGTTTGGATCAGCATTTGAATTTCCTTACATTTTATTGTCATTTTAGATGTTTTTCCGAACATGCACAATTCCGGCGTTAGCCGAAGATTCAATCAGCTGGGGTTCCTAGGCACTCTGGAAGTCCGTATCGATGCTCGGGGTATCCATCATCAGATGTCACTAAAAGCATCCCCTGGCGAGGAACCAAGGCTTCGAAATAGCCTCTTTAGTATGAAAAACGCACACTGACCCGTATTATTTGACCGCGAGTGTATCTTTTACTCTTCAGTTAATTATTGTGATATTGAGAGAAACGTCTATGTCCGAAAATGTATTATGGGGGGTAGACGCCCAGTTATCTTGTACCTCTGCTGCTACTGCTGATGTATCTCAGAGCCGTCGGTCGGTTCCTGGGAGTGCAGAAGTCAGACTCAGCCGTCGCCGATTCACTGGCGAGGACCCTCGGTCTTCCTTTGCCGCTTGATGATGAATCGGGTTTAGTGGAACTGAAGCTTGGCAGCAATCTTCGATGTAAAATATTCGATGGTGAATAATTAATTAATTTTACAAAATACCTGTCTTGTCTTGTCTTGAGACCGAACGTCTCTCGCTCGGGTTAAATTAACAAGTTTTCCCGAAGATGAGACCTAGATAGATGAATAATAAACGGGAGAACAAGGCTTCAGATCAACTCTAGACACACGGTAGTGTGCCCGGACAAGTTCAACGAAAAAGCCGAGCGACTCTGCAGTGTATATTGACTCGAACCTAATTAGGCCCTATTTCCCACCGGTGCCTTTTCCACTAGTCCCTACCAACCTATCCCCCCTTTTGGATAAGAATGGAATGTTTTTCCACCTATCTCTACTGGGAGAGACAAATGGAAATTGATTTCCGCTTATGATTCCTAGGTCACTGTAGAACCAAATCGCAAAAAACTCACGTAAACAATGTTGTATTGACGTAGCGTTTCTTACGTCAGTTTTTCTGCGATATGGTTCTACATTGGCATAGGAATAAATTATTAAAATTGACGTACATTTCATTTAAGTATATAAATAACTCTGATGTTTAGTAATGGATGGATCTCTTTAGTAAATATAATATTTTAGTTATTTGAAACAAGTGTCATATATAAACAAATGATACACATGACGTTCCTTTCGTTTCATTGTTTTCCTGCTTGGACTGCGAAATCGAACGAATAATTTCGCCGAGGCATGGCACTTTAAAATCAATAAAATTTTAAATTTGCTGCAACTGCTATACACACTATACACACGTACACATTTTTTAATTAACAGTACCTACTTATTTTATTGTTATAAACATATCGGTTGGTAAAAGTGGAATTTTTATTCCACCTAGCCCTACTAGTGGATCGACGGTAGAGATAGGTGGAAATCCATTCTTACTCACCAGGGGAGATAGGTAGGGACTAGTGGAAAAGGCGTACTTTTTTCCCGACCTGATTTTTTTACACAATACAACACACTGTCAGCATTCTTCCATATCCAACAGTCATGATACTGTTAATTTCCGTATAAAAACTGCCAAGTTTGGGTTTAAAACGCATTTACTGACAATTAATTGGTTTAACTGTCAACTACCTAATGCCAAACTTTTTGGTGGTTTATGAGAACTTAGCCTATTTTTAGGATTCTGTACCTGAAGGGTGTCAAACTCGACCCTATTACTAAGCCGTCAGTCTAAGTCCGACCGTTTAAGGGGTATTTTATGAACCATACCATAAGAGATATCGGGCTGTTTTTTCTTTCAAAAAATGTTATTACCGCGGATTTCCCAGTAAAAAAACGAAAGTTAAAAATTAAAGGGGAACTAGAACATATTTTCAACGTATTTTTATTTTTGTTGTATTATGAAAACGGTACAACAAAAATAAAACATACTATCATACTATCGTTAAATTTTGATATAATTATATCACAAACTCTAAAAAAACAATAAAAAAATGTTAAGTGGGCCTGCGCTAACTTTTTTTAAATGGTGCGTAATTTTTATTATGTTTGAAATTACATATTATAAATACGAGTACATATATGTTTTTTCATTTTGTGACTAACTTTCAATAGGTAAATCCATCTCGTAACCAGCCAGGTCGCTTACAAAAAATATATATAGGTATTGAAAATTGCTTTGTCGCTGAGTGTCCACATCGCCCCGTTTCAAGCTTATTCTAATACAACCCCATTGTGAACTGTTATGTAAACCTAAATATGCAACAACTTAGCTCAGACAAAGGGAAACCACGATGCTTATTAGTTATTGATTACTATAATAATATTAGTTTAAATAATTGCATTAAAATTTGCATTGACAGTGAGAGTTTAAAATTTTATTAAAAATTATTTCCATTTGAGCGTCCATTTCGAAGAGCGTCAAATCGTCAGATGGAAGGTATCGTATGCTTCATTTATTAATTATACTAGAGAGATTCTCGTGTTACTAAAATAGGTTATATGATGAAACTGAACGTTAATCTAATTGTTTATTTTCTTTGACCTCGGCTGCACCTGACACTGCGCATGTGATGAATGATGTAACATTTTACGATAACCTTTACTAAACCATTACAAAAAAAAATACGTAGCTGAGATAAGCCCCCTGTCTAAGTTGCTATTTGTTAACTTCGTAGTTCGCTTCGAAGTGACAAAATCTCCAATTAATCAAATTAAAAAACTTGCTAAAAAACTTTTCAAGTGTAGGTATTACTCGGGGCTCGTTTCACGAAAGCTTGTAACTCGCATTACAAGCCGAAATCTTATGTCAATAATATGCATGAAAAAGAGTAAAAATACAAGTTTACAAGCTTTCGTCAAACAAACCCATGGACTGGTAAAATTGTCTACATTTGTACGAGAAAATGTAGAATTTCAAGTATTTGTAAACTTTTGAACATTGATAAGGTGGTAACGTAACTATGTAGGGACCAAGCATCAGCACGAAAAAAAATATATGTAGGTACGCAAGCTTTACAAGTCAGTTGTGTATATTATGAGCAGACCCCGTACATTTGGTGCCGTTGACACAAAGTCGACGCCACCCTGCATATAGGCTGATTCAAATTAGTTTTATCATAGTTATTAATTACATAATAACCTCTTTAGTTAATCTTTATCGTAATTAAAAATAAACGAAGATAAGACATAAAACGTCATTGATTGACTGTGATTGTCATTCACCTAGAAAATTAAATAATATAAACTAAAATACTATAATACTATACGGTGTAACTAAAATACTATACGGTGTAAGAGGAATAGCAATCGAATGGTTAAAATCGTATCTAGTAAATCGAGAGCAATGTACAGAACTAAATAGCTTTTGCATACTTAATAAGGAAATAAAAACATACAGATCCGAATTTAGAACAAACAATAGAGGTGTTCCACAAGGTAGTATATTAGGACCACTACTTTTTCTCTTTTATATTAATGATCTACCTCATCATATCGAGGACCAAATGGTTTTATTTGCTGATGACAGTACTTCTGTAATAAAATGTAACCACCTCGAACAATATGAAAACAACATTAATAATACACTTACTAATATTATAAAATGGCTGGAACTTAATGATTTAAATATCAATCTATCAAAAACAAATATAATACAATTTCACACTCCCCATAGACCTCCCTTACCATTAAGTATAAATCATAATCAGAACAACGTAGAAGAAGTTAAACATACAAAATTTTTAGGTCTTATTCTAGACAGTAACTGTAACTGGAAACAACATATTGAAGATCTTTGTAACAAATTATCAAGATACGTATTTCCGCTAAGACGGATTATAAAAAACACCTCAGAAAGTGCTGGATTGATGGCTTATTATGGATTTGTTCAATCTAAATTAAGCTACGGTCTTGTGTTTTGGGGAAATTCTACTGATTTTATGAAAGCGTTTAGGATGCAGAAGCGCTGTGTAAGAGCTCTCGGTGGTATATCCCAAAGGGACTCTTGTAAGCCACTTTTTAAACATTATCGAATTCTTACTCTTCCATGTCTCTATATCAAAGAAGTTGTAATGTTCGTTAAAAAACACCCATCACTATTCGAAATAGCTACTCATAATATCAACCTTCGCAGCAAACATAAATTAATATATAATTCTAGTCACCGCACCACCATTTATTCGAAAAGCATGTACTACATGTCCATCCAAATTTTTAATAACGTACCAGATAGTTTTAAATCGTACGATTTGTTTAAATTTAAGAATTGTATATGTAAATGGCTTTTAAAAAAACAATTTTATAATTTAAATGACTTTTTTGATAACAGCGGAAGCCTTTAAATAGACTAGCATTATTAATAACTTTTAGTGATATTAGTAAGTATTAGGTAAGTAGATATTTCAATGTAGAAATTTCAAAAAGTTTCAAATTGAGAAAGTTATGTATTATTTTATTATATTCGTAAAAAATATGTAATCATAAACGATAAAAAGTGTATGCTTTAATTTAGTAAGTAAGTAACACAACAGAAAATATGTTTTTTATTTCAGATTAGATTATTTTCTTGTAAAACAACTCAATGTTACTCAATTTATTATAAGCTTGTTACAAAGTAAGCTTTCTAGCTACCGATTTTTATTGACTTATGTCAATTATTGTACACCATAATTATGGTAGATTGTAGTGATGCACACACCAATGTACTTGTCACCTGTATAAAATATTATACTTGTTACCTACAGTCATGCAATAAATATATTTTGATTTTGATTTTGATAAAATAGTTACTGAAATGCAACACAGAATATATATTTTTATTTAAGTAGATTTTTTTATGCATTGATATGTTTTAGAATATTATAATTTGGTAACTTAAATTACCGCTAGTGTTATAAAACAACACCTCCTGTATATGAAATTACGTCACTTTTACGTCAGCGGCACCAAATGTGCGGGGTCTGATTATGAGTTCGGTCTTCCGGTAACCTTCGGGGAGGGAAGATGGCCGATTGAAAAATGCCCGGCTTTTACTTTTGATTTATTCTGTTTACTGATTTACTCTATTCACTTGACATTGGCGAAATCACTGTGTGGACCGCCATTTAATAAAAAAGAAGAAGAAGAAGATTATGAGTTCATACTTTTGTGGTGATACAATAACATATTATTAAGTTAATTAAAGAGTACCTAGTAATTGACAAGAATTATAACTTTATAATGTTTGTGTAACCGGTTATTTGAAAACTAACGTACAAAAAAGGTAAAAAGTAGGTACACTTAGCGCCTATTATTCTAATAAGTACTAAATTAAATAAAACGGATTATTACTCTAGGATTAGAATTTTAGACGATGGCAATCGTCACGAACTCGCCAAATACCGCGGGTAAGAACACATTTCATCCAAGAAAAGAAAAATAACGCGTAGGTAGTAGTTTCTAGCAGTTTACACGCAAACTTCTTAGAGCCTTCTATTTCTTCTTTTTTGACTTGAATAATCAAATTATTAGTCATTTTTGCTGCTAGGATTCTCATAAGTACCACATTAGTCATTATAAACGTATGTCTTACTTGCGTTTCAAACTTCTTGGAGGTTCTAAAGGAGGTCCCATGGAAGACTTTTTTGATTTTGAGTTGGTTTCCCCATTATTATTGCTAAACTGATATCTGGGAGCATTGTTCTGTACAGAAGGTAATGAGGCGCCACCTCGAATTCCTGTGTTAAGAAATATGATATTATCGAAAGCAAGTCAAGTGTAAGATACTTATTTGGTAGGTAGACTAGGTAGTACATAAATACATAACATCACGCCTTGATTCTCAGAGTGGGGTAGGCAGAGCTACAGAAATACCAACAACTCTAAAAATACTTGTGTATAATTCTGTAACCACATTTAGCACATTCAGGCCAAAAAGTCTATTAGTGCATTAGTGACAGGTTGCAAGCCCATCGCCTAACAGTACTAAAAGACCTTATTCCCTTAGTCGCCTCTTACGACATCCACGGGAAGACATGGAGTGGCACTATTCTATTGGTAGGTAATATTTAACAAAATAAACTCACCCCAAGAAAAGTCTTTCCTCACAAGTTCATTTTTCGATTTTGTGTGTTTTTTATTTAAATTAGCGTTTTGTACAACATTCATTTTAGCTTAATATAAAGTATTTCAGATTTGTGCGACTTAAAAATCAACTCGGCGATTAAAACTTGAACTTTTTCGCGCCTTCAGAGGCCTCAGACTTTGGTCCGAATTGAACTTTGCGGCCCACTTGTAGCTAATGGTTTTTTATTTTAAACATTCAAAGATGATTCTAAGACTATGTCTTAAATTAATGATAACATTGATAACAACGCATCATGCATGCTGATGCAAATGTCATTCGAACTTTTAACTATAGTTTTAATACCAAAAAATAAAAAAAAATCGAGTTGTAACGTTTTAACTAAAATTTCCCACGGCACTCCATAGGTTTTAAACATAGAAATAAAAAACTTATGCTACAGCTTTATTCGAAATTATTACAAAATCAATTGCTTCTGGCAAGTTTCGGACCTTCTGTGGTTTCAGCCTGCATTCATAAAGTGATGAATTTTAATAATCAATGTTAAATAACTGTTAGTACTATAAGATTATATTAAAATTAAAGTACGATTTTATGATATACATCTTTAAAGATTTTTATTTTACTCACAGACATAAAATTTCGCTCAAGATTCTATAAATCTTGTATCGGACTCAGCCCGAAATGTCACCTACATGTCAATGCAATTGACTGTCAATGTCACTTCAGCCGCGAGCAAGTTAGTTTGTACGAAATATGAAATACAAATTTTAGCGTAAATTTATAACTGAAAAGTGTCGAGATTCAACACTAAAACGTTTCAGCTGATTCAGAGTACGATAAGAAAAAGGTACGTGTAGTTTCTTGGTGATGGCATGATTATTACGTGGTAAAATATAGTTGATAACATAACCTTGAACGACTCTCCATTTTAATCTATTTTACGATGTTTTATAAGTAAATTATCATTATTGTGACCATTTCCTAATAGAAAAAGTTATCTTTTCTCTTTTTGTGGTAGCATTTGGGATTTGCATCCATATTTAGAGTATTTACGCGACTATGATTCAGCAATTTCTACAGAGCGTCATTAGAAGTAATTGGGTCGCAAGGTCGCATAGAAATAGGTTTCTAGCGGTTAGTTTTGTATTGTTTTCTAGCAAAATACGATTTCAGACGGTCATATTATTCCACTAGTTTTTTGCTTACAAATGTAAATCAATTAAGTCATGACACTTATTACTTAAATTCAGGTAACAACACCACTATTCAGATAAATATTTATGGAGGTTCTCGCTCCCTTAGTAACATTGTACATTGTGCCTTTGTCCTACCGGACAAGGGCGCAATTTCCCCTTTAGTCACATTGTACATTGTGCCCTTGTTCTACCGAAGGTGCGATATATGATATATGAAAGGGTAGGTTTACTCATGATTCTAATATAAGTACATATTTTTGCAATACATCAATAGATAAGATATTACTTTGTCTTTGTATGATAAAGTTTCATAATTAAACTTGCACATAAGCTAACCACATGATTATCACTCACCAATCTACTTCAAACTGGTTTAAAAAACAAAGATAATTTACCAACACACCTAAAGAAAGCAATGTAGCGGGCATCCTGTGTACTAAACTGGATAATACCGAAACAAAAATTATTATGCAATAATAATTTTATTGAACATATGTGATTATGATAAAGTCCTAAATGTGAGATAAAGCATATTCTTGGTTTCTGTTTTATTCTCTGATCAATGTAAGTTGCGGAATATTAGAGTATTGATAATTGATTATATTGATAACAAGTCATGGTCATGAGTCATCATACCTGCCCACATGTTTTCTCACAAAAGATTGTAAAATAGTACTACCCAGTACAATAACTAAACAAGTTTGGAAAAACTCAGAGTTGTAAGGGATTTTTACCTAAAGCCCTCTGCTTGACTACCAATTTGTGTAAATTTCTACTCATATAAATGACTATTAAATTTAAAAATCATTACATAAACACATCCCCTGCTTTTAAAGCTGATAACTGTAAAATGGATAAACTTATTTTCATGTTATTTTTCTGGCAACAAACTGTTATGCAGTTTTGCAGATAATTGTTTTGATATTAATGAAATAAATTTTAAAAAAGTATAAAAAAAAAACAAATTAAGTAAAAATACATTCAAGCCTTTGCTTACAGACCAATTACAACAATAGTGTTGTTTGGGTTATTTTCCTTGAATAGTATCATCATTTATCAATAGTATCAATAATATCATGAATATCATCAATATCATCAATATCATCAATATCATCAATATCATCAATACTATCAATAATATCATCATTTGTATGAGAAAAACGGGAAAAACCTTCAACTTGTAAACAATTAAAATAGGTAAACACAAATGTTTGTCAGAATTTCCTCAGGAGGTTCTTATCAGTGTATTGACAACATTAACAGCGTAGTATCACACGTTAGAAGCGTGGGGCAGTGTGCACAGTATTTAATAATAGGTACTATGTTGCATTGCGTTTTCGTAAAAATGTAAAAAAAAAAAAAAAATCGAATGACGTTTCTACATTTTATTTTTCAACTAGCTTTTTCCCGCGACTCCGTCCTCGTAGAAGTCTTTTATCGCTAATCCCTAGGTACCCTTAAATTTTTCGGGGATAGAGTAACAAACAGACAGTCAGACAAGTATAGACTAATCTCATTTTAAATACATCTCTGGCCGCGACGTCATCACAGTTGCAGTATATCCAAAGGTTTTGAACTCCTGGAGATAGGTTCACCTCAAACTGAATAATTGCCAAAATAGCTCGGTTCGACAAAAAGGTAACGCAGACTTATACATCCGTCAGCTGATATTAACTCGTCAGTTTGTCGTATTAGAACACTATCAATTTCTCCTGAGGTTTCATACATTTCCTCAGATTTCGGACTGTCAGGCTGCCTGTTATCCTTTAAGGAGGCTTGGCTTGTTTACGAGGTTTCTAATTTCTTTTGTGATCACTATTTGTTTGAAGTAAATAAAACAGTTTCACTAAAACTCATAGTAAAACTGCTGTTTTATACAGTTTTATTAGCATGCAACAATTTTCCTGCAGTCTATGCGGAAAACACGGTTCGAGCATGTGTTTGAGTTACATTATCTATAGCACGTGTAGGGATGTTGCGCTCTCTTGATTTTACTGCATGTAGTTCGCATCGACTCGCTCCGAGGTAAAGTATTCAAACTTAAAGCTAAATGTCAGCTGTATAACTCGGTCGCAATTACTGTCAGGTCAATAAGAGTTATTAAAACGTTGACTATACGGAAACACGTCAAAGGTTCGTTTTTACCGTGTAGAATATCAGCCCAGCCCCCTATTTCACAATCTTGACAATGACACGTGCCCGGTAACAATTCGGTATATATTGCAAAGTTAACACGCTGATACATCACTGCGTTTTATATAAGCTGCGCCATGTACACTGGAATGTCACCTGTCACGGAATTAAATAGGGGGCAGGTTTCTACTAAATACCCACAAATTTAGATGGCACGAAAAAAGAATTTTTTTTTTAAAAGAAGAAAGTCGCCAATAGCATTTTTATCGCTGAAAAATATTATTAGGTTGAGATTAAAGTCGCGTAAGAGTCTAATACTGTCCAATCTAAATTATGGAGACACAGCGTATGGTCCTTGCTTGCTGGCAAGGTCCAAGCGTGTTGAGTAGCGTGTGCAAAACGCGTGTGCAAAATTCTGTTTTAGGGTTCCACTACGCGCGTATGTCACTGCTTTCCTTAATAATAGCAAGTATTTAATTGATCATAAGGTTTATGTCTGGAGACCATAGGGGCCACAAGAAGCCTTTTAGAATATGTACTCTAAGCCACACGTTTGTTTATGTAGTTTTAAAAATTATGACTGCCCAACACATTATGTAACGTAATTGTGTAATTATTTACACCCAAATCCTGAGTGGTGCATCGGCAACTTATGACCCCCTCGCTCTCCAGACTTAAACCTTTGGATTTATGTTAATTTTCGTCGTCTTTAGGTGCCTGTCCAATTATTGAAGGTTGGCCATCAACTTCGAATATCTATTATTTTATTACTATGGCTATTTAGAAGAGAACGTGTGCGCAAAATCAGTAGACAACTTGATGAATCTAAAAGAACGCATTACGGCAGCAAATCAAGAGAATTTATCCGGGCGCTAGTAATATGCATCATTCGGGGATCCGAGCATTTTTAAAAAGATCCCTTGCAGTCAGGTGGCATGCGATTGGAATATTTTCTCTGAAATGATAATTAAGTCTAGCTATTACTAGTTTTAATCCAATTTGCACTTCGCAGTTGGTGGAATAGTAGTTACATTTTGAGCTCCTATTGTATTTAAATAGCAATAATCTAAGAAATATAAAAGAAACAAAATAAAAAGGGCTATACCGTTATAAAAACGGCATTAGCTGGGCATGTTTTCAATATCTAGTTCAATTTCGTGTAGTTTTTTTAAATACAAAGTGGAGAATGTTTTGGAATGAGACGATAAAATCTGTAAAAAGTTCGCAGGAAGCGGTTCGCCTCTAAGTTTCTAACAAGGACCGCTAAGGAGTAGAACTCTTCCAGCTGAGTTTTTTCCTGTAAACCATAACTTGGACCTTTTCAAGTTAATAGTGAATAGCCAATATCTAGGTAAGCGTCCGATATCTTCGGCTTTATCATCACTTTCCATCAGGTGAGATCGAGGGCAAATGCTTAACTATCATACATGAAAAAAACTCCGTGTAATATTCCCATGAAAGCCGTGTTGTCCATTCCTGGTTCGCGTTACACATTACACATTAACAGTTTAAAAATAAGTTAGCTCAACCTCTACTTTTAGTAGAACCATTTTTTGCTGTAAATACGTTAGAATATATAGCTTTGCCCCGGAAACTGCCCGATTTCCTGGGAGAAAAAGTACCTATTGTGGAACTTTTAATTGTGTTTAGTAAAATAACATCTTGTGTTGTAAGTTAACGGAAAAACATACGTTCTCTTTTTGCAATGGGGAACCAGAAGCATTGATACTACTAGAGTACTATAAAATTAGATAGGTTCGTGCAAACAAAATCGTTAAATATGTTTGGCCAAGCACCATTAGCCCCAAGTTTCAGAGTTCTTACAAACTACGTCGTACAAAATAGTACTGTCTCACAGATTTCAAAAGAACACTATTCAGCTTTAGAATTTGAAATAATTGACTAGCTCGCGAGTCCGGAGTCGGCGCAGGACTGAGCACGTCACTTTGGCGTCATGGAGTCACAGCTATAGTTCTTACACTCAGATTAGTCAGATTTATAGCCCTAGAGGATGGTCCATACCAAGTAAAATATAATTCTATGATCAGAAGTTATTCAAAAGGAGTTCTATCACATCACTAATAGGTATTATCAAAAAATCGATCAAGTTACCGTTATTACAAGGCGCCTGAAACGTTTGGTAATTACCTAAAAACCCATTTTTAGGCGTTTGCAGGACCAATCTTTTAACAAGACAAACATCCAGTCGAAGGGAATGATAATACCATGACTAGAGAGAAAGCGATACTAAGGTTCTTCCAGAAGCATGTGAAAGAAATATAACGATTAGAAAAGAGACTGCAGCATCTTCCTGTGGCCAAATTTTTAGGTAGACAGATTGCTAAGGTATATTAAATTATTTAAAACTACGCTCGCACATTTAGAAATAAGAATAGAAATCTTGATTGTCATTTGTACGTTATTCCTTTGAGGCTTGTTTAGACAAATTTACAGTTTTTATAGACGGTATAGTTTTTATGTACGTAAGGCCTATAACCAGTGTGTCCTGCCTATTTTAACATACGCATCCGAGGCGTGGCCGCTCACAAAGCAAAATCTGCACAAAATTCAAGTAGCACAAAGAGCTATGGAGCGCGCCTTGCTAGGAATCTCTCTAGTGGACCGCATACCTAATATCGAAATTCGCCGGAGAACCAAGGTCGAAGATGTCGGTAAGCGGATCATGAGACTGAAGTGGCAATGGGCGGGACACCTGGCTAGGAGAGAAGACGGTCGGTGGACCAAGGCGGTGACCGAGTGGTGGCCAAGACAGTGACGCCGATCAGTGGGCAGACCACCAGCCCGCTGGTCGGACGACGTCGTCAGATCGGCGGGCAGACAGTGGATTCGTGCAGCACAGGATCGTGGTGAGTGGCGCGACAAAAGGGAGGCCTATACCCAGCAGTGGGAAGATACGGGCTGATTTGATAGACGGTATAAACATGTTGTTAAAATTAATTTAAAAAAAACTATCATGTCCGTTTGCGACACAGTGGTGACGCAGTTTCTAGTCCTTTTCGATTTTATATTCAATTGATAGATTTAAAAAATATACGTCTCGTAAAGGAAACAAAAATTTACAAGTGGTAGCCACCAGATAAAGTAACAGTTTATGGGTAAAAGTTGGATCATTTTGCCAATTAGTTGGTTCGTTTGATCTAATCATACACAACGTGAACGGACTGCATCACTATTGAGTGCTATGTGGTATCATTATTTCATGGCCCGATCATGGGCCAGCGTAGGGGACGCATTTTATACCTTAGAACATATCCTTGTATCTCAGTCTGACAGTAATGGCGGACGAGTTAAAAAAATACGGAAACGTCAATGACAATATGGTATTTACTATGTAGAATCTCAGTCCTGACCTCGTGTCTGGGCTTGACAGAAACGCGTGAAGCTAACCCTATGTGCTTTTGTTAAGTCCACAAGAGATAGTACTTTTTAACCGAACAATTGTCCTCTCGTGTGATATCCATGGACTTATTTTTCTAATTGTAAATAACTTGACATTATATATATCACAGGACAATGTCACACAGATTGTCCTAGTCCCAAACTAAGCTCTAGGCTTGTACTATGGGTACTAGATAACGATAAACATACTTATATAGAGAAATATATAATTAAATACATAGAAAACATCAAAGACTCAGGAACTAATTCTCGATGAAATAGACAATGACAGTGGAATTATAATTAGATCTTTGTCTCCGGACTACCTCTGTACGGAATTTCTGTAAAGTAAAGCCTGACAAGTTTCTATTTGGCCCTATTTCAATACAAGTTTGTATTGAAATAGGGCCAAATAGGAAACTTGTCAGGCTTTACGTACGTCCGTAAAGACGAACAAACAGACTTTCGCATTTATTATATTAGTAAGCGTAAGGATTATAACACTGCTTGATTGATGGTGATGCGCGTGACTCCAAACTCTTAAAAATAAATACATTTGTACTTAAAGCTTTATTATACCAGTGGTGAATTTTTCGATCCACAATTGGAGAATTTGACATATAGCTATAAAACTCGATTTTAGATGGATTTGTACTTGGCTTTGAATTTAAGATTTAGGTACGAGTACTTTGGCAAATTTGGGAACTACTCTTTTCTTCGTGGATAGCTCACAAACTAACATTCGCAACGGGTAGATATTTCTTAATTAAAAAAATATAATTGCATTGTATTTGTTAACGCGCTGATTTTGAATGGGCATTTCCCTTTCGGTAAATATGAATTCTGGGAATCACTACTGATATACAAACAGGAAAGATTATGTAATTGTTATGAATACGCATATCATTAAATTTTAAACAAAAGATAAAGGATGTTAAAACAAAGTCTCTTTCCGCGTCTGTCTGTATAGTCAATTTTTTCTTACCTGAGCTATGTAGTAAACAAATAACACTCGATCACAAATCACGACATTTCAAGAGAATCACTCAATTTAAGTTACCACAATAAGTAATAGACATTACTTTAAACACAAACGCAGTCATTTCCAAAAAGAATTGCTTTAAATTATCCTTACAAAAACATTTTTAGCCCAATTTTTTTTTTTAAACTCCCAATCATGATTATCAAAATAAAAGTCAGTATAATAAGCTCACTTTTAGTATATTTTGACGCAATTCTTCAATGTTTGACATTGACGTTATTCATGTCTTTGAATCAACCTATGAAGTTTTCTTTCGAAACTCCTTTTGCAAAAGAAATCAAGTTGAAAATATTTCTACTATCTAAACATTAAGAAATTTGCCATCATCGCCCTGGAAACTATGAAAGCCTTCCCGGTTTATAAATATAATTATTTGAACACGTTAACAGTCCAGGCCAGTGCTCCACATATGGGACACGACGAACTAGCTCCACAAGTCTGTGCCGAGCCCCACATATGGGTCCGTAATAAACGTCCAGGTGACGTACCTACTTACTTAAGACGTGCTGGACTTAGGAGGAAATTGAAACATTTTGTATGGGGACTATTAACGTTTTAATATGAAGATAATTACATAGTTAACTAGCGACCCGCCCTCGCTTCGCTCCGGATTAAAGTATTATACATATAAACCTTCCTCTTCAATCACTCTATCTATTAAAAAAAACCGCATCAAAATCCGTTGCGTAGTTTTAAAGATTTAAGCATACATAGGGATATAGGGACAGAAAAAGCGACTTTGTTTTATACTATGTAGTGATGAGTATTCATTTGACGACCTTCTAAGTGATTCAAGTACTACAGATACGAATGATGTCGATTAGAGATGGTGCAGGTGGCGTGTGGTGTCGTATTAAGAATGGTTACAAAGTATACTGAATAATATACTCATAATAAAGCGTGTTGTGTTATGAAGTACTTAATACGAGTGCAATTCTGGGTTCCGAGATTCATTATCTAAAGTCCGTGTCAATTTAACTTGCAAAAGATGTAAATAAAACCAAATGAACCAATTCACTATGATTACTCGATGATCACGTACTTTTAAAGATTAAGATTTATACTCTAGATCTTCGTCGAGATCTGGTCGTGGGATCCACGGGAAGTTAACGGGACTCTGTAATTTAAAATCGGTTCATTGTTTTCAAACATTCATTTAAATTACGTAACAAAAATTTAGTATTTTACTAATTTTGTAGTTAGTATTTTGTGCGCCCCTTTGCCTTGGCTGTCTCTCATGAACCGTAACAGGTAGTTTAAATTTTCCCTGAGTGTGTATGTGGCCACTAACAACAACAGATAGTAAAAATAAAATTTATTATCAATGAAAGCCCCAATTCAATTATGGCACGGAACCCTTCAGGTGCAAGTCCGACTCGCACTTGGCAATTTTTTTTTAACATCGTATCTTACGTCGAAGATTGCGTTTTGCAATGACAGCACGCCATACTAGTTAATTAGGAACATACATTGTTATTTATTTATTTTTTCTCAACAAAAACATTTCAATTTATCATCGCCGCCAGCGCTTATCGTTTTTGCGCTCGACGCAATTCGCAAAACAAGTGCTTCCACAAAATATTCCATACGCTTCTATCGCGAGTGAGCGAGATGGGTGTCGTTTCGGCGCCCTTACTTCTAATGTGGCTCGTGTCTGGCCATATGTCTTTCAAATGAAGACGGTGGTGTGACGTCACTTATAGTACGTAGCTCTCAGAGAGTAGTGCTGTAGCTCGCATCATCGCGTTATCTGGGGAGGCTGGTGGATATAAGGCGATAACGGTAGGCCGGGCGCGTTGTATGATATCACACTCAACGGAGGCGTGGTGTGCGCGGTAGTTCCCAGCAAAGTGGTATTTGTTTTATTGCTCTCCCGACCTTTACTCTGATTACCATTCACTTGAATCGACTCGGTGCAACAGCTTCTAATAGTTACGTTTGAAGAAAACAACCAAAATGGCCCTTTACAGGTTTGATTTTTTTATAGGAAACGCATGTTGCATGTTATGTTTTGCTAAAATGTAAATTGCGCATTTATTTAAAGTGCACGTGACCAATTTAACCAAATGTTCTTGTGATTGATTGCTGCTATCGTCACAATTTATTCGTTTGACCAATATCAATATCGGGATACCGCATTTTGCACACGAGTGCGGTAACAATAATTCTCATTAAAAAGTCGTGTGCAGCTGGTCATAAAACTGACTGTACTTTCCGTTAGTTTGTTATTAGTTTGCCATCAGTTTTAACGTCGTCCAAAAACAACTGCCGGGGGAATTAATTCGAATATTACACTCCAGTCAGTGCCATGCCATATAAACGTCTTCTTTCCAAATCTGTATCTCAGTCATGAGTATCTAAAAAAAAAACCCAGCCAGAATGATCTTTTCAAAACTTACGTTCTTTATTTTAAACATGCCGTTCTTCCGCAGCATAAAGAACAATCTGCAGTACGCGACCCTCAAGACCTTGTCATTGGTGTCCATAAGTGTGATGTCTTCTCAGCAAAGCGTTCAGGAGTTGTTCCGTACAGCAGACTGTGTTTGCTTCGACGTGGACTCTACCGTCATCAGGGAAGAGGGCATTGACGAACTGGCCAGATTCTGCGGCAAAGGAGATGAAGTCAAAAGATTGTAAGTACATTTTTGGTGATAAACCTAAAAAAAAAACAAAGTTCTGATAATAATATGTATTTTTATTAGAGTAAGTTTTTGGAAACTGACAATTTGTAGTGACCATTTTGTTTAAACCCGTTACAATGAAAGCTAAAATAAACATACATACATACATATCTACATACGTACAGTCGACTACAATGAGTTATGTCCACTTCTGGTAACTTATCAAGTTATAACAACGCAAGAAGATGAGAAACTGGATGAACCGCTTTCTATTCTACTGTATACCTACCTACAATTAGCTATTAAAAAATCCTTTGTCAATTGAACTTGACAGTAAAACCTATTAAATTATTGGGTGTGATAAGCTAAGCCGTGTATGTTTTAGGTATCACACCTTCTTTCACGCGGTCGCATTCTGATAACACTGATAACACTATCTTAATCAATCGTATTGGTTTGCTCAGAAACTAAATAGCAAAGTCATAGACCTAGGTTAGCTATTCCTGAATGATATGGAGCTCTCGCTTTTTGAATTTAGTTTAATTAGCGGCCTTTTCGTAATTAATTGGATGCTGAAAATAATAGATTCGCTTCGAATAGCTTTCTTTTTGGTCCGCTGAGCCAAATACGTTAAAGAAATTGGTCTATGATTAGACTTTTCTTAAACATTTAAAATAGCGAGGACCGACTGGCAATGGCTTTAAATTTTTAACTAACCTTATAAACATTTTTATCTCCATACTGTATGAGTAATTGTATTCCTTGGTTTTCATAAAAAATCGATAAATTTTGCCTTATTACACGTTACGTTACGTTTTTTCATACGTTAGCTAATTTGGCGTCAATAATTCATTGACAAATTGTCTAGATAATTCACTAAATCCTCAAATCGCAGTAGGCAGGAAGATAATACGACAGTGAATGACGATTAAGTCGTTCCCTAGTAACTATTTATCATAAACAAGTTTGAAAAATAAATTATTTAATTGTCTTCAAAATGTCTCCGGGTACGGCGGTTAAGTACCTTTAAAGTTCAAGTACTTACCTAAGTTGTCATCGATAAGAGTTCAATTGATAATTAACCCTCTGGTTCTCGGTCCATTTGTCTCGCACGCAGAATCCTCATTATTACGTAGGTTGAAGAATCGAACACAGCTAGGATTGAAAAGGGGTTTTCCTTAAGATCAGATACTGGTGGCTGTAGCTTGCTCTGCATGTGTCTTTTATTTATTATCCTCGTAAGACCCGATGTCCAATAGGCTGTACATAATCAAGGCAAATTACTTTAAACTGTATTTTATTAGGAATAAAGTTAATTTTTCTTTGTTTAAACATTGAAAATGGTAGCATAGAGCAAACGTAATTGAACTTTAGGCTCAACTGTACAATATCTGACGTCGAATTGGGACTTCATATTTTTTTATAGATAGTTACTCATTAACAGAAGCTTCCTCACAAAACTTCAAGCTGCGGAAACGCTCGGTTCGCCAGAAAAAAAATGTTAAAGTTTCGATGTAAATTGGTAATTTAACACTATTTTTAACACCATGACACTTCATTCAAACGTCATAGAGGAAACTCAGGCTCGTTTCGTAACGCGTGTTGATTTTGATTATTTTATAGTGACATTATTTTGCAACTGTAACTAAATATTTGATTGTATGACACAATGTTCCATCCATAGACTGTCACAGAACCATTTGGTTTTGATTTCAGTCAACCCCGACTCCACGTGGTCTTGTCTGCCCTACTCTAGATTGTATATGAAAGTCCGGAGGCGCGGAGGGAGCGATGGTGCCGCACTTTCTTACGCCAGGGTTAGGGGGTTGCTCATCCCGCAGCGCAGCGCCCGAGCAGATCGGTTCCACAGTAGAATTCTTTTGCAATTCTCAAGTAATGAGACCCCCTAGTACTCCCATATCCCACTGGGTCCAGAATGTTTGTTATGGCGTAGCTTTTTTCCTATGGTTCTCGGTTCTCGTTTTCAAAAATGCATTAAAGGCACTATTCTACATCCAAAAAAAAAGTAGGTACTTATAATCGACGTCAGATATTGTACTGTCCATCCGAACTTTATTTCCTTATTGGTAGATGCAAATTCCCAATCTCAGAAATGTTCCTGTTTTAGTATGATGGGCCTTACGCGGACGTAGAACAGTTTTAATTGTGTTGTTCGCTTCTCGGTCTATTTGAGTTCTACTCTTAATAGTGAAACATAAACTAGGTAACTTAATGCTGTGCCCCTATCCATAATATAATTAGAAAGAAAAGAAATTCAAAGATTAGACATAATAAAATTAATGGCAATAAACTACACAATAAAGAAGAAAATGAAAAAAAAAACCAAATATAATAAAGAAGAAACTGACTGAGTGACTGACATTATCAATACGCACAGCCCAAACCGCTGGGTCTAGAGATTCCAAATTCGGCACGTAGGTTCCTTATGGGGTCTAGGGGTGCACTAAGAAAGGATTTTTGGAAATTCATCCCCTAAGGGTGTAAAATAGGAGGAGTAGTGGGAAACTAATTCTACGCGTACAAAGTCGCGGGCGTGCTCTAGTTATTAATAATGATCTACCCGTCAAGTTGATTTAAATATATCCTGTAAATACATTACGCAAAGCAATAAATTATTGAGTATTGACAATTTAGTGCCAAGAATAATAGGGTCTATGTCATACGGTAATCGTGACGCCTTGATACTGAATCCGTATAAAGACAAGTGTTACGATCTGACCAAGACATAGTGCGAGGGCGGTAACCCGTTCTTTTAACACCTTTATACGGGATTCTTAAGGAGTGATGTTTTGTACAGTAAATATTTGTTTATAAACATAACATTACGTCTTTATTCCCAAAGTGGGGTTCGCAGAGCTACAGAAATACCAAACAACTCTAAAAAGACTTGCTTATAATTCTGTTACCACATTTTGCACAATCAGGCCAAGAAGTTTACTAGTGTATTAGTGACAAGTTGCAAGCCTATCACCTAATAGTACTACAAGCCCTTTATTCCCTTAGTCGCCTAGTCGCCTCGTACGACATCCACGGGAAGACATGGAGTGGCACCATTCTAACCCGGCAACCACACGGGGTATTCATATTTGTTTATACCTAGTCTACTGAAAAAGACAAACACGGTTACTTTCTTGTTTTCGATTGCTCTGTTGTTTTTTTTCCTTCATCTCCTCAAAACCAAGGACAGTAAACTTAAATTTAGTTTTTTTTATGGCACGCTTAAGGCAAACTATCACGTAACGACTTACGAGCAATAAATGTTTACATTATTGCTGAAGTGTACTAAAAACTTATAACTTGTTTTTGTTTAGAGTTATTTTTATCTACTAAGTTTTTAAAATACCAAAATGTGAATATTGCGCATTAATATTATAGACAAGTTGATCACACAGAAACAAACACGGAACACGGTGTTTTGTGGTTACAGAATTATCAACAAGTCTTTTTAGAGTTGTTGGTATTTCTGTAGCTCTAACTCTGGGAATGAAGGCGTAATGTTATGTGTGTATGTACAATTTGATCACTTTAATCCATTTACTATTTGTCCTTGTAAGAAATAAAAGACCAGTGGCCCTTGACAAGATACTTAACGCTAACGTTAACGTTTTTCGAAAAGTGTCAACATGTATGTGGAATTGATATAAGCGCTCGAAGCCACCGTCCAGCAGCTTACGTCAATCGTAGGTATATATTTTCGATACTGATAACGTTCTCGCAATGCATCATGTCTGGGACCACTGAACGTTCATGAACTAATGTGTTAGATCTCGTGATTGTGAATGTTTTAACTTAGACACTGTGCCGATGCTTGATAATGAATTTCCTTTCCAGAACTGCAGAAGCTATGGGTGGCAGCATGACTTTCCAGGAAGCGTTGAAGAAGAGGCTAGACATCATCAGACCGAGCGTCAGCCAGATCAAGGAGTTCTTACGCACATTCCCCATTAATCTAACACCAGGAGTCTCGTAAGTATATTAAATATTCACTTAGTTTAGCGTTGGTAGTACCCAAGAAAAGAGTTGAGCATGCTTACAACTTACAACCTTGTCGTTATAATGGTTAAATTGTGCTTCAATAAGGCACTAAAGTCCCTAATATTTTCATTTTATTTAATGGCCTAAAAGGATATAATTTCGTATTAGAACTAACGATTTTTATAAGATTGGTCGCCTATTCAAATCGAAGGAAGATTGTTGAATACTAGAGCTTAAATTTAACAAAATCTTTGAGCGGGTTAGCTGTGAAAACGTAGCTGTACTAAAGAGACCGACAGACAAACACCCTTTTGCCTTCAGTTATTAGTAGGAATTCACGATACATATTTAATTGTATCAAAGACTACTCTTTTCTATTTCATCGTCTGATAAAAATGGGTAAAATTATTGCATGACAACAAGATCTTACGTCGATAACCGGTTATGCAAAAAAGACCCGAACTTATCCAGTTTTAACTCGAATTTATCATCTCTAGAAGATAGCTGAAGAGGCCAATGTGAATATAATCAGCTCTTTTAAACCGGTGTCGGTCGTCGTAAAAACCAGAACTAACCGCCTTTAGTTTATCGCATCGACCTGTAGGTGTCAATTGAAATGGGCAAACGTGTAAACACACCCAAACGAACCAATTTACCATTATTACATCATATTCGTTCTTTTGAAGATCAAGTAATCAAGTCTTTTAAGGATTTATACACTCGAATTCTTTATTTATTCAGTTTAAGAATAAATAATAACTTGTATCGAGTAAGATTTTATAAATAAAAACAAACGAACAATATTTGAGGTTATGTATCACACTGTACTTACTAATTTGTTTAAACACACCGAGTTCGGCTGCGTTGATGTTGTTTTTTATACTTCCTCTTCTGTTTATTTTGCTTCATCAACTAGTTGTTGACATTTATCTAAAGCCTTGGCATATATTCATACAAAAAAACTTCCTAGGTGTTGAAAATAAAAAATAACAAATGACAGCCTCCGGCTATAACCGCATTCATATTAAGCTTAGCTAGTTGGATACGGTTGTTAGATTTTTTATAAGGAAATGTTCATGTCGTGATTACAGCTTGACCTATACGGTACGAGTATGTCTAGTCAGAGCTACATAGGAGGTCATGTAATTTAATTAGAATCACTTGCGTTTTTCCCATACAATATGACTACTATACTATACTTTTCAATTTTGAACTTATAAAAGTTCTAAGCAAATTTTATTGTTAGTTACACTTATCATTAAGTAATAAACTACGGTTTCAAATTATCATATTACAATCATAAAATGGGCCCTATGACGACTTATTGGCATTGAATTTGTTATTTATCGCATCGCCGATTCAATCAATCGTGAGATCCATCGTTCAGTTTCGCCGCCTGCGACTGATAAATAACACAATATAATTCCTCCTGCAACTCTGTCAGCGTAGAATTATATTATCTCGTTTTTTTCAAGAGAATTGTCAAATTTACTACTAAAGCAAGTTAAATAATCTGGTCTCTGGCACTCTATTTATCCCTGTGTATAAATCACGAACCAACAAACAAACTGGCGCATTTAAAATATTACGAGTATTTAACATAATATGTAATTGATTTTTAGTGACGTTGAATTTAACTCCTAAGCGGATCAGTATCACTTTTCCGTGATGGATGACTAATAGATTAGATCTTTAAATAATCATGGTTATTATTACATATGAATGCAGCCTTATTCTATCAACGAGGAAATGATCTGTGCTGTCTATTGGCAATGACACTAATTATTAGTAATTACTAATTTATAAATTGCCATTTAACGTTGCCTAAAAAATACGTACAAAACCAGCACAATATTAGAACTATTAAGAACTTAAAATGTTATAATGTCCACAAAAAAAAACTCGGTGATATCTGTGGCCCTAGACAAAATGTTTAACGCTAAAGTAAACGATTGTCGAAAACTGACTAAATGCATGAAATTACGTCAAACTTCTTCGACAACCATAACGTTTTCGCAAAGCATCTTGTCTAGGGTCACTGATGCCGCGTTAAATACTCATAGTTTATACATAACATCACGCCTTCAGTCCCAGAGTGGGGTAGACAAAGCTACAGAAATACCAACAGCTTTAAAAAGACTTAGTTGATAATTCTGTAACCACATTTTGCACTTTCAGGACAAGAAGTTTACTAGTGTATTAGTGATAGGTTGCAAGCCCATCGTCTAATAGTACATACTACAAGTCCTTATTTTTTCCCTTAGTCGCCTCTTACGACATCCACGGGAAGACATGGAGTGACACTATTCTAACCCGGTAACAAGTTTATACTTATTTGTAATTATTTTTTCCAGACAACTAGTAAAGGCGCTGCAGGACAAAGGCGTCACGGTGTACCTCGTGTCTGGAGGGTTCAGGAGCCTCATTGACCCGGTGGCAGAGCTCCTAGGAATCCCGCTTACCAACGTCTATGCTAATAGGCTCAAATTTTACTTCAATGGTGAGTAAATAATATTTTTTGAACGATCTTCCTTCTGCGCCTTTACGGACTGATGAATATGGTTTTATGGCTCGGTAAGGTTAAGAAAGCAGAAGGGCTTTTTAAATTTTGAAGGAGTGTAATACATAATATTACAAATATACTAAATCAACACCACACAAAATAGTTAGCGATCTCTTTCAAACAACCTTACGAAGAGATGTTGTAAATTTATACAACACATTAGATATATTAATTGAGGAATGCGATTGTTTCGGTAAATAATAAAGAACATTTTTTTTACCTTGTACGTCACGACGATTGTGCGAGTTTAAATATCAGTTTGGATATTTATCTATGCAGGCTTAGGTATGCAGTCAAAAACGCAAGGCCTGTGCGATTTAGATAATTTATGTGCAACAAATAAACTTGTTAATAATAAATAATCACGAAATCGTGTTTTGGTATTCCGTAGTTTAATATAGATATAGATGTTGCCATACCTTCATTTAAGTTCTAAAAAGAAGAGATTAGTTCATAAAATTTCTGCCTCATATTCAAATTTTGTTAAAAAAATTACTCTTAAAAATAACAACTTTAAATGCTTCACAGACGTGTTAAGGTCAATTGTTATCCTTTTCATTACCCTAGATATGCGATCGAAGGCTTTTGACAGATACACCGCGATGCAATTGATAACAACTCAAAACGCATGCTATCCAATAATAAATCAACCTAATCAAAATGAAATTGGGTCGCGGAGATATCTAGAAACAAGCGGGAAATACGTTCAACTCGAGAACAAAAGAATTTCATAAAACCCCGCACATAAATGAGATAACGTTGCAATCGTAAACAAGGAATATATTTTTTCTTTGCTGCTTTAAATGCGTCAACAAGATGTTTTGCTCGGGACTTGTTATTGGTAGTTGTGGTGTGTGAACTGGTTTTAACTAAGTTGTTGACTGGCGTAAATAACTCTATTACGAAGGTTTTCTTTAAGGAAACTGGATCGGTTTTTCCCTGTGGCTTTCTATTAGGAGCCAGATAGACCTAAACAGGAGGTGGTTCGGTGAAACGCTATAATGTATTTTCTAGTTTAAATTATCGTGTTGTACAGCTTTTAATAGGTGGGTGAATCATATAGACTAATATTAGAATATTTAGTGGTGGTGGTGTGCAGGGTCCGTCCGGATCGCTACCACCATCTTATCCATTAACCACCCGCCAAGCCTTGGTGTTCGCATTTTTGTGTTCCGGGAATAAGACAACCGGTGATTACTCGCATAGAGGCATTCCATCTTAGTCCTCAGGGTTGGCAGCGCATTTGAGGTCGTGGGATTATGGTCTTGAGAATTCAAATGTCTATAGGTCTCAGATTCCACTTACCATCAGGTGGCCTGAGTGCTCGTGTGCCTTCTCCTTAACATCTTAATAAGTTATATAGATACTGCTTCCTAAATCCTCGATACAGTGTTTTGGTGTAGGTTAGGTTATTACCAGAGGGCGGAATTTCTTATGACAAAAATTGATATGTCATAGGGATAGAACGAAGTATTTTATCGACTATCGACAAGTAGTTCTGGTTCATGTAGCACAAGATCTTCTACCAAATATAATTATACCTCCTATCGATACATTACATTTAGCAAAATAATTTTCCAGTATTAACAATGCCCTCTGTAGCGGTATATTAGATTAATATAGTTTTTGGTAAATGTAGGTGTAGTTTCCATTATTATTGTATAGTTCTATGTCTTAGATTTAGCTTTATTTTCATTTGTTATTTACCGTTAATAAAGACATGTGTTTTAGACAAAAATAACATAATATTTACTTACAAATTAAAACCTAAAACTTTACGTATTGTTGAAAACAATAACTAAATGCGAATCAATAATGACATTTACATTGTAATATAAAAGCTAAACTAAAATAACAAAGAGATTAGTGATTACACAATATCGATAACTGGAAAAGTCGATAAAGCAAAATGTTCTATCCCTATGACATTTCAATTTTTGCCATGAGAAATTCCGCCCTCTGGTTATTACGCCTTATTAACGAAGTTGTTTACATTATTTTGTAAGGTTTTTCGATTATTATTTTGTTATTGTCATAGACAGGAGGAAAACGGTCCACCTGACGAAGAGCAATACCAAGGATTGTATATAGAATGCGAACATGCATTAAACTTATGAATGAAGTATTTACTGGTATATATGATACCAATGTTATACAAACTTAATTATTAAAATTAGGTAACAACATAGTTTGTGAACGGTCACAATTCATAATATTCATTCTATCCATTCGAGAAACAACGACCTATCCTATCCACCTATTCCACCTATTCCTGTCCTATTGCACCTATCTAGAGATCTAGATATAGCTCGTAGTAACCGTACGTGGTGATAACGCGAAACAGATGTAATTATTGAGTTAGTGTGAGGCGCGCCTCCGACGGGTTGTTTTTCTATTCACCAGTGCGTCATCCATGAGTTATTTTAGTAGGTATTACGCTCGGCCTTTCAATTTGTTAAGATTTATCAGTCTTTGGTTTGTTGCGTGGATGTCATCAGGCAGCCTTTGGTGTTTTGTTTGTAACTAACAACGGTCTAGCGTTTGATCCCAGGTCAACTTTGAATAGATGAAAAGTACCTTTTCCTTTTTCAATAGTATTACATTGAATAAAAGTGATGTCAAATGTTGCTACAGTATATAGATTCGCATCGGTGTATTTTTTTTAAATCTTTACGCTAAGTAAGCGAAAGGTTTTCATTAAGTTCTTTACTTTTTACGATTTACTTTTTGATATAACGACAGAAAAATATACAAGAAAATATAGAAAATTATAAAGAAATAGAATAGGGAATAAAAATAAACGCTTAACAGTTTAAGTCCATTATCAAAATAGCTAAATCATAAAAGTCTATCATGTTTACAACTTGTTTACCTTGTAACTCGTGACGTTTACGGCTACAACTGATGCGGAGGTCTTACATAATGGTCTTTATCAACGCTACAATACATCCGACCAATTTAAGTGGACTCTTAAGTTCAGTACTACCAGTGATAAATGGGAGTACTGTACTGCAACATAAACGATAGTTTTGTTACAGTGACGTAAGACTCGTGCCCTTGTACGAAGCAGAAGTCAATGTGTCAGTGACATGCCAATGCAAGGCTCGGGATACCATGCCTTATTGCCATTGGGTTAAAGTTCATTAGAGACTGTTGTTATGTTGTTTGTCAGCTATGGGTGTGTTTGGTGTGAATGATTTAAGTAGTTTCACCCATGGCCTTTAACGTCATACGTAATTGTTTTTTTTTAAGTTATTTACTTACTGATAAAAATGCCAAAATTAAATACGAGGTAGCTTCCCCAAAATATTATTATAAATTAATTTGAAACGATAAGCTTAAACGAGTTACGAAGTTGCGAGCTAAAGTTAGTATTAAGTAACGTAGCATTGATATTTTAATGATATTTAAGATGACTTGAGACCTTGGGTTATCAGGGTGTGGTACTAACTGACGGAGCAGATTACACGAAATGCAAAGTTTAGCAGTTTATAGCTCCATGCTCGTGCCTTTGTTATCGACACGGAACTTGGCAAGCAATAGCTATACTCATTACTCATGTAGGTATGTATTATTGTACTAGTGTAGCATCGATATAACAAAAAAATGGATTCACACAAACGGATACATTTTTTTTGTGTAATTTTCACCGTAGCCCAAAAAATAGAAAGAACAACAAAGTCAGTTGTGTTGTGGTAACACTGTTAACCAATGTAAGACGGCTACTTGCTTGGATTTAAAAAATATATCTTTGTCACGATAAAATATTAACTAAAAAAATACTTAGAGCAAGTAACACCTTTAAATAACATCCCGGGATCATTAATCCGTGTAAGAGATAACTTTGACTCGAGCTTCCGACCACGAGGTTGACGAGGTGTGGTCAGAGGTGCCGCAATGATGACATTTCCTCGCTGATAATTTACCCACTCGCTATCGCAGCCTGTTTACACGTTAAGTCGGGCAGTTAAAATGCATTCACACTAGTTATTATTCTATTTATTTACTGTTATGCTCTGGTCACAATGCAAATAACTACTTAACGTAAGACTGTGTTCTCGTTTCACTCGCCGTCGCGAATACACAAAGGAATCAAGAAAAGGTGCACCTAAATGCAAGGAAATACGATATGTTGTATAGCGAAAAACGTTTTCTAAATCCGATACCTACTTCTCCAGAACTTAACTGTGACTAAAATAATCACGTAATTCCGGCTTTAGCTCCCTTATATACTCGTAGAACCACATGCTGTAACTCGCTTTAAAAAGTGAATAGGGATCCCATTTAATACATTAACCGCTTCAGTGTGAACCCAGCAGCATAATCGTTATCATTTTCATGAGATAAACGCGTGCTGCCTTACGGTCGGCCGACGCCTCTTGCGTGTTGTCAGACGGTGACTCGTTGGCGTGACTAGTGACCTCTTGGGTGAGATGGCTTGCTGAAAACAAACGATTGATATGATAATCGATTTGGTCGAAAGTTATGTAAATAGATAGATTTTCGTTTTGTGTAGGTTTAAAACTAACGGCTTTAGATCCTAAAATCTTTCTAATGTATGTGATTGAGCCATCGATTAATTGAGGACAGTAGGACTGAAATAGCTTAGTAAAAGAGTTCGACGTGGTCACAGGTCGAACTTTATCATTCTGAAGTGGCAGCTACCACATTAATTTTAACTCTAACAGCGCCTACAGGTTTTAAACCTATTTTTGCCAAGCTACACGCAAAATTGAAGGCCTCTGATAAGTCAACTCAGTATCTGTATGCGGTATTTTTGGCTATATACCTAGCGCAAAAGTCAGAGAGGGCACTTACACAGACATTTCATTCCGTTAAGGACAAAATTTAGAAATACCTCTAAGCAACCTTTTGTTACTACAGAAGTTGGTAGTGTTAGTACACATTTTTAATTCCCAATTCTATGTTCAGTAGTTTAGCGTGTTAATTTTAACAAGTATTGATGTATGGGCATGATAATTATATCAGCCCGATATCAATGCACGTTTTCTTAATAGTACTCCTTTGTTTCCTCGAGACCTCACTCACCAGTGTGTCCTTGACTTTATTAAACAATATGCGCACGCAGAATTACATTAACTTACATCGAATCCATACCACAGAGGCATGCCTGGGAGTCCGATTAGGTATCCCTTGCCCTTGTTTACCTTCTCCATGGCATAAAAAAACTTTAACGACATTAAAAAGTAGACAGGGCTTCTATATACCCCAATAAATTTCACAAGAACCGCCAAACTCTCGAGTTGATGATACCTATATTTTATCAACGTCTCAACGATTATAAGGATGTCTGGTAGAGATCGCTATGTGGCGATAAGAACGCCTGTTCTTTACCTTATTACATCAAATTGTAACTCTGCGGTGTGCAATAAAGATTATGTATTGTCTTGTATAATTTATTGTATACTCTGTAAAAGTGTACACGAAGCAAAATTAACTGTTCTAATTATTTATCCTCTTGTTCCGCAGGCGAATATGCCGGTTTCGACGAGAACGAGCCAACCTCCCGGTCTGGCGGCAAGGGGCTGGTGATCCGACGGCTGAAGGAAGCCCATGGGTACCAGCGCGTCGTCATGATCGGCGACGGCGCCACCGACGCCGAGGCCAGTCCACCCGCTGACGGGTTCATCGGTATGTTGACATCGACTACTTATTATTTTTATTTGTAGACGTCATAATGTGTGTCCAGTTTCATCTTACACGGTTTGTCTCTACAAGTATAGCTTTCGTCTTGTTTTGTAACTCGGTCGCTAATATTGTCAATTAAATAAGAGCCATCATAACGAAACACGTCAAAGCAGTTAGGTTTAGCCCAGTAAAATAGAGCGCCAATGTGCAGAGATGATAACGAAAATGGTACTTTTTATCCTGGAAAAACGAACAGCTTCTCCCAAAGATCGCCGCGATGAACGGTCCCATGCCCTGTCTCTTGGTCACTGTCGCCCAAAGGCATTAACAGCGCCAGAAGCACAGCCCAGTTTATAAGAGGACATGTCGTACTGCTGTGTAAAATATTTTAGTTACCTTATTTAGATTTGTGCTCAGCATATAAACTAACTTTTTTGTTTCCAGGTTTTGGCGGCAACGTGCTGCGCGAGGAGGTCAAAAAGCGAGCGGCGTGGTACGTCAATGACTTTCAAGAGCTCGTCACCTCCCTAACACTACAGACGAAGTGAATACCAACGAATAGAATAATTCAATTGCGCACTCGAACATTTCTTAGCTCTTCCATGAGGTCCGGCTTATAGCCTTTTCCCTGTCAGGCACCCAACACAAGGACCAAAAAGAATAACTTACATAGTGTAAAGATGCACGGGAGCTACGCAGGTGGGGGAAATCCATATGACAGGGAAAAGGCCCTTGGATCGACTACGGCCTGGACACAACTGCGCGGGTTGGCAGCGGGAGTGACAAGCGGCAATATAATAGAGATGTATGAAGAATGCCGCGAGCCGTGGCAGCGACGAGGTGACTTCTATGCATTTGTTTCTGCCGCTCCGCACCGCGGCCGCGCCGGGCCGTTAGAGTCAAGTTTTCATATAACATTGTGCTCGACCCTAGTATAATTTTACTTTTCCAGTATTGACTACGCCGACTGCCATAGCGGCTTCTTCGGCCTCTAAGAGCTAATTTTGATTGTGCATTTATTGTTGTTAAAGTAATATTTGTGTTACATGTGATTGATGGTACTTTGAGTACTTTTTGAATGCTTTATTGTTATACGAGTATTTTGGGACTAAGTCTCATGAGTTTTTGACATTGATGTTTAGTTGGAATTTGTAAAGGATTTATTTTGTATCATCGTATTTGTAAATAATAAAAAAGTTGTTAGATTTAAGAAATTAACAACAGTGTACAATTGTTGCAGTTAGAGTTCTAAGTTAATGTTTACCGATTGTTGACACGTTTAGTAAATTAATTAAGTATAGGTAATTTAATATTTAATGTGATGTAGCGTGATTTATTTATTTAATTGTAAATAGTACATTTATTCAGATTATCATATTTGACAAATTCTATTCTGTTGCGATATACATGTTATAGTTGTACTGTTGTATTTTTGGACGCGCCTCTGTTCAGTCTGAGGCCGTATTTATAGCTGTTAAATCTGCCTATATCCAGTTAATGACAGGGATAGATCTATAGGAGTCATATATTCTTGTTTCTCTCACTACCTGGGAATCGTCAGGTTTTGACAGCTCTTTATATAGCCACAGACGTGGACTGTCATAGGCTTAGCTGAGATCATGTTATAGTTTTGATAATGGCAAAAATGGCTGTGTACTTCCTATTTTTAAGAAATAAAATATTTTTAGTAAAATTTTGGTATTATTTCAGTGTTGCATGAAGTTCTTTTGTATTCATCGGATGGTTTTTCTGAAGTCGATCTGTTATGTATTCATATTTGAATTTGGTTAGTAAGTAAAATATTGAAGTCGCTGATTTAGAGCGGCAGTTGTATATTGTTCTTTTGGCAGTTATATAAGGTACCGACAAGGTACAAATTATAGTGTGTACTTTTAGGTATTTAAAAAAATGAAAACAAACCAAACCACGTGGCTCTGCTTATCAACCAATCCAAGCTGTTTGGTCGAGCTTTGACGTATCAGTGTTCTGCTCCTATTGGCTGACTAACTGTCATCTCATCTGTCAATGTCACGTGGTTTTTATGTTTACATTTTTTTAAATACCTAAAAGTACAGACTATAGGTACCGATACTTTTAGAGCCGTTACCAAACATCAAAACGATCAACTTAAAATATAAGTTTTGTTTTAATTTCTGAACAAAATAAATAAATTAGAATACCGACCAAACAACCATCCTGTACATCCAAGTGAGGCCCACCATTCTACACAGGGACATTTGAATTTGGGAGTGTACCTAAGTGGGAATTTGAATCTACCAGCAAGAAATTAAAATTCAATTACCTTTGCTTTTAACCTCGTCTGTCAGAGGTGAAAAAAATACCAAGTTCTAATCTCTTCGGATTATGATAAAGTCCGAAAAAATAAGTAACCAAAAAAAACAAAAAGCTATCCCAATTTTGAGCCCTGATCTGTGACGAGACAGAGGGGTTAAATGGCATTTTTTAATTTGAAACTAATTAAAATAAACTTTACGGTAATTAAAATACAGTTTGAACTAAATTGAGTTGATTGTGTACTTCCTATGGCACACCGGGTCTCACGAGGTTTACTGAAAAGAAGTCTGACACTTCCCTTTAAATGAACATCCTTGTGTGCACTGTACGTTACGGCATAGAGCCTCCCGTTGCACTGCAATTAGTCTCGAGGTAGCACATTGCCATGTTTAGGTAATACGCAATTGTATTACAATACAAGAAACACCATGACATTGACATTTTACTTCATTTATCCAAGTGAAGTGGCCAGTTCAGTGATAGTTAACCCATTAACCACCAATCACGTCATCGGATTTTCGTGCCAGGGAAGCCGAGGGCTCACTACGGTCCATACATTTTCTATCGGCGCGGTTGCGGCGTGTGACTTCGTTGGCGTTCAAAACGTTAAAAGGTTTCAAAAGAGAATAAAAGTAAAGAGGCCTTAACTGAAAAGTAGATATCTTACAATTTGTTAGCACTTTATGTAATGACAGACAAAGTGAGTGAATTGCGCAGTCAAAAAATCGGAATTTGTCGATAATAAATCTCATTCTCAGTCTGTGCAGGGTCCGTCCGGATCGCTACCACCATGTTATCCATTAACCACCCGTCAAGCAACAGTGTTCGCATTGTTGTGTTCCGGTGTGGGGATAAGACAACCGGTGCAATTACTAGCATAGAGGCATTCCATCTTAGTCCTCAGGGTTGGCAACGCATTTGAGGTCTTAGGATAATAGTTTTGAGAATTTAAAGGTCTCAGATTCCACTTACCATCAGGTGGCCTGAGTGCTCGTGTGCCTTCTCCTTAACATAAAATAAAATAAAATATAAGCAGTTCTAAAAATAATGGACGGTTAAATGTATCCCTTCCCTTGTATGTTCCGGTATGTAATGTCATCACCATCATAACTTGGCGCTATATTTTTGGTCGAGTTTCCGCCCTTCCATTGCATCGGTTGCTAGGTTCTTGACGTATTGATACAACATGACCTGAACTTTATCTTTCAATAAATATAATAAAAAAGGAAAAGTAATTAAGTACAGTTGTATGATTTATGTTTGGGATATACATTTGTCAAATCGAAATTTACCAAGAGTATCCTTACCTTACGATTTGCCACTTAAATCGACAAAGACGGTTTGCCATTCAGGCGTATATATTACCTTCAGATTTAAGATTTTATTACTCAACATAATGTTACAGTATAAATTACACGGCATGTCAAATTTTAAGTAATTACATTTTAAATATCTCCGTATTTAGACTTGTAATGACTTCCACCAACCTGTTAACGGCTGCCTCACTTGTCACTGATTTTGCCTTCACTGGAGCCATTTTTTTCCAGATATTTGTATTTCTCAGTGTGCCGTGTAAGTTTTTACGAATATTAATATATAGGTATACTAGGAAATATTTCAGATTAAATAATAAATACGATAGCAAATACGGAGCTGTATAAATTTGCTGCTTTGGATAACCGCGCCCTCTGTCTAATTAACTGTAAGTTTAGAGATATCCTAAGCGTTATGCTTGTTGCGATAAATAGTATTGCTATTTAAGCTGTTTTTCATGCTCAGTATGGTTTAGTGATATTGTTTTACTTTTTATGACCCCGAGTTCTTCTCATGATCTCTGGTATTGGTTCTCTTAGGCTCCGACTGTGATCATGCCTTCCTGACGTCGGCATTCTTAGAAGCTTCCTATCAACTTTAAGTCTTGCTATTATTGGTTTACTTAAAAAGTGGCTTTTATATTGCTTTCTTCTAATAGTGTATCTTACTCTATCTAACTGTATGTCTTTTTTCTTTTTTAACTTCTGTTTTTGTAGAAATCTCCTATATTTTTTCTTTGGATACTGTCTATGGTATCGCTTAATTTTTATAGGTTCTCTTAGTTGCTTACGTAATTGTGGGTTCTCTGTTGGTCTCAATATAATTACGCCAGGACTCGATACGACTCCATATTTAGGAAAAATTCCCAGTCGTGGCCGTATTCGTGCTGGATTTTCAATTTTTAAGGTACGTCTATATTTTTCTAAGTTTCTGCTCACGAGTCTGTCGTTTCCTGAAAAAGGTAGTATTTCTCTAATAAAAGCAATAGAACGTGTTGTTCGCAATTTGGGTGTCTTTGTCTTAGATGTGACCGTTGTTGAAGGTTCATCCTTAGGACCAGGAGTAGATTCGGTAGTGAAACGTAGCTTGAATGCAGAAGTATTAGACTCAATGTCTGAATATTCTGAGTCGTATTCTGTATCCTCGGTAAATATAGGCGTCGATACTTGAGACTCCGTTGTCATATACTCAGTTACGACAGACTCCGTTTCTGAGGTCTCCATTACTTTAGACTCCTTCGTCATATACTCGGTTTCTACAGGCTCAGTTTCCCCCGACTCGATTACTTTAAGCTTAGTTTCCGAAGTCTCGTTTGACTCAGCCACTATAATGTCAATGATTGTTGCATTTGTAAACCCAACTTCTACATACTTCTTTTCTTTAAGGCCGCTAGCTCGATAATGCACCGCTTCGAGTGCAGATTCCGATGGTAATGTTTTAGACACACAGTCTGTACACTCTTTTGACACGTATTCTGTAGGCTCTGTTGATATAGACGTCGTTACTTGAGACTCTGTTGTCATATACTCGATTACTTCAGACTTAGTTTCCGAAGACTCGTTTGACTCATCAACTATAATATCATTTGTTGTTGCATTTGTAAACCCGGCTTCTTCATACTTGATTTCTCTAAAGTCGCTGTCTCGATAATCCATCCCTGATTTCAAACCCTGGCGAGAGCATCTCGGACCATGCTCAGTGTAGGATTTTGTCGCCGTTACTGTAAACGAAAAAAACTATCTCCAAAAACCACAAACAGCTCATTTTCTTTTTAAAGTAATTTGGTGCTATTTTAGATGTTGTTAGTACGTATGTATAAACATTTTAGTCTCCCATGACTCATTCTTAGTCGTGATAGTTTTCCTATAAAATTATAATATTTTTTAAACGATTCCCAAAATGTAATAAAGTACAATTAGGTATATATACATAATTATTTTTTAACAGCTATCCAACCATAGGTACCTCACACGATGTGAACAAAAGTTTGTGCGATGAGTGCGAGTTTTGGTTTCTGAGTCTTCCTAAGATGTTTTCTTTACTTATTCCTTTTATATAAGTATGCATATTTATACAGTACAAGCCCAGAGCGTTGTTTTGGACATCATCAATTTGTGAGAGATTGTCCCGTAATATTATTTCATATTGGTATTATCGTTTTTTTATAATTTGTGGTTTAAGTTCACGATATGACACTTGTACTAAATTTCAGCTTCATTACTAAATATTGTAAAGGTTCCTAGTTTGTTTACGGAACCCTAAAAAGGCATTGTTCGGAGGATAGTAACATCATTTGCCTATGTTATACATATAATGGAGTCGTTTTCCCATGTTACCTTTGTTACGTTTATTCATTACCTCTGCCTCTTATTTTATATAAACGAGAAGCATGATCTTCTGTCAATATTCAATAGTTGGTATATGAAAAGGTAACAAAAAAGTCGTATAAATTTTATCCTGACTACAAATAGCACTTACAAAATACAAAATTACTCTTTTCCTCTAATACATGGATTTTCCTTATCGGTACCAAAGGAGAAATGTATTAGGAAACCAAGTTTACGAAACCTACTTGTCTCATTCTCCCTTTATGCCATTTATGAATCCTATCTTATGATACCTAATAATAAATTATTATGAGATACCTACAATAAGATAGGATTAATAAAATTAATAAAATCTTATGTTTGTGCTTAACGCATTGTCAAAAGTTAAGAACTCGAGTCTTTTACAGCGGAATCTAACCGGTTCCTTTTGGTTTTCATTAGTCGTGATATTGAGTATTTGATCAGAGATGTCACCTTTACTTGCCCATACCACGTCAGCCTTGTCTCCTGTCGACTATGTCACGAGCGTTCGGTTGCGGTAAGATTGCATATTTTGTAGAGCCTCTTTCATATTATCGTGGAGTTATGCCAATGCCAAGGTTTTACTCCCGTGAGAACAGGTTTGATGCTCTTGTTATATTCACAACGCTCAAATAATAAGTTACTAGGTACATAAAGTTTAGGTGTCTTAAGCGTATTGCTTGTTACATTGATGATATTGTTACAAGATGTCTCTCACGCCCAGTTTGGTTTAATGTGAGTTGTATACTTTTTATGACCCCAAGTCCTTCTAAAGAGTTCTGTTATCGGTTCTCTTAGGAACCGCCTGTCATGCTGCCCTCCTGGCGTCGGTATTCTTAGAAGCTTCCTAAAATCTTTCTGACTTGCTCTTGTTGGTTTCTTTAAAAGCTTTCTTCTCATTGCGTACCTAACTCTACCTCTTCGTCTATCTAACTGTATGTCTTTTTCCTTTCTTAGCTTCTGTTGATTTATAAATCTCCTATATTTTGGCTTTATTTGTATTGTTTGCTCTAGAAACTGTCTATGGCGTCGCATTTTTTTAAAAGATTTGCTTAGTTTCTCATGTTTTTGTGGATTTTCTGTCGGTCTCAAAATAAGCACGTCAGGACTCGGTAGGACTCCATATTTAGGAAATAATCTCAGTCGCGGCCGTATTCGTGCAGCATGCTCAATTTTAAAGGAAGGCCTACAATTTGCTAAGTTACTGCAAGTAATGTGTCTGTCGTCTTTTGAAAATGGCACTACTTCTCTAATAAAAGCGGTAGAACGGGTCGCGCGGTATTTGGGTGTCTTTGCAGTCGTTCTGAGTGTGGACGTTGTTAAAGGTTCTTCCGTAGGACCAGCAGTAGATGTAGTAGTGACAGGATACTCGGATGCCGGAGTTGTAGCTGACTCCGTTGTTATAGTTTCTGTCTCACTGTCTGTCGGCTTCGTTGTTGTAAACTCAATCTCGGTCTCAGTGTCTTCGGACTCGGTTGAATCACATTCTGATGATACGCATTCTGTAGCATTTGTTGTTGTAGACTCACATGGTTTAGACTCAGTTATTTCAGACTCGCTTTCTTGGGACTTGTTTTCTTCTGACTTTGATTCTACAGGCTCGGTTAATACAGACTCATTTTCCGAAGACTCAGTTGATTCATCTACTGAAGAATCAGTAGACTCGACTACCGTAGTTTCAGTTGTTATAGGGTTCGGTGGTATAGATTCAGTTACTTCAGACCCAGTTCCATCAGACTTGGTTGATTTATCTTCTGTTGGCTTAGTTGTTATAGGCTTTGTTACTTGAGACTCAGTCGTTTCTTGAGACCCTGTTGATATAGATTCAGTCACTTCAGACTCAGTTTCTGTAGACTTGGTTGATTCATCTACTGTAGACTCAGTTGTTTCTTGAGACTCCGATGATTTAGATTCGGTTACTTCAGACCCAGTTTCTCCAGACTTGGTTGGTCCGTCTACTGTAGACTCAGTTTTTTCTTGAGACTCCGTTGATTTATATTCGGTTACTTCAGACTCAGTTTCTGAAGACTTGGTTAATTCGTCTACTGTAGGCTTAGTTGTTTCTTGAGACTCCGTTGTTATAGATTCTGTTACTTCAGACTTGGTTGATTCGTCAGCTGTAGACTCAGTTATAGGCTTCGTTACTTGAGACTCAGTCGTTTCGTGAGGCTCCTTTGCTATAGATTCGGTTACTTCAGACCCAGTTTCATCAGACTTGGTTGATTTATCTTCTGTAGAATTAGTCGTTATAGGCTTCGTTACTTCAGACTCGGTAGTTTCTTTAGACCCCGGTGCTTTAGATTCGGTTACTTCAGACCCAGTTTCATCGGATTTGGTAGATTTATCATCCGTAGGCTTAGTTGTTATAGGCTTCGTTACTTCAGACTCGGTAGTTTCTTTAGACCCCGGTGCTTTAGATTCGGTTACTCCAGACCCAGTTTCATCGGATTTGGTTGATTTATCTTCCGTAGGCTTAGTTGTTATAGGCTTCGTTCCTTGAGATTCGGTCGTTTCTTGAGACCCCGTTGCTTTAGATTCGGTTACTTCAGACTCAGTTTTTGGAGGCACGGTTGGATCGACTACTGTAGATACATTTGACGAAGGAGTTGGATTAGTCACTGTAGTATTCTGTGCTATGGGCTTGGTTTCTATGTTTCCTCCAGAACCATCGTTTATGGAAGACTCAATTGTATTAGGTGGTATGTCTGAAGCGTTTGATGTTGTATTATTCGTTTCTGTAGATGCGGTTATTGCCGGCTTAGTGGTGTTAGATTCGACTGTTGAAGACTCAGTGAAATTTGGGTTTTCTACGGTTTTTTTAAAGGTAAACACTGGCACGCCTACAGGGTAAGGATAAGGATAAATGAAAGTTTGCTGCTGCTGACACTGTTTGCATACAGGGACGCAGCATGGCTTAGGTTTTATACATTTTTGACAGGAACACGTGCATTTTAAGCGAGGTTTAGGATAATGACCTTTGAAGAGGTGGTCGGGATGTGTCCTAAGCTTATTTTTTTTCCCATAATATTTTTGTATTAAATTACTCTTGTGCCACTTGGTAACTTCCTTGTGATGTTGATCGATGTGTTTTCTCCAATTCCTGTACTGGTATTGCGACCCAATTTGCAACAGCAAGCACATTATAATTGTGTTTATAATCTGAAAAAGTGTTACTTTTCTCTTTATTTTCCTATTGTTTATTAATAGTTCAGGATATTTTTAAAAGTATTATCTTTTCTACTTACCACTTTCATTCTATCTTATGAGCATAAATCCTTATTGAGCGCCATTATTTTTATAAAAATAAGCATCACTTCCAATACTGTAAAAATACGCAAGGCAATGAAACAATACCTATTATTTCATGTAACATATTTTATTGCAAAACGTACAAAATGTGCATGATTTCCTTGCTATGTAATAAAATGTTTCAATTATATTTATTGACATTGTAGGGTAACAACACAATATACATCGTCTTCACTTTCGTAAAAATATTGATTTTGTGCTTAGCTTTCCGTGGTGTGTACAGAATAAAAAGGAATTTACATTACACATCTAGTACAAATATTATAGTGTAATGAATTCACAAATTGACTTAGTGGATTGAAACTTGGTAGAAAGTTGAGATGGGTCTTAGGGCTGCTACTGGAGCCACCTGCAGCTACCACGAAAATAACCTTAGACATACATATATACATACATACATAAAATCACGCCTTAATTTCCAGAGAGGGGTAGGCAGAGCTACAGAAATACCAACAACTCCAAAAAGACTTGTTGATAATTCTGTAAGTCTGTCTGTCTAAGGAGACCAATTCTAAGTTTTAGGGTTCCGTTGTCAACGAGATACCCTTATAGTTTCGCAATATCCTTCTGTCCGAGAATCCCTCTGCGGCTTAACTCATAGACTCAGTACTACAAACGGGTGTTTTTTTTTTGTAAAATATTGGGCCTTGAAATGGTATTTTATATTAGAATAAACCGTTGTATTTAGATATGAAAAAAAACACGATAGTAGTGTATACAGGGTGCCCAGTAAATAATGGATAACCTTCTACCCATCCATGGGGCACCTCAGGCTGGTCCCTAAAAAGGACTTACAGGTTTGGTAAAAGTTGCATGGTTTTCGAGATAATCGAACTTTTCTATTTTCTTAATAATTAGCACCTTGCCTCACTGTAATGACTGCCAAGGTCACAAATAAAGAGATTTTGTCGTTCTGTTTGCTGTAAAATATTTTTTAATAGTGATGCTAACGGATGTGTCTTAGAGCATTATGGTAGCGACACTAATTTCTTGTTAAACATATCTTAATTTATAACTTCACATTTTGCTTTAAAGTTTGCAACAACTTTGACTGCTTGTGGTGAAAAAAAAATTGTATGAAGACCAGAGTGGCCAATATGTTGAAAAATAGTGTATCTAATACTGATTCTAAACTGGTATAACACATGGTGTTTACGTCTTTACAGATAAAGTTATTGCTGTTAGTATTCACTAAGAGCGAATTTTACCAAAACACCAAGTTATCGATAAGTAACTCTTTACTTGATTGGGTTAGTCATATCATAAAAAACGCTTCTCTTATGAAAACCAACGTCTGATTACTGCAAAATAATGAATCACAGAATACTTGAAACCTACATCAACAATAATATTTGTAAATAAAAACCGAATCTGTTTTTTTAAAACAATACCGTTTAGGTACTATAACAAGTGTTCGAACGTTGGCCTGATTGTGTTTTGCACAATCAGGCCAAGAAGTTTCCTAGAGTATTAGTGACAGGTTGCAATAAATAAATTATGCATAGAAAAAGAGTACTCTCGTTTTAAATGAATGTAACAAAGAGTTTATTTCAAAATAAAGTTCGTCGTTAACAAATAAAATTCTTTCATGTTGATTGAAATATACTATAGTTTTTTTATAGCAAGTCAATTTCTTATAAATGTGGAAAGTATAAATATTTTGAATAAATAAATAAATAAATATCAGGGGACAATCTCACACAAATTGACCTAGTCCCAAACTAAGCTCTAGGCTTGTACTATGGGTACTAGACAACGATAAACGTACTTAAATAGAGAAATACATACTTAAATATATAGAAAACGTCCAAGACTCAGGAACAAATATTTGCGCTCATCACACAGATATCTGCCCTTACCGGGATTTGAACCCAGGACCGCTGGCTTCGGAGGCAGGGTCACTCCCAACTAGGCCAACGTGTCGTCAAATGCTGCAAATGTTTTTCGTTAGCGACCACACCTTTGTTTACATTTTTTCTGTGGGAATAAAAATCCGACCATACGTGTGACATGTACTTTAAAAGCCGTGGAAAGCGTTTACTGTGGGTTTTGGTATGCCGAAGCAACAGTTGATTTCAGCTTTGAGTATTGTAAAGTAATAGAACGTTGTTGGATTCAATCGTTGCAGTCCTATCGAAAAGGATGACTTGATTCCCCACGTAGGCAGGATAGCTAGGTTTTATTGCAATGTATAATTAGATTGCTCATTTAATAAGCAGGGGGAGATATGAAGGTTGAAGACCTCCACGTCACCTCTATGGCTCTATATTTAAAATAGGAACGAATAGTGCTCAGTTCATAGAAATCAGTATCAAAATGTATATATTTATAAATAGTTAGTAGACAAAGGGTAATAGTATATTCTTCCGTTCTTTTTGGTTACATTCCATATTAGGTCTTTCTTGGATCTGGAGTTTGATAGTTTTGTTGTTATTTGCCGATTTGCTGTTGTTGTGGGTCGTTTTGATGTTATGGGTCGTTTTGCTGCTGTGGGTCGGTTTGTTGTTGTGGATCGTCTGATTGTTGTGGGGTCTTTTTGTTATTATGGGTAGTTTTGTTGTTGTGGGTCGGTTTGTTGTCGTGAGTCGTTTTGTTGGTATGTGTAGTTTTGTAGTTGTTCGTTTTGTTGTCCTTATTGTTAGTTTTGTTGTTGTTGCAGGCTTCTTAGTTGTGCATGATTTGTTTGTTAATAATGTAGTTTTTTGCGGTCGTAACTTTGATAGTTGACGTGATCGTCGTATTGTTGATGACAAACGTTTTTCACGTGTTGGTGTTGGCGGTGGTTGCTGATTTGCTACTTTCGCTATTTTTAGATTTAGCCCTTAAATGTAGTGGTTGATATTTTTTTGATACTGCTTGTGGTGAATGTTGTGGAACATTCATGCCTCTCTTCCCATTCCTAAAAGTCTTGCCATTGCTGTGGAGCAAATATGCTTTGTGAGAATCATTTTTTACCGAGCAATTCATATTAATTAATATCAGAATTATAGGAAAAGTGATAAGACTGAAGAGGGATAATAGTATGCTTTTCCGAGTTTTTCGGTTACATTCCATACTACGTCGCGGGGTTTAATGGTTGTAGAATTTGATGGTTTTGTTGATACTTTCTGAATCATTGTCATTAAATGCTCTTTAGTTGTGCGCAGCTTTATTATTTTTAATGTAGATTGTAGCTGCCCTAACTTTGGTAGTCGACGTGGTCGTGGTGCTATTGTTGATGGCAAACTTGGTTCACTTATTAGAGTTTTCTGTTTTGTCGATGTTTTTGTTAGTTTTGTAGTTATTGGGCGCTGTGTAGTTGTAGTTGGTTTTGTTGGTGTTGTTGCAGGCTCCTTAGTTGTTCGTGCTTTATTAGTTTTTAATGTAGATTTTCGCTGTCTTAACTTTGATAGTGGACGTGATCGTGGTATTGTTGATGACAAACGTTGTTCATGTGTTGGTGTTGGGGTTGCTTGTTGATTTATAGCTGGTATCGGAGGAGGACGTTGTCTCAGAACTTCTGTTGTTTCTGGATTTAGCCCTGGCGATACGCCTGATACTGGGGTTTGTCCAAGTAATAGTGGATGGTCTTCTGATACTGTCATTGGTGAATTTTGTAAAGGGTATAAATAGGAATACGGAGCAAACACCACTCTACCTGGATTACCATCGTCCTTAGCGTTACAACTGTAATAACATAGTTGTTCACAGCACGGTTTCAAGTTTTCGCATCGTTGACAGTCGCACTCACAGCTATTCGAATCGCTGTCATGGTCATATCGAGGTTCATGAGGAGGGCGATATTCCTCAGAAGTCATGTCTGAGTCAAGCTTTGCCAAGTGATTTTGTGCGTTAGAATACTCAGGTGGTTTATAGTGGTATAGGACAGCAGGATTGTCTAGATAGTCATGCGCTTGTACGTATCCTGCTGTATCTTCTGGATTGATCTGGAGAGGTTGGTTGTAGAACTGCTGTGAGCTGGAGCAAGGGATTGCTGTGATAAATATCTGAAAGAAAAACAATCGGTTTATCTAAACAGAGTTGTCTTGCGGCTGGCGCTTTTACTACCGCACTTATATTGACCTCACTTATAACTAACAAACAAATAAAATCTTGAAAGTTATTTTAACCTACTTCTTATTATCAACTAGCGACCTGCCCTCGCTTCGCTCCGGGTTAAAGTATTATACACATAACCTTCCTCTTGAATCACTCTAACCTAACTATTAAAAACCGCATCAGAATCCGTTGCATACTTTTAAATATCTAAGCATACATAGGGATAGACAGCGGGAAGCGACTTTATTTTATACAATGTAGTGATTGGACTTGAAATTTTGCATGTAAGGATTTCCCGTGACTATACAATTATATGCTACCATCAACTGGTATCATGATGGAGATGGAAGGTGGCTATAAGCCAATAGCTCATAGTAGATGGAGGTTGGACTTTGATAGTGAGTTTATTATCAGCATTAGAAGTACAGTGTGTTGTAAACTGCAAAAAACTGCACTGTACTTATTTCTTATTGTTTCTATACGGCACGTATATTGAAAGGTCCTAGTGGATAAGGGTAGTCTTCTTAGGTAGTACTAGTGAAAAGGTGTAAAAGTCTAGTTTACTATGTATGTATGTATGTATGTATGTAAACTCTTTATTGCACAAAAATATAAATATTACAATTATAACACTAAATTAATGTACAAAGGCGAACTTATCCCTAAATGGGATTTCTTCCAGCTAACCCTGACGCAAATGAGTAAGGACAATGCATGGGGTTGGACACATACAAGTTTGCACAAAAAGTAAAAAGAAATGATAATACTTATAAATAAATAATTAAATTTATGTACGAGTATATTCTTTTTATCCTTTATTACGAGCTACCAAGACTTATATCCAAACTTTTTTAGGGCCAAAAAAGTCGTTTAGGCTATTTGGGGCTAAATAATATAAATATAATAGAATACAATTTATTTTCAGATCTTACGATCCATAGTATGACAAGACTAAAAATAAAACAATTACTATAAATTCAAAAACCGGCCAAGTGCATGTCGGACCACGCACAGTGAAGGGTTCCGTAGCTGGGATGAACGTTCATGGTTGAAATTCTTTTTTTATTTTATTTTTATTAAAATCGCAAAAACTACACAGCGTATCGTGTTCAAAACAATTATGGTTGGAAGTATTTCGTATGTTCTACTACTGTATTTTTTATTAGAATGTTCTAGTTAACAGTTCAAAAGCTACCCACCCGGACAGAATTTTTACGAATTTAGAAGCGTATATCTCGCCAACTGTTCACTTACGTAAAAATTCACTTAAAAACCTCCGTATCATTTTGGAAGCCCTATCTAAAAATACCCCACACGCTAATGTAAATCAAAAAAAAATTTTCGTGCCCTAGTTACATGTATGGAGTGCCACCCCTAAATATTTTTTTTTTTCAATTTTACTACATCATTGTATAGCGGTTCATAGAATACATCTATTCTCCAAATTTCATTTATATAGTGCCAATAGGCTCTGAGTAAAATGGCTGTGACATACAGACGGACAGACGGACATGACGAAATTATAAGGGTTCCGTTTTTGCCATTCGGCTCCGGAACCCTAAAAATGACTAAAGCTGTGGTACCTATAGAGTTTCATTAAAATCAGTTCATTGGTTTTGGCATAAAGACGTAAGTAATCAACATACAGAAAAACTCACTTACTAATTTAAATAGGTATTAATAAATAGTCGTCAAAACCCCTATTACAATTCATATATTTACACTGTATTGGTGAACGAGGGTTCGTAGGTGACCACAGTAGTGGTGACATATGGCAAGCTAGGGTCTCTAAATATTGATTGACGCGGAATCGGCTTAGACTGAACAGAAAAACCTTTATGTGCATGTAATAAGACCTAAAAAGCTCAGCTAGCAGAGTCGCGCCGAGTCGCGCCGAATTGAGCCGAATAACGTCTTTTTAGATCTTAAGTATTGCAAGGACATAATCGGCCTAAGCAGATTCCGCTTCGATGCGGGGAGACATGTATCACACTTCACTTAGCAAGAAAATCACGTGTGTGCCGCGTAGATAACTAAATTACACAATCAAATCACCATAATTCAAATTGTCAAATTGTGTGCACACAATCGGTCGATCAGGGCCTCTATTCAGGTGCATTAAAACGATATCGTGTTTGAGACGTTTTAGAATCGTTTATGTCACAGTCGCCATTATTGTAAATGACATAAGAGTGATCAAAACGTTGACAATACGGAAACAGGTCAAAAACGATATCGTTAGTACCTTGTAGAATTCCAGCCCTGATTTGGTTACGCGGCCCAAGCCGAAAAAGATTCACCACTTGAAAATAGAAAGGTTATAACAGTGTATACATACTATCTAAGCATAGGTATAACGTAACAGCGACTTAATGTGCTATCAAGAAAGAAAGTATCAAACCCCAGCTCTTTGGGTCCTCTAGCATAATATAATAAAGGAACACTATCTGACAGATTGTACGAGTAGCTCTGTTCTTAACTTTCATATGACAAATTAAAATAAAGCGATTACTTTGACTGGCAGATAGTATTTATGTAGATTGTGAAATAGGCTCTAAGCAAATTAATATTATAAGTACATACCAAAACTGCTATCATTATTTCACAGCTTATTAGTAATCGTATTTGACTACTCAGCAATAATTAATTGGTTACTACTGTATGGCTGGTCCAAGGATACTGATAGTGTTACGGCGGCGGCGCCTATTGTTCACGAGTTACCTATAAGTCATAAAAAACTAACGACACAATTACAAAGGTGCCCGAAATGTTTTACACTAGGGCAAATATGTCAAGGTGAAACATGTACTCTTAACACACGCGTCCTTTGAAATTAAACCATCTTTAAAGCTCAATATAAAAAAAAAGAGTCACTGTTTCTATCAGTCAGTCCTTGCGGATGTTCCTTATAGGTCGAATGTATCTTTTTGCAGTTATTAAGATATAAAATATATGTCCGTGTGGTTGCCGGGTTAGAATAGGAGTGGCTCTATTCTAACCCGGCATGTCTTCCCGTGGGTGTCGTAAGAGGCAACTAAGGAAATAAGGGTTTGTAGTACTGTTACGCGATGGGCTTGCAACCTGTCCCTAACACTGTTAAACATATATTAGCCATATTGTGCAAAATGCGGTTAAAGAATTATCAACAAGCTTTTTTAGAGTTGTTGGTAATTCTGTAGCTCTGCCTACCCCATTCTGGGAATGAAGGCGTGATGTTATGTATGTATGTAAGATATAAAATAAATAACACAAACTACCTTTTACACAAACACTCAACAATCAACAAGACAACACTCTACATATCGGTTATTGTGATAAGATCTCACTACGCAATAGATTAAGATGCGGTTTTTTTTACAATATTTATAATAATTAAAGAAATCTATTCAATAATTTAATATGTAAATGACATTTGTAATAGACAATTAATATTTGTTCTAAGTTTTTTGGAAGTTATCTGTCTTCTATTTGAGAAAATCCACTTGCTGTAAGAAAATGCTCTTTCGACTTCGAATGTCGTGATGGGTAAATAGAGCATTCTTCTATAATATTTCAGCTAATAGGTAACGTCAACGATATACAAACAAAATGGGACCCTTTTCTTGGCAAAAAAAAACGTAAGTTCAAACCTCTTCAGAATTTAAAACAGCATAATTATTAAGAAAAATATATTAATAAAAAATCAAAAAACCGCCTTGAAAAACGTAAGAAATAACTTTTTTTTTAATTTTAGGCACCTACCTAATAGGTTAGTCCAACTAAAGTCGGCTTTTTTGGTCATATTTCAATAAGTAAATATTCTTCGTTGTAGTCGCTCAACTATCTTAATCGAGATATGTTAACGCCACCCTTGAAATAGGTACCGTTGAGGAGTTCCGATGGCCATCTGTGTGGCATCAGTTCCACTTCCCCAAATGATACTTTCTAAATGCAAATGCTAGACTTCTTACTAAAAATACTAAAATCGCTATATGTTTGCCTACAATATTTGAGGAGTTCCCTCAATTCCTCACTAATCCCTTCATCACATTCAGATTTTCTCTATCAAACAAAAAAAAAACAAAATCGGTCCACAACTGACGGAGTAATCGGTGAACATACATTAAAAAAAAAACTTACATACCTACAATGGAACGTATAACCTCCTCCTTTTTTGAAGTCGGTTAAAAAGTGAATATTATGGTATGTGTGTATCTTATAAGATACATCGCCAAGAAAAGGGTTTAATTTAAAGTTTTACTTTGACTAAAGCCCCCTGCTTTACAATACTGCGCTATCTGTAAGTTTTGGAACGTTGCGCTTTGCTTTTGTGCAGGAGTTTGAAGTGTTTGAACCCTTATGGTTTTGATTGGGGACGACTTTAGACTTGGTCGGCATATTTACGCGGCATAACGCTTAACTAATGTATGCAAGACATGACATGTGTTAGCCGTACGTCGACAGGACGACTAAGGCGTGAGGCAAGCCCGAACATGATATGTGTAATGACTAATCAGCATGTGTCAAGTGCCGAGAGAGTAATAGAACTAGAGGAGGAATATTTTTTTCTGTTATTTCTACTTCATGACTGATGTAAAGTAAATTGCTGATTACCGGAGACTAGCTTTTTTATAGTACCAAGAAGGCAAACGAATACACAATTCACCTAATGGTGGGAGAGCTCTGACACCTATGGACGTTTACAATATCTAAATTTCAAATGTGTTTCACGAGCTGTCTTATCAATCATATCACCAGTTGTCTAAACCTTACACCGGAATACAACAATGCAAACATTGCTGCTTGGCATTAGCTTAAAGTATAAGATGGTGGTAGCGATCCAAAAGGACTTTGCACGCGGTCCTACCAGTTCAGCTGGCTGCAGTGCTGTCCTCCAAAAATATACAACCGTCCGATACCAGGTCCCTTTATTGAACCACAAGCGTATTATTTATAAACTGAGTACCCAAAAACGCATTTGCGCATACACCGTTAAATATTACTTGAAACCTTGCATTGAATGGGGTTGTTCTAGTTTTTTTCATGTTGTATTATGATGAAGTAGATATAACCACTACATTGTCCCAATGTTGTTGTACAATAAGAGAGTCCCAAGTTTTTCCAATTCAAAAGGCCTCCGGATCATTGTTGGCAATTAGAAACACCTTGAAACTATTATACTATTTTACCACTTTGTTGTCGTGTCTAACATGTATATTCATGCCAAATTACAGCATTCTATTACTAAGCAGCAGCCTAGCTCAGAGACTCCTCTGAGCTAGGCTGCGGACGGACGGACAAACGAACATGGCGAAACTAATTAGGGTTCCTAGTTTGTCTACGGAACCCTAAAAAAGCGTTTGCCCAAATGATGTTTTTGAGAAATTATACATTTGACGAAAAATAATTTGGCCAAACGGCAGAGATCCCTTTAGAATACCAAGAGGCCGAAAGGCGAAATATAATTTGAATAAAATATAGTCGTTCCACATAACACAGAAATAGACTGCGACCGGTGACCCGTCGCTGCCCTGAGGATGATACCAAAATATACAAATTAGAGCGATACACCTACTTACTCTTGCATATAACGAATAATAGTGATGAAAATATAAGACTATTTAGTATGTGAGTATTTTCAGAGCCGACCGGTGTCAAAGTGACCTACTCCGTTAAATTATGAAGTGGCATCATTTTTAGGGTTCCGTAGTTAAACTAGGAACCCTTATAATTTCGTCATGTCTGTCCATCCGTCCGTCCGTCCGCAGCCTAGCTCAGAGACTCTTAGTAGTAGAAAGCTGTTATTTGTCATGAATATACAAATTAGTCACGCCAAAAAAGTGGTAGAATAATTAAAAAAAAATGTTTTGTACCTCCCCTACACATAACGAGGGTATGTATTTTTTTCTCCTCTATCCCATAGCGTGGGGTATCGTTGGATAGGTCTTTCAAAAATATTACGGGTTTTCTTTCGATTAAAGAATCCGATTAGGAAATATTAAGCTTTAAACCCCACTACAGCCAAAACTACAAATAATAAAAACCTGAAAAATATCTTCAATGAAAGAACATATAACGAATTTTAAAGGAAAACTATCACGACTAAGTAGACATCATTGGTTCCTGAGATACAGGCGATTAAAGTGTTTATAACTATTAAAATTATCTAAGACGGTACCAATTGACTTTAAATAGAAAATTAGTAATTACTTGTTGATTTTTGACGGCTTCGGAACCCTACACTGAGCATGCTCCGACATGCTCTTGCCCGGTCTTATAGTATTTCGTACCCGCGAAGGGTGTCAAACGGGACTCTACTAAGCTGTATCCTTTGAACCTCAAGAGGTAGCGGATTGTTTGTTTAAGAGTATATGTTATTTATTACTGTGTGAAAAAAAACAGGTCGTATTGTCACCCTACCTGTCGCTTCAGGTTTGTGAAATAGAAGCCTGAAATTGACCAGCTTACTTGATACGGCTCGCTATAACAGTTGACGCCATTCGTTTAAGAGTTTACGGCCCATTAATATACTAATCTAGTATGTTCTCCCATCTCAAGACCCTAGACAAGATGCTCTCCACAATAGTTATCATTCAAAATGTATAGGATTGACATACGCGCCATTTTATCAGTTTTCAAAAATCATTACATTAAGCATCTTGTCTAGCCTCTCTGTTATGGCAGGATTTTATGAACTTACATTTACTATGCCGTATATTAAGAGTTTATTAATGCGACCCTTAAGTTACCATTGATAACAGCTTGTCGGCCAACTATAAACGGCTGTGATACAGAGATGTTGACACTAAATAATTTTATTAAATACTTTGTATTGACTTTATATTTTAATGAAACAACCCTTTCGCAGGTCCCTGATTTTACGAGCATCATTCTTATTTAACAATCAGAATCAATAAAGATCTCCATCAGCGGAAACGCTGCGCAGTCGCATGCGTAAATAACCGTCGTATTTTGAACTTTCAACTCTAAAAATACATCGTTTGTGACCCCGCGCGACTCGCGCGCAGTCCGCCCGCCTTCTGAAAGGTCACACACGCCGAACGTGTCGCATAATTTACTATAAATCGATAATTAAATGATCTACAGCTTTACGTTTCCAGTGTAGTGTTTAGTGATGTTTACAGTGAGTTTTCGTAGAAATAAAGTGAACCTTACCGCCCGTATGGTAAATAATCTGCTAATAACAAATTCAGTGCTATGTTTACTAATTTTCGTACAAAATGTACACGATGTTGAGTTTTTGGTAGATAATGTGTAAATACGCCACTTTAGGAAACTTATAAGTAAGTGTCATTGATTGTTGGCATATGTTTGAAATGTTTCACCTCTTTAAGGTATCGCTTTTAATATCTTAATGATATAATTTAACAATTTTGTATCTTTACTGAGTATTGCATTAAGTTGACATTATATTCTGAGGGTCGTAAATTACCTTTTGAATAGAACAAAAAACAAAAGAAGACTCGATCAGCTCTTCGTTGGTGTTTGAAAAATAAACAAACAATTAAAGTAATTCATCATCTAAATGTGACTTGTTAAAAACAAAGTAGGTACCAGCTTTAAATGAAACATACAGGCTAGCTCATTTATGAGTCTGCTTCAGTCTATCACAGATCGAAAATATCGAAAATAAAGCAGTGCGGCGAGACTTCGAACAGACTTTGACTGAAAGTTTACCTATTCCGCTTTCTTGCCAAAAAATAACACTATGCAGTTTAATTCGTGGTCAAAAGATTCTTGTACATAAAATTATTCGAACATGGACATGACGCGCACTCGAGCAAGGTCATTGAATAACAAACATGGTTTTACGTTTTATGAAAAGCGGCTTTCAGGCACGCTTCTTCCACAAAAATGGGTTATGAAGTGATTTTATTGTTGTTAAGGTCATTCACCTAAAAAGATATATACGTATAGGTATATTTTATTTTATTCGTTGAATAAGTAATTTTAAGATCCGAGTTTTGTTAGTCTTGCATTTGGTCCAGTGGGTTTTTTATATCCTTATTTGGTAATCGTGTATACCATTTTATTGATGAACGAACCGCAATTAAGTACTTTTTTAAAATAATTAACAAATTAACGCTTTAAAATACGAATAATTCCTAGTGAAATGGTTGTTTAGACTTTCTTCTACGAATGCCGTAAGTACTATAATTATCATATCCCAATTCTACTTATTAAATATTAAAGTCACTTATCTATTTGTTTAGATTTGTACAAAATTTATAGTACGGAGCAATTTAGAACGACATTCGTGTCGCGAATTATCGCGATATGCGTGAATGATGTTGTATAACACCGCTTGTTAGTTTTTTTTGACTTGACAATTACTAATGACTAGGTTGTGTCATCTAGTTTTGGCGGGAATAGGCCTTATGAAGAATGGAGAGATTGGTGGTTGTTTGCGAAGTGAAGGATTACTATGCCTCTATTCAGGTGCGTTAAAACGATATCGTGTTTGACACGTTTAAGAATCGTTTATGTCACAGTCACCATTATTGTATATGACATAAGAGTTATCAAAACGTTGATAATACGGAAACAGCGCCTCTATTCAACTGCGTTATAACGATATCGTTTTTGACGCGTTTAAGAATCGTTTATGTCACAGTCGCCATTATTGTAAATGACATAAGAGTTATCAAAACGTTGAAAATACGGAAACAGGTCAAAACGATATCGTTATAACGCAGTTGAATAGAGGCCCAGATCAAAAACGATATCGTTATTACCTTGTAGAATTCCAGCCCTATTCTGGGGCCTTAGTCAGGAGTGAAGCTACAAAAAAGAAGGAAGGTGTATTATCTGTGGAAGGACCGGCGAGTGCTACGTGTGTGTATTTTGTGTAGGAGTTCATTATAAATAGTATTCCATGATTGAAAAGTGTTTTAAAATGTTGGTACAGTTAATCAAGTTATCAGGATATCGTAAAGGTTATAGGTTAGGTTAGACTTGTGACTACCAAAAAAAAAACTTGGGCATCGAGAAATGTCTGTTGATGAAATTAAAATTCTGCGTACTGATACGTTCGTTGAAAGTTAATTTGAAAAAAATAATAGGTCCCATATGCAATATTAAGTGCTAAGTGGCGACAATTCGGGTTTGTAATTCTCTCTCACTCACTCTCATACGCTCTCATGCCAACCTAACAAACTTTACCCAAACTTGAAAAAAATAAAGAGCTATTGCACTGTAACTGATTATTTATCATTATAAGGATGACTTACTCTCCTAATTGTTTTCGAATTTTTGTACGTTGTTAAAAACAGGAGTATCTTTACTATAAAATATAAGCAGAGTGGATAATTAATGGAAAAAAACTGAACAAAAAAATCTTAATGCTTTTGGTTTCGTCACTCTGGAGGTACACGATGCTGTGGGAGTTCTTCCGTTGCGGTAGACTTACGAGTATATCGGTGTCTAATATTCTAACCGGGGGTAGATTTGACTTCGATTTATAATTTGACACATTCTATACGTGGCAAATATAAAATTTTAACCTGAAGCAATCCGCGCGGTGAATAGTAGGAACGGCCATTAGTTGTTTTGGATTACGATTTTTGTTGATGTTATCAAGATAATCATTTTATTTGGACTTGAGAATTTGAGCAAGGTTGGGCACTTGTTGTTGTTAGTGAATAATTTCTATCAAAAACAATTTTTGGCGTTTATTCGATTCGATATTTCATAAACATATTGTATTTTATTTTCGCTTGTTACCACACGAAATGAAATTGGCAATTCTAGTTTTATTCATTTAATTTTTTAGTTTTTTTTCAGTCTACACACAAGTTTGGATCAACAAATTTAAACTCTTTGTATAAAACTAAGTATATTTTATTAAATTACAAAGATACAAAAAGCAATGGCGAATGTGTTTAAAATATTACTTTCTACATACAAGACTAGACAAGTTGTAGGTATTCTGTGCATAGTCGAGATACATATTTTCCATTTATAACTAAACGGAGTTTAAACGTTTTATCTCCCTCGACCCAGCGATCAGACTCACCAATAGGTCTTCAGAAATAGGTACTATTCCATATCGAGGGGACCAGTCCGCCTTTATCGGCCTCATGCCCATTTTCCTAAGCTTGGACGATTTCTCCTTGTACTTTTTTTGATTTTTGCGGAGCATTTCAAAGAAGTTCTCAGTAACTTCTGGCTCGCACGTCGATTCACGTGTCACAAATTCAACTGATCTGTCCACTGCCCAATAATCTTCTTCTAGCAAACTTTCCGTGTTGTTTGGGATTTTCTTGGGTATGGTGGTCGTGGCGGTGGTGGCAGGTGTGGTGATAGTAGTGGTGGTTGTAGTGGCGGGGGTAGTGGTCGTGGTAGTCATCTTGTCCGGGTGGCACTCGGCTCGTTTTAAGAGCAGTGGGTGTTCGGTTGTTGTGGTTGTACTTGTAGTTGTTGTGGTTGTACTCGTGTTTGCACTCGTGGTTGTACTCGTACTTGTAGGTGCAGTTGCCATTGGTGGTTGGCGTTGCGCTGGCAGGACTATCGGGTAGGGATAAGGCACAAAGACTAAATTCGTCGGGTTCTCGGGGGCCGGTTTGGCCGGTTGGCATTCGTAACATACTTGTTCGCAGCAAGGTTTCGGATCATCACATCGCATACATTCGCATTCGCAGGATTCCATGTATTCGTCTCTACGCCGACTGTAGCTCGTTTCGTATTGTCCGTCGGAGTAGTCGTAGTGTTGGTGGTAATCGCTCGGAGGTTGGTACTGTCCGGGATATTCGTGTTGATAGTGGTTAGGTTGCTGGTAAACGTTTGGAGGTTGCTGAAAATCCATTTTGGACTGCTGATAACCGTCTAAGGCTTGCTGAAAACCGTTTGGAGGTTGCAGTTGGAACTGTCCCAGAGAAAACTCGGGATGATAATTGTTAGGTTGGGGATTACTGTTTGGAGGTTGGAACTGTTCAGCAAAAGGCGGGAAATTAAAAGATGGAAAATTTGCTGTGTTTTGTGGCTGGTTATAATATTGCTGTCTGCTGAGGCAAGGCATTGCAGTGAAGAAAATCTGAAAGTAATAAAACCTGTAATTAGTCAGTAAAAAATAAATAATTTCTCAATGTATCTTGAAATTATGGTGAAGTCTTTGTCTATATTATTATATTAGGGCGCTGCGCTTCACTCCCGCCCGCCTAAGCCTGGAAGCCTACCCAGCTCAAGTCGCTTCTGCTCTGACCCATCTTGTTCGCTCGCTTTGCTCATACGCTACCTGCCATTTACCACTTTTTTGTAATTTTGGCCAATTCGGCCTTTCACAATTTGTATGATATTAAAATCGTGCAAACGCATTTTTATAACATGATTTTTTGAAACATGAGTTTATTTATTTAGTACCAACATATTGAAACTTTGTGTGACATTTACTTAGAATTGAAAAAATAAAGGCATGGTAGTGCAAAATATATAAAATGTGTATTTTTTATTGAAACATCCCAATCTCTTAAATTAGTTTTGCTTATGCGGATATGTATTTGCGTTGAGATAAGTACCATCTAAAAATAGACTGACAGAAAATCATGAAAGTGAATACGTACCAAAACTGTCTTCATGTTTTGTTGTTATGTATTTAAATATAGGTAAAAAAGTGAATAGCGTACGACTGTTCCGTAGAAACGATTTGGCCACTTTGGTCTAGCTTAGACGTAATCTGGGGTATTACGGCTGGGCCTATTGTTCTAAAGTTACCTAAGCCACAGTAAAACCAAACATGTTACGCCAAAAATGAACAAGAGAGCTAAAGCGGGAAAACACAGGAATTTACATGTCAACAGCAATTTGGTTTCGCCGAGTAGCCCCTGTGCTGGAACACGCGCCAAGCTTCAAACCTGTATTAAAATATGTTTACACAGCGTCTGTGATGGTGCCATATCACGTAACTTACAAAAATAAGGATCGAAAAGCACTTTACCTACTTGAAGTCAGCAAGGTGAATTTAGCTATTTATTGAATTGGTTATATTCGCACTTTAGCACGATCACAGACGATAGAATGTTATTACTTCGGACATGTTAGTCTTCCATTTTATTTTTGGGTTGTAAAATTAAAGATCTAGACACGCGGCAGCGTGTCCAGCCAAGTTCACGCCAAAAGGAACTGGCGAGCAGCAGCCGTGTGTTATTTACACGAACCGTTTGGAGCCACTTTTGACCCCTCAATAACTCCAAATCCATTTAACATAGAAACTTGACATTTGATATGTGTAATAAGACCTTTTAGATCAACTAAAACCCCAAATTTCATAAATATAGGTTAAGCGGTTATTGAGATATTAACGTCCGAAAATGGGCATTTATTCCACTGACTGACTCACTGACTGACTAGTAATCAAAAACCTAACCCACTTCCAGGTGACCTAGAAAGGTGAAACCTGGCATCCAAGTGGGTATTTGTGTGTATACAAATAAAAGAGTCTGAAAACATTGATTTTTAAGTTTTATTATTATTATTATTATTTATGCTTGTTACTTCAGAACTCCGTTATTTACTAACCGATTTGGAAAAATATTCTTTTGTTTGAAAGGGTATACTTCCGGAGTGGTTTCATCATCATCAGGTCCAAATCTGATGATGGAGTCCGGGAGAAATCGAGGGAACTCTTCAAATATTTTAGGTACACTTATAGATCACTCCTGAAAAGCTCCATTTGGTGAAGTAGAATGATGATGAATGTTGATCTAGATCTGGTATTTAAAGTCAAATAGGTCGTTTTTATTATTAAAAAAAGCCGTGGTAGCCCAGTCGGTTTGAAATGACAGTCTTTGTATGGGCTGACAGTTGGCATCGGAATCATAGCTAAGTACCTATCACATTCATACAACAACTGTTATTTCAATCCGATGGCGATAGCGAGCAGAGTTAGACAGTAAGCCTACGGGGCAGATGGCAGATATTTTTATGATAAATACGAATATTTGCTCTCGGGTCTTTAGTGTGTATTTATCTATATAGGTAAGTATATAAGTATGTTTATCCGTTGTCTAGTACCCATAGTACAGGCTTTGCCTAGTTTAGGACTAGGTCAATTGGTGACAATTGTCCCGTGATATTATTATTTGTAGTAATATTATTATTACAATTCCTATAATAAGTAGGTACGTAGGTTTAGTATAGTATAGGCAATAGTTTAAATAAATAATAATTGTATTTTTTAGTAAGTAGGTAAGTTAAGTATAGTTAAAAGTAAGTAGGTGTATATACCTACTTAACTCTGAGTTTGAGAACTTGTCGATAGTAGCAAATAGTTTTATCTTTTTATTACGTAGGTAGGTTTAGGTATTGTACAATGAGTCGTACAATAGAATTACGGGTGGGTGACACTCACCTTACACCAAATTATTCCAATGCCTCCCGATGGAAGCTGCTTATTCCATTCGAGGAGAGCCAAGTTCAATACAAAAATTATTCTCTGCTGTGGGCTTGGCAATGCAATTGTTTTATATTTATAAAGTCTACTTTTAGTTTTGACTTTGTCCTTTTAAAAGTACCCACGGCGTTACGAGGGTATGTACTTACCTACAAAAAGTAATGATATCCCACCAAAAACATAAATGTAAAAAAGGAGAGCCAAGTTCAATACAAAAATTATTCTCTGCTGTGGGCTTCGCCGCAAAAAGAATGTAGATCTGAGATTGAGTGCCAAGTTCTATGCAAAATCCAAATATGTAGTCTAAGGGCTGACTTGGCTGGTTTTCCCATACGAATTATATAGCCTTCGCATGTTCTAAACCTGTTACCTTTCGGTTCTTATTTTATTATTCCGAAAATTTGGCTTGCTGGTAGAAACTACCCATCGAACACAAGGCTCTTCCATGACTGTGTAAAAGTAGGTACTTTATAATAATTCGTATGGGAAAACCAGCCAAGTCAGCCCTTAGACTACATATTTGGATTTTGCATAGAACTTGGCACTCAATCTCAGATCTACATTCTTTTTGCGGCGAAGCCCACAGCAGAGAATAATTTTTGTATTGAACTTGGCTCTCCTTTTTTACATTTATGTTTTTGGTGGGATAAGAATTAAGCGTATCAGCTAATATTAACCGGCGAGTTCAAGTTGTCCCGTCTGAGCGTAAAGAACACATTTCAGAGCGTGCAATCTCAATTAGGTAGCTTACGTAATTCAAGCAGTTCGAATTAATAACGGTACAATCTTATGGCAACGATAGTAATTGTTTCTTTGAAGTCGTTATGTGGGTTATTCCGTCACTGACCCTAACAAAGTTATGCTAGTGCACTAGGGTCTGTTTAGATCGTCACTATTTCTCAATTACATTGCTATTACATATTCTGTGCCTTTAACCTACTTTGAAGCAGCAGTGTTTGCACTTGGCTGTTCGTTCCTGTGTTTAGTTTTGTTAAGTTTTTTCGTCCTTTGTTTTATTTATGGACAACTAGCTTTCTACTGCGATTTGCCCGCGAAAACCACAATTGGGATTTTTTTGTAATTTCAGGATAAAAAATATTTTTATTATAATTTTCATATCGTTCTGGTTTAGGCATGGAACCGTAAAGATGTAATACACAAACACGCTTTGGCATAAATGGCATTATTGTGAGATATAACGACAATGTAATATGCTTTAACTATACACGTTCTCAAGGAATCAAAAATATCTAAACGCCACTATGCCACTGATAATAAGGTGAATACATATATTTTTATTTTATTTGGCTAGATAGCAGCTCGATACTGTAATAAATTACTTAAATCAAAATGTCATCATATTTTATTTTATAATTAAGTTTTTTATTTAATAAAACAAATCCTGTCTTTTTTTCTACCGTTCTATTTTACTGAACCAATCCCCTACACAAATAAATAAATATTGTTTTACTAAACAAATACAATTCAAACTAGCCACTGTTCCCTATTGCCTACAGTTTATTTTCCAACTGCGCCATTGATCGACTCCCGCGCACGCGGGGCGGGCCGAAGGTGGCCGGGTCACGACCTCAAGGAGTCGACTCCTGAAATACACTAGACATGGAACCACGCCAAAACACTACAGCGCACGTAATACGCGGCGGGTTGTCATATGAAATAGTTATTTAAGTACTTACAACAATGAGATGTGGGTGGTACTTTATTTGGATGTTTAATTTAGGGCCTTGATGAGATAATATTTTTGATGGGCATATAATTATTTCATATTGTTTCTTGGATTCTTTATTTTCTATGTTAAGGGGAAGGCACGCGAGCACTCAGGCCACCTGATGGTAAGTGGGATCTGAGACCCATAGACATTTGAATTCTCAGGACTACAATCTCAAGACTGCAATCCTAAGACTTCAAATGCGTTGCCAACACTGAAAGCTAAGATGGAATGCCTCTATGCTAGTAATACTACCAGTTGTCTTATCCACACTCCGGAACACAACAATGCGAACACTGCTGCCTGGCGGTAGGTTAATCGACAGCGATCCGGACGGACCTCGCACAGGGTACCTACTACCATTACTGTCTATCTTAGTTTCGTTCTCATTTTCTACTAGCGGTTTCCCGTGACTCCATCCGCTCCATAGAACTCGTTTATCGTTATTCCCTCAGGAACCATATATTTTTCGGGATAAAAAGTATCCTTTGTCCTTTCCCGGGAATCAAACTATCCCAATACTAAATTTCATCTAAATCGGTTCAGTGGTTTATTCGTGAAAGCGTAACAAACAGAGAGACAGAGTTACTTTCACATTTATAATACTTATTATTATAGATTCTTTGGAAAATGAACAGCAAATCATCGCAATATACTCGTATATAAATCATATATCCTTGTTAGGATTCCGTAGTCTTCTTTCAGTAAATTTCTCAATCTACAGTGTTTTAAGGTATTTTCCCTCGATGTGGCAAAGTTGTGGGATACATTAGTGTGTCGATTCCAATCGATTTTTAACAAATTTTCAGGCGTTATCAATCAGTCTAGCCCAGCTGGTGATCCTGTGAAGTTTGGCAGCCATCAGATCTACAGTTTTTGTTTTGGTTTTTAGTGGCTGGATGTTAGTTGTCTCAAAAATGTCTTTGAGTACGGCGGTAACTCCTCAATACCCTTGCGTCCTAGCGTCAGCGCGGGCGCAGGGCGCCGGGTCACGACCTCGCGCCGGAATTAGCTCCCAGCAGGTGCCCGCCAACTGCCGACTTTGTCGTTTGAGTAGCTTCAGCTATGCGAGTTATGACGGGAGTCAACTGACGTCAAAGAATTTTGTCAGTCAACTAAATTGCCAGTGATTGATACTTGAAATTATTAGATTAGAAAGAGATGTATTAAATTTATTTTACAAAAGAGTAAATATTCACGGCTGCGGGACTTAGTGCTAATATAATGATACTGCCTGTCTTAGACCCGTAATTTGTTGTCATGTAAAATTAGCTTCCTTTGCAATTTATTTAGTTAGTTTAATTAGGTAATCTGTAAATTAATTTTAATGCCTTAAATTGAGTTGTCGATCGAAACGAATTGGCGATCTGGGGGGGGGGGGGGGGGTTATTATGAGAGAAAAGTACAGAGCTATGTAGCTGCTATGGCTCTGTCCTTTACGCTCACCGTAAAATTAACTGTATAGCCATGTCATAATAATCCCTTGTGGCCGGTTTCACGAAGCTACAAGTTACAAATTACGAGTGGAACTCTCTTTCTAGCAAAAGGAGTTAGAAAGAGACTTCCGCTTGTAATTTGTGTAGCTTTCTGAAACTGGCCTCTGCTGTTAATGGGAGGCGGTAATCACTTTCCATCAATCTCGTCAGCCTCCACTAATTTAAAAATATAGTTTATCACAGTTTGAGGTAATGGTGCCCGCGTCGTGTTTCCACGCGTTTTCCCTTTGTCGCGGCGTCCTCGCTATCGCAGCGTTATCGTTATCAGTAGACGCGCCGTGACCGGTCGCATGTCTGACACGGCGAACTGTTTGTTACAATAATATGTGTTTTCATAACCTGGGCTCAATTTGATGCTGAACTTAGTAGTTTTTAGGGTTCCGTAGTCAACAAGGAACCCTTGTAGTTTCACCATGTCCGTCTGTACGCGGTTTAGTTTAGAGACTATTACTAGTACAACGCTGTAATTTGACATGTATAACGCCGACAAAGTTGTAAAACATAATCCTGAAAATATATTTTTTGTCGGTACTTCCCATAGAAGTAAAGCACGACACTGAGTGAGGTATCATTAGATACCTACCTCTTAAAAACATTATCTACTTACATGTTATTATACATTTCTAGATGTGGGTAACCGTTTAGGAAATATTGAGCTCGAAAAGTGTAAATACATGACTCATTCGTCAAAAAGTTGGTATATATTATGTTAAACACATGTTAGCCTAGTTGGTAGTGACCCTGCCCAGAAAGCTAGCGGTTCCAGGTTCGATTCCCGCTAAAGGCAAATGCATGTGTGATTAGCGCAAGTTTTAATTGTTTTCGTACTACATCTTGAATTAATGCGAAACTTTCGATGGATGGATGTTCGTTACTAAATCACACCGGAACTGTGGAACGGATCTAGATGGTATTTGGCACAGGGATACATTTTAGTATGGTATAGGAAATAAGCTACTTTTTGTCTCGAAAAATTGAACGGTTCCTGGGGGAACAGCGATAAACGACTTTTACGCGGACGGAGTCGAGGGAAACAACTAGTTTCTCTACAAAACTATGTTTATTCATGCCTAGCTAGTTTTGTGTTTAGCTCGAATAGTGTGACGTTGTCATGTGGCGTCAAAAAAATCGCACCTTTTGAAATTTTGACATAAAGCAGATATAAACCATATTTCATCTAAGACAAGGTAAGGCCTCTTTTGAAAATTTCAAAAGGTACGCTTTTTTTGACGCCGTGTGTATATAATGCATGAATTGAATATTAGTAATTGCCGGTACAGTATTGGCATTATCGTTAGCGAGCCCACAGTTCAGCCGATGACATCGTTCCCACTCAAGTGCCGCAGAAGGTTAAGAGCCCCTTATCGCCGTTATCAGCCCGTACCCAGGTGCCGCCCCATTTGTACGTTTGACCTGACACCAGTTATCAGTCGCCTGCTGTGATAACAACTGACTTGTCGCGGAGTACCTGTTCATTCTAACCTTTTTACCTATTATTTTTAAATTTCGAAGTGCTTTAGTGTTCTTGTTTCGAAGTGCGTTTTGGTTTGGTAAGGGTTTTGATTTGTTGAGTGATTGCGTCATGTTTTACGTACTTATTAGTTTGATTTTATTGAATATGGCATTCGATATAAATAAATGTATACGTTTAATTTTAATTATTTCAAAAATTTATATCGTTTCATACTTTAAATGTCTGATATTTGCAATAAGCGCAAAGGTCACAGAAGTTTATATTATATTATAAACTCTAGATAGTATAACTAGTGTAACCCGCGACTTTGTCTACGTAGAATTTATTTAATAATGGCACCTCTAAATTACTAACGATAACATTGTGAATTTCAAGTTTGTGTATTTACCATCTCATTCATAAACGCACAATAGCTAAATTCTGGGGACCTAGTGAAAAAGGGTATAAGTCAATTTAACTCGTAATAAAAAAGGGTATATGCCTAAACGGAGTATACTAGACTTAAACCCTTTTTCACTTCATCGTCAGAAGACTTATACCCTTTTTCACTAGGACCCCAGAATTATGCTTTGTCCTTATCTGTCATTGTGACATTTGCATCTGACAGAAAGTGACAAAGCATACTTTAAATTAAAATAGGTTTATATGAATGAAGATTATTATTTATATACATGAATAAAGGGATTAGTAGTTGGTAACGGTAAAAAGGTACCATATCTGTAAATCAATCAGGAATTCATTTGATAATTTTACATTGTATAATGTACCCGGGCTATTTACCTACTTACTATCGGTAAATACCCGTATTGATAATTCACAGCTAACAAAATAATGATTCAGAACTAAATTAACTCACACATGTCACGGTAACCGCGTTACATTCGATGTCAGTTGCGTTTGTAAACTGAACAGGGCTGGGATTCTACACGGTAATAACGATATCGTATATGACCTGTTTCCGTATTGTCAACGTTTTGATAACTCTTATGTCATTAACAATAATGGCGACTGTGACATAAACAATTCTAAAACATGTCAAACGCGATATCGTTAAAACAGCCCAGCCCAGGGCCTCTATTCAACTGCGTTTTAACGATATTGCGTTTGACGTTTTTTAAAATCGTTTATGTCACAGTCTCCATTATTGTGCCCCACATGTTTTCGCGGGTTTCATGTAAACTAAAGTGTTTTACTGCAATGGAATTTAGCTTGCTGCTTACAATAGCAAATAAAGTTCATACTAAGATTTATTTAATCACATCGTCAGTGATACTGGTACAACGCGTAACAAACAATTTAAATAGTTAGCAAAATACACCTTAGCAAGTAAGCCAGTAAGGTAAATTTTGCAACTTAGTGATTTTGTTAGTTATTCAGTATTTTAGTACCCCGTGTGGTTGCCGGGTTAGAATAGTGCCACTTCATGTCTTTCCGTGGATGTCGTGAGAGGCGACTAAGGGAATAAAGGCTTGTAGTACTGTTAGGCGGTGGGCTTGCAACCTGTCACTAATACACTGGTAAACATCTTAGCCTGACTATGCAAAATGTGGTTACAGAATTATCAACAAGTTTAGAGTTGTTGGTATTCTGTTGCTCTGCCTACCCCACTCTGGGAATAAAGGCGTGACGTTATGTATGTCAGTATTGCAGAATCACTGACAACATACCATTTAGGTTTTTGAATTCTGGGCCCATTTAACACACGGTCCTTTATGCCAGCAATTCAGATATACTTTGTTGAGTGCATTCAGCTTCATTATTGTACGACTCCATTCAGAAACTTTAAATGTGACGATCAATTTTGCCTACCTTTCATCCATTTCACATCACATCTCACATTTACTTTAATTTCAATGGGAGATACATCTTAATACCGACGACCTTAGCACAATGATGAAGCGCCTTGGAACCATTCCTATAAAAGCAAAGCATTGTTTTGTCTGTTTGTCGCCCATCGATCAGTAGAATCGTAATTGTCTGAAAAGAAGACTTTAAAAACAAGCGTATCTGTTATAAAACTTCTGCTGGAATGCAACCTTATGCATAGTTGCAGACGGTTGATTTTGCCAAGAGTTTGAAGTCGAAGATGTATCTTTTTTACTTATGATTGCAGAATATCTATCACTCGTGTGTAATACGTTATCAGTTGGCACAACACTTGCGCAGGCTTTATGAGGGGTGTCTAAACAACGTGTTGTATTGAAGTGACGTAATTAAGGCTTACTGTCCACTGGAAATTGCATTTTTTTACCAGGATGCTTTTGTGTGATCAAATGCCTGCCCTTTGTCTCTCAATTAGTTGTGATACAGTTATTAAATAATGATCTTGTTGGGAATATTTTCATTTATGATCTTTTATACGACCATGTTGAGTGTATATACGCAGTCTTCGTCTTTCAGGCTTAGTTAACTACATAAGAAGGTGCGGCAGCATCAAAAGGTTTACGTTTTAAGACTTAAATTGAATAAACGTCATTAAACGCATGAAATACGTGCTGTTTGCCTAATGCATTAAGGTCGTGACAATCCCTTCTAATCTTATCAATGAAATCGGTTGATAGATATACCTACAAAAAACATTGAACTTCTATTGTGTGGCTTAAGTAACATAAATAATTGCTTAATATCAATCTACAATAATTTTGTCAATATTTGTATTAAACTGTCCCGTCACTTTATGACTTACTCATATTGTATTATTAGATAATGCACAGTGTTTAAATAAGTGAAGTAAATATTTGCTGAAACTTTATTCACTAAATAAAAATAATAGAATGAAAGACAAACTAAACTACTGCGTTCGATCCAAATTCAGATCCGAAATGTTGTTTCCGTATCCGAGGAGGCCGTTTATTTGAACGACTGGTTGCGTACCTAGTTAGATGACCATTTGGACTTCCGCGTCTTTTTGGAAACGCTTTCCTCAAATCCGAATCGTTACACAGAACTCGAGTGAGGTAGTATTTACATGGGGCGATATTTACCAACAGTGGCCAAATTATTATATGTAGATGGTTTTATCTTTATTTAAAAGGCCGTAGAAAAGTAACCATAGTAAAAATACCTTTGGTCCAACGCTTGTTTTTTGATAACTTTCTTGATTTCATATTTTATTGCATAAAAATCACCTGCTACTTACAAACTATTTACATACAAATAGGCAAGTTAATCATACGAAACCCTGTTGGCCACGGCAATAGTAGGTAGAGGGAGAGACTGACGTTTACATAGCTTTACAGTAGTAGCATTTTCGTATCAAATATTTTTTCATCTCTTAAAATACTTTTGAAGTTTATTATATGAGAAGAAAACAGACAAATAACTTATAACTTCATAATAAATAGTGATTCCCATATCGACGTTTGTAGAAAAAAAAACAATTGCATTGTTCTTTGGGTACTTACTTTGTTCAGGCATTAAAAATAGACTTTTTATGTGTATTATAAAACTGACATGCGTTAAGGTCAATAAATTTCTCTTACATAAGAAAATAACACCTACAAGACATTCGATTTATTAGTTATTTAATACACGAAAATACAAAAGTTGGGTTACTGTCCCTAATAATATGGCTTCCCACAGTAATTCCATGTGTATGAAGTCGCGGAAGCCTTATAACTCACTTTTAATACATAATAATACATTAGATAAAGGTACGAGTACATACGCAGCCGTGAGTTTTATCACTAACAATAAAAACTAAAAAATGTCTGAAGGAGTCTTAAAAACCAATAACAACCAAGACAATAAAATGGATGCGAACGATTATTACAACACTAGTGCCAAGTGCCGTGATGAAAGTGTCGGTGATGAGAAATGTGCAGTGAAAGTTGAAGCTGACGATGGTGAAGTTAAAGCTGTCAGTCAGAGGGAAAACCGGCTGACGAACATCATCGAGCAGCTGAGGAGCCAGAGTGAGTTGAAAGGTAAGTGAAATAATACTATTCTATTATCGATTGTCAATATTCTGATTTGAATTCAAGACATTTTTAGGATACCTTTCCCAAAGGGTGCTAAAGAGACCATATCACCTAAGCCTTTGCTACCCATATGTCTGTCTGACTGTCAGTGGGCTGTAGTTGATGAACGGCAAAAGCTAGACACTTGAAAGCTGCAGAGTGTGTATTACTGTAACCGCTAACACAAGGTAATAAAAAAATTAAGTTAAAAACTCAAGGGGTTCTCCATACATAAACATGTTTCTATAGGCGTTTTTTGCTTGACCTTAACAATCGCTGTATCTCTTAAACTGTAATGGGTAGTCACGGGCGTTTTTAAAAAAAATACCCGTTGTTAAGGACTAAAATTAACAGCGGTAACTTTTCCATTACATCATAAAAATTAACAATTAGTGCTTTAAGAGAAATAGTGGCTTCCAGACAAAACTCCTGTAGCAAGTTCAATCATATTGCTAACAGGTGAGGTTTGAATTTGCTATGCTTATTTAATTTGAAATACCGCCTATTGAGGGCAGTATATAAATATATGACTAATTTTCGTGACGTAATGGAAAAATTACCGTTGTTAATTTTAATCCTTAAATATAGGGGAAAAACACCCACATACATTAAATAAAAAAAAAATGTAATTAATATTGCCGCTACAATAATAAATAATAAAAAAAGAATATGAAAGGGGTTATTCAAGAATACAACAATGTTATGCGAGTCCGACTCGCACTTGGAAGGTTTTCATAAATTAACGGAACCATGCAATGTCAATTCGTGGATTACTACAAGGTTTACGTGTATAAGATATATGTACAATACCCGCCGGTGCGTTTATATTTCTGGGTGCATTTGAGCCGGTGTTGTGTCGAACAGTAGTAGAATTTATAGGTACGGTCGGCGTTGTAAATAGCTGCACACTTATTCACCTTATCGCTTTAATGCTTATGAGAGATTAGTGCACCAGTTCAAACATGACGTTAAAGTGACAAAGTACTTAAGTGTGCAGCTACTTTTAAGGGCCACCATACTTTCTGGGTAAGCTCTCTCCATCTTCGACTTTGTTCTGATTCTTTGGTCTCGACGAGGGTCAAGCAAACCTGTCTAATATTTAAAATAAAATAATGGCGCTAGCTCATCAAAGTCTCTTTCTAAATAAGTTAGTCTAATTGTTTTTTGATGTGCGTGTTTTGTTTTGTGTATCGTTGTTAATATAACGGTTAACCAAACGACTTTGATTAAGGTAATATAGAAAACCTTTCTAAAGCTTTCATTACCTTCACTTTAACTGAGCAGATAGCCGCGTAGCGTTAAGTAGTTAAGGGTGATCAGGTTAAGTAGTTAAGGGTGATCAGGTTAAGTAGTTAAGGGTGATCAGGTTAAGTAGTTAAGGGTGATCAGGTTAAGTAGTTAAGGGTGATCAGGTTAAGTAGTTAAGGGTGATCAGGTTAAGTAGTTAAGGGTGATGAGGTTAAGTAGTTAAGGGTGATCAGGTTAAGTAGTTAAGGGTGATCACGACAAGTAGTTAAGGGTGATCAGGTTAAGTAGTTAGAATCAAAAGCTTTCAATTCAGAGCCTATATTCGATGGTGTCTAAGCCGAACGTATATTTATTTATTTAATACGGGACACAATCAGAGGACTTTAAAGTGGGCTTATTAATTAAATTTAACTTAGATTAACATAATTTAATTACAGGTGAACACATGTTTACAAAATTATTATTTTTCTTAAGGACGGCACACAATTAGATTTAAGGTTACATATAAAACATTTATAATGGTCTATGCATTTATAAAATAATTCTATTGATTAAATATCAAAGTCTATTAGTATATTAGTATATAAATAAGATTAAAATAGCAATTCGATACATTATACATATAAAACACAAATTAAAAATAAATAAATACAATACACATTATAAATAAGAAAGATCGTTTTCTGTATGAGAACATGAAAGTTATACTAAATAAAATAAATATATATATGGTAAATTCTTAAACAATGCTCTAGGCTTGTACTTTGGGTAGGTACACTTCTTACTAGATAATGACATAGATACTTATTAAAACACCTAAGAGTTAGGACCTAATATTTTGTTGCCCTTAGATAACCGGGTCGAATGCCCGCGAAAATATCGCAAAAACGTTAGTGATTTTTGAAAACTGACACAATGAATAGGATTGACATAAGCTAAAGATCAATGGCACTAGCCGCCTATGTTAATCTATTTATTCGATTTTCGAATGTCGCTAACGTTGGCGTTATGCGTCTTGTTTCGGTTAAGATGCAAGCGAAGTTTTAAAATCTTTTACCAAGAAGACCTATAAAATATAGAGGATTTCAATATACTTTCTAACACATGTCATGTTTGATGTTATCGTCATTTGTAACTAACAAATTAACAAGCAATCTAATAATAAAATATAATAGAATAACTTTATTTCAGACAACAAGGCCCATATAAACAATTGCCTTATACTCGTATACATAACATCATAAAACTTAAAATTAACACAACTATTAAAATACTTCCGCTAGCTGACGGCTACGAAATCGCCGAAAAACGCTAGCCTAGTTGGTAGTGACCCTGCCTTCGAAGCTGGGGGCCCTGGATTCAAATCCCGGTAAGGGCAGATATTTGTGTGATCAGTTCGAGTTTTTGTTCCTGAGTCTTGGATGTTTTCTATACATTTAAGTATATATTTCTCTATATAAGTAAGTTTATCGTTGTCTAGTACCCATAGTACAAGCCTAGAGCTTGGGGCTAGTTTGGAATTGTGTGAAATTGTCCTATGATATTTATTTATAAAACTCCTTGACCAGAATTCCTCCTTTAAAAAGGTGGATAGATCATTGGTGTCTTCACAAAGGACTTAAAATTAACCTTGTGGCGGGGCTCCAACCACTCGACCCTCCTAACGGTTAAGAGGCTGACTCCGGTCTGTAAAATCTTGAAAGACGTTTTTAATCTACTTCTAATTAATTGACTTGAAATTTTGCATACTTGTGCCGTTCCGACGACAGTGTAATAATATAATACCGTCGAGCTAGTATGATGATGGGGACGGAAGGTGGCCGTAGGAACTCCTCAATAGTTCTCGGTACGTTCGTGGAGTTTGGACTTAGGTATGTGATTAGACTTTTGATAGTGAGTTTATTATAAGCGTTCAGTCAGCGATAAATTATTAGGTATGTTATTATGTTATTAAAAATGACTTCTTCCAAAAAGTTTTTAATGGTTGAATGTAATATAGGCTGAACATCTACCAAACCTACATGGTTGAGCTCAGCGTCTCTATGCCCCGAGACAACGACAGCATAAATCTGTAACACCGTGAACCGTATCGCACCTCCGATGTTATCAGACGCATGCAAATCGCTGAGTAGACGCATAAAAGTAATTACGGAAGACAAAGGGCACGCGCACAATTAGCCGTTCTCACTCCGCGCAGACCAACAATAGCGAGATGGGAGATACCATATCGCGATCGCGTTTCTGCTCTGAATTAGTTTGTTTAGAAGACGGTTGGTTTTGTGAATTGTTTGGGGTTTAAGCACAAGTGACAGCTGGTCGGTTTTAATTGTGAGGCAACGGATTCTTCTATGTAGTTTTGTTTGAATACATATTCGGATGTTTTGCTAGTTAGACTGAGATTCTTGGCACACATTATCACTAGTTAATATTGAACTTGCAGTTGCTTCGGCAAGTCTGTGTACGGCGCGAACTGAGTTTAGTCCGTTGATATTTATTTATTAAACCGCGGGAAGTCCCGTAGATTTCGATTATCGTTATTTAATGGGGAATTTTTAAATTTTCCGGGATGAAAAGTAGCATTTGTGATAATCCAGGGTACAAACTATCTCCTTTTCAAAATGGGACGTGGAAGAGTAAAAAACACAAATTTTCTCATTGATAACATTAGTAGGATTTATTCAAATGTTGTATATTTTTTATAGAGTTTTAAGTAAAAACAGCTCTATATAGGTATAGAGCATAGAATAGTAGAGCATAGACGTCTCTTTAACTAGTGGCAGGGGTTAATGGGCGGCGCGTGTCGGTTGCAGTTTTACTTGCGCGGGCGCATTCTACGGTTACAGCCGCGCAGAGAATAATACACCGTGTTTTTTTACCTGTAAGGTGCAATTTGAACTGTTCAGGTATTTTACTAGGATCCGGTAGTGGATTAGAGACCAATAAAAAGATACGCGGTATCTTTGTTAGAAAATATTTTCATAGGGTTTGGTATAAAATTCAGGGCCTCTATTCACTACTACATCCAAATCGGTTGTGGTTGGTGGTGCAAAGGTTTTCAGTGACTGGGCTACTACGGACTTACATAAGCGTAGAAGAATACTGTATCAACTTTATGAGGAACGGAGGTATAACGCGAGTGAGGAGTTTAAGGAACATGTCAAACAGTATTCTAAGCAATTCAAGATAGAGTGCCGTATAACTAAGCGAAATTTTTTAAGTAACAAAATCTTGAATAGTTCTGATGTTATTAAAACGACCTGGAAAATAAATAATGAAGAAACAGGTCGCCGAAAAAAGAACATTAACGACTATCGTTTAAAAGTAGATGGTAAAATAATAGATTCCAATCCAGATATCGCAATTGAATTTGAAAAGTTTTTTACCGATATACCAGTGTCCACGACTAAGTGCTTGAACTCTTCGCCTGCGTCTGCCATTGTACTTTTAGAAGATAGCGTGCCTGAATGCAGTATATACTTTGAATTCAAGCGCGTTACTGCCTTGGATGTAATTAAGGCATTCAACTCAATCAATATAAAGAAAACCAGTGACCTTTGGGGAGTGTCGGTCCATGTACTCAAATCCTTAATTGAAGTCATAGCATCTGACTTAATGGTCGTATTTAATCACTGTGTTGATTGTGGTGAGTTTCCTGATCTTATGAAACATAGTAAGATAATTCCATTATTCAAAACGGGTAGTTCTTTTGACCCCACAAATTTTAGACCAATATCCATACTACCCACTTTCAGTAAAATATTTGAGAAATTGATTTTGTCACAGTTAGCGGAACATTTTCGGTATAATAATTTATTACACAATAAACAATTTGGTTTTACTCGGGGTCGCTCGACAACCGAAGCTGGTGTTGAGTTGTTTAAAAACATTTTTAATGCCTGGGAAGGGTCACAGGATGCTTTAGGTATCTTTTGTGATTTGTCCAAGGCCTTCGATTGCGTTAACCATGACACATTGATCAGGAAACTACACCACTATGGAGTTAGAGGTACTGCGCTAAACTTAATAAAAACGTACCTACTTATACGAGAGAATACAAAGGGTAGACGTGAATGGAGTACGATCACCTGGGTCATTGGTCTCAATGGGCGTACCACAGGGCTCAATATTGGGTCCATTTTTATTCCTCATCTACATAAATGACTTACCTTACCTTATAAAGGACAACCATGATATAGTATTGTTTGCTGATGATACGTCACTTGTGTTCAAAGTTAAACGACAACAGCAGTTTAATGTCGATGTAAACAATGCTATATCAAAAGTAGTCGATTGGTTTAGTGTTAATAATTTATTACTGAATGAAAAAAAGACGAAATGCATAAAGTTCATGACTACTAATGTGAAAAATAGTCAAACTACTGTAACTATTAAAAATGACAAACTAGACCTAGTTAATGATACAGTGTTTCTTGGTATAACGTTAGACTCCAAGCTCCAATGGGGTCCTCATCTTGCTGGATTGGCGGGTAGACTTAGTTTAGCAGTTTTTGCAGTTAATAAGATTCGGCAATTAATAGACTTAGATACCGCTCGATTAGTTTATTTTAGTTACTTCCATAGTATTATGTCATATGGTATTTTTCTGTGGGGTAGTGCTGCTGATGTAAATAGCATCTTTGTTCTGCAGAAGAGGGCTATTCGTGCTGTCTACAAGATGGGCCAGAGAGACTCGCTTAGAGATAAGTTTAAAGAAATTAATATATTGACCATGCACAGTCAATACATTTATGAAAACATTATTTATGTTCATAAAAACATCGCTAAATTTAGAAAGAACTGTGACATACATAATGTTAATACCAGAAATAAATATAAGCTCGCAGTGCCCTTCACGCGGCTCCATAAAATAAAAAACTCTTTTATGGGTAATTGTATCAGGTTCTATAATAAGCTCCCAAGTAATGTTACTGAACTATCAGTAAATAAATTTAAGAGTTACGTTAAGCGTAAACTAATTTCTAAAGCATATTATAGTATTAAAGACTATATTAATGATAACAATGCTTGGGACTGAATTGCTTGTAATAAAATGTTTAGTCCTTACGACAAAAGGTTGCGAACGTCGAAAAAAAAAGACATCCGACAGAGTTTCTTACAGGTTCTTCTCTGATCGGTCGCGATTTGAACCTGCAGTCAATTTAGGCTAAGTCGCTACTATGACGTTTCAAAAGAGTTTATTATTTGTAAACCTACTTGAATAAAGATTATTCTGATTCTGATTCTGATTCTGATTCTAATGGGCTTAAACGATATTGCCTATGACGTGTTTCCGTATTGTCAACGTTTTGATAACTCATATTAACTTGACAGTAATGACAGCCAAGTTAAATACAATACCAAAAAACGTCAAAGGCAAATACCGTTTTAACCTAGTGGAGTAAAGGCCCAGAATGTATTCGTAGCTACGAGATCAGGGAATGTGTACTCCTATGAGCTCCTATGGATGCCTCTCCTTCTTCTTCTTAAATAATAACTTCACTTTTCTTCTGTTATCACATTTATTTATCATTAGGTTTCAGGGCTCCACGTGGACATAATACGACTGACCATCAAACATAAAAACAAACCTCGATTCGTATTCAAAATATTGCTGACACACTAATCAGCCCACATGACTTAAGATGCAATTATTCCTATTTTTAGTTAAGGAAGCTAGGTGCACCGTAAAATAGTATCTTTGAAAAGTAATTACTGACATAAAGAAGGATTTATAATGCTGTGTTTTTTTATTCTCGTCAAGTTTTGGAGCACCCATCATTTTATTTTTTTACTTTAACTGCCTTGCACATCTTTGGTTGAAACAAAGCCTTAATACACAGTTGGCACTTACAATTTTTTCTGGAAAATATTAGATATCAAGATAAATTTTTGTAATCGGTCATTGAGTGTATATCTGAGCCAACTATGTTGGAAATTGCTAGATAGCGAAGGCAACATATTTTTTTGAAAATTATTCGATATCAGGCTATGTTTTGTAAATAGTCAGAAAGCGTTATTTTGTCTTACTTTACATATGTATAATACAAACCACCAAAATATTAAACCGGAAGTTGCTAGAAAAAAGTAAAAAGAGCTGGATTTTTCAGGAAAAATGCTAGAACTATTTTATTGTGAAAATGTATTGTTTGACATCAGACACAATGACCGGAATAAAAATCCAATAATAACGTAGGTACACGGTCTACACGGAAACATTAAAATAATTAACAGAAATGCGCTAATTGTTTTCATAGTAAAAATTATCTTCAATTATTCTGTTCATTTTCTGTTGGATTCAGTTTAATATATGACAAGAAGCGTTTATAACATTAGCATACCAAAACTATAACCGATATGATTTTATTTACTTACTTGACTTATGCAATTAATTTCAAATCAATATTTTTGTGACAAAATAAGTGGACTTTATAAGTACGTTATTCTAGATATTTCCAAAGTAAATAATACTAACAGTATTATTGCTTAATTTTTACGAAATTAAAACAGGTTATTTTTTTTTATTGTCGCGGTATAGATTGAGGTGGATTTATACAAGTATGGGTATGAAATTGCCAAACTATTTTTTGACATAGTAAAATTACTGTTTTAGATATATTGTTAAGTCTCCATACAAAGAAATCGTAACTTTCCTGGGGTAAGAATAAAGTGAGAGATGTTCCCCGAAGATGGGTGTGTTTTTTAACAACAATGCTAAAACTATTTTTATGATGAAAATGCACTTAAAATGAAATAGGACGTAAACAAAATCCAAAAATCAATAATTAACTAAAGTTGTTGAATGTTTTCATAGCCAGACCTATTTTTAATGACTTTTTTTAAATGGATGGTGTAATAGGGAACAGTATATATTTTTTACTTACGCTCTTTTGAAAGTGCTATGAAGAGAGGAATAACTGTATACGCGAGATAATTGTCGTGTAATTTTTTTCATAACACATGAAGCTTTAAAAGTCATAGTTCAGACCCCTGCAAAAACACTATACAAAATCTAAGACAAGAATGACGCCACAGCTGTTGTTCCATTTTTTAAATATAAGGACCTTATAAAGAAATTTGCATTTATTGCGTAAATTAGGTAAGCCAATATCGTTGAATTGAAATATTACGTAAATAAAATCCCCGAAAAAAAATCTAAACATTAAAAGAAGTTTTAATATTTTAACAAGTTTTGATTGTATGTATATACAATCTTAATAAACGCAAAACTTAGCGTATTGCGTTTTACATGTTTTCAATGAAACTCAATTCTCTTTTCCATGCATCATGTTCTCTATGAAAGAAAAGAAACAAAGCAATAAGTATAGTTTATTTGACACACATCTGTACATATTTATAAAAGTGAATAGTAGATAATACAATAGGGAGCGTGAATAAAATATGTCCATATCAAAACTGTCCTAATAGCATTTATTGCATTCGCTTTATGCAATTCATTGAAAGTTAATTTTATATTTTTTAATTTTAGTGAACCAAGATATTTGTAAAATACTATATTTTTTTTGTCTTTTATTATTAATTTGCATATCTTTTTCGCGACCATTCATATAGGATTGACTATTGAGGGACATAATTAAATACCTACACATATCAATGACATTTTAGACTAGATATGATATACATATATATATTATATATATGTTACTCATATAGATATGATGTTTTGTTGTGTATCCAAAGAAAGAAATCATATCTTTCCTGGGGACCTATAACGGGAGATACTTGTAGCAAAAACTGTATGTGTTGTACTGTATGTTATGTGTACAAAGAAGTACATGGAGGTATAATGAGCTATTTCAATATTTCCTTTCATTACATGCCTATAGAAATTCGTGGAAGTGCCCACTTGAAAACAGACGAGCTAATTATCGCAATCAGATAACGAATGCAATTTCATTAGTCATTCATGTCCCTCGTGTCACTTTCAACCTTTTAAAGGTCACCGATGTCGGTTTCATAAATGATATGGATTTTAAATATTTAATTAAGATATTTAAACACAAAGAAATGAAGTTTTCCGTCGCAAGTACCTACATCTGCGTTATGATTTTTTTGAATCCCCGTTATGCATCTAAAATAGCATGGTACCTTTTTTATTTATTATGATATTCATTTATTTTTCTGTTAGTTACGATAGATATTCAAATATAAAAGTAAATAAATAAAACAACACGAAAAAACAAACATTAAAAACCTAACCTACGGATGCCGCCGCCGGCAGCGGGGCAGGGCTCAAGATACCGGTAGTTATTTTATTTATTATATTTTAATTTTTCGTTTATTACTTTACTTTGACATTGTTTTTTGTAGCGTATAAATTAATAGTACAATGTTCGCAAAAAAAACCAATCAGTTGATCCAATTAGTGAACTAACAACTCCCGCGCAAGATAAAGCGGGCATTTAGCTAATGAATTAATAAATTGACGCGAAAACGGTGAACTTCCGACGAGATAGCGTTAATCAGTGCGCGGCAATTTATGCGCGGTCCGCGCTGAAATACGGCAAATGGTAGTCAACTACGACCGCATCCTTGAATGAAAAAAATGAAATTCCTATACTTACAATCAATGCAAAACCGACCTTATATTTACCATGTTAAGACTTACACAAGGTCGTCAGGTATTGTGAAATAGGCCGTGTTGTAAGTAGAGTGGATAAAGCGAGCATGCGCAGTGATCTATAGATGGCGCGCGGAGCACGGTGCAATCTGAACGCGCAGTGTAATGGTGGCACAGAATAGACGTGATCTAGAAACTTCAGGATTATGATTGGGTTTCAAGGTAGATTGTGGTAATCTCAAAGAGTCAAGCAACTACTAGACAAGAGCGAGATGATATAGTGAAAAACAGGTGCCATGTCAAACAACCATGTTTAATATTATAGGCAAGTACTGAGATTTACAAAAGAAAATCTTGGATAGTGTTTATAGAAAAAAGCAAATGTATCTCTTATCATGATGTGTCCACTCATATTATTCCTGAATAAATGAACTTTGAGCCGAAATTTCAATGAAATAAGTTATCAGGCAAATTTAGATAATGCACAATGATTCATGAGAAGGTTATCAACGAATGTTTTCGTCTGGGTTTAGCGTGAAATGATAATGTACCCAAAATAGAAAAAAAAAGCTTCAATAGTTTGATTTTATCTTTGCATTCTTCTTTTCATTTTGATTCTGTCCTTGATGCTTAATTTGATGTGAAAAATAAACAGACAAACAAAATAGCCATGATCTTGTTTCTAAGTTTCAGAATTCAGACGACACATTGGAGTTTATCCATGAAGTGTCCTTTTTAGGGTTCCGTAGTCAAACTAGGAACCTTTAGTACCGCAGAGACTCTTAGTACTAGAAAGCTGTAATTTGCCATGAATATACATATTAGGGTGAATCAACTTTTAAAGTCCTCCTTTTCTACACGCTAATAAAAACTTACTAGAATATGTGAGATTGATAATGGTTTACACATGTTAAAATTAGATAATCAGATTTTCGGATTTCACTATTCATAATCATAAACCAATTCTATAATTTTGTAAAAACATGGTAACGCAGTGGAAAATGCACGTTTTTCATACAAAACCCGGGGACAACGTCGTCCCCTGCGTTACCTGATATATTTGTGTAAATCATAGAAGAATTTTTAAAATTTTCAGCTAGAAAGTAAGTTTAATAGTCTGATTTATTCAATATATTGACCACATCAAAAAAAAATATTGCATTCTACCAAATTAAGGTGACATAGTGAGACATGTCGAAAATTGGGGAGTACCTTAAAAGTTGAATCACCCATTAGTCACGCCACCAAAGTGGTACAATAAAGTGTAAAAAATATTTTTTTTTTGCTGACCTCCCCTACACGTAACGTGGGGATGTATTTTTTGTTTCTCGTCTACCCCATAGTGTGGGGTGTCGTTGGATAGGTCTTTTACAAATATTGTGGGTTTGTTAATTCAATTTTTCGATCAAGGGATCCGTTTATGAAATATTAAGCTTTAAAGCGCTAATTTTTGTTAGAGTCAAGTGTCGTCGTGCCCCCCCCCCCCTACAACAAAAACTACGAATACTAAAAATCTGAAAAAATCTTAAATGAAAGCGCATATAACGAATTTAAAAGGAAAACTATCACCACCTAGGTAGACATCATTGGTTCTTGAGATACAGGCGATTAAAGTGATTATACCTACTAAAATCATCTAAGATGGCATGGCACCAAATGACTTAAAATAGAAAATTAGTTATTTACTTGTTGATTTTTATGTTTGTAGTAAGTACTTAACGGCTTTGGAGCCCTACATTGAACATGGTCCGATAAGCTCTTGCCCGGTTTTTAGGTGTTAAGAAGGCTGACTCGCAAGACACTCGCTAAGTTCACTTTATCACTCTTCCACTTTTTCTCAAATATATTTTACTTAAATATTTAGTTTTAACCGTGACACGAGCAAAATTAAAGCCAGTGGTCAATATTCAAAGAACATCACACTGCTTGACAGTACTTCCGCAGGTCTCACACCAACATTATCGCATTTTCCCTATCTAGAGGGTTGGTGGACTTGGTGGTCGCATTACCATTTCCACAACCGCAACTTTTTAATTACCATGTATCTGGTCTGGAACGTATGTTCCAATCATTCTGCCGTGCGCCTCGCTTTGTGAATTCAGCTTTCAGTGGCTGTGTTCGGCTTAAGTGACTTCAATTAACGAAACTACCGTTTAGGGTATTAACAATATAAATAGAAGGTAACGCACTGGCATTTCTTCTGTTACTTAGGTCTTCATGGATTGGAGCACCAGCAGCGATCACTTAGGTATAGAGTCCAGACTTTAACATTAAGCTATGACATAAACTAAGTTGTAGATGCCGCGTATTAGTTTTCTTGGTGCCTACCTATAGGTAACGTAAAAGAGAATGTTATGTAATAGACATTTTTGGCAAAGAGTAGGCGAACAGGAACTCAGGCCACTTGAAGAAGACTGTGGTCCTAAGACTGCAAAAGCGTTGCTAACCCTGAGGACCAAGATGAAATTAGAGGAAATCTAATTTGGGTACCCTAGGTATTGCATTAAGAAAGGGCTTTTGGGAAACTAATCTTACGCGTACGAAATCGCGGGCTTCCTTTAGTTATTAATAAAATAAGTTTGATGAAACTATTGAAAATACCATTTGTATTTGATGGAAGAAGATAATGTGGTACTTGAGAACTAGAAAGAAATTGAGATTTCTGCACTTGCAGGAAAGCATACTCTTTGCCGAGGTCGCGTGCGCAGACGCCGTTAGCGCTAGAAATTTATAATGATCGATATTCGCTCCGAATGGACCTTGCTCCGGTTTCGCGCCGGCCCAAACTAACACGGCGATGCTTGAGTTTGTAAACAAAGAGCCCCTGTACAAAGGGGGGTTTGTCTACGAAGAAACCGTTCCGTGGGTTTTGTTGGTTTTTTTTTAGGCATTTTGGCCACACTATTAATTTGGCTTCATGTAAAAATATGCTCATGAAAATAACTCGATAAGGTGGCATTGTCAATAACCCTTTTTTTTTACCTCATCAACCCCGCACCAAAATCCAATTGCACGCTATTTAGGCATTGATGAAGCTCACCCCGAGCTTATGTCTATTGCAAACTTTTGTATGATTTCTATTTTCAGCGACACTGACTTAAAAGCAACTTTTGTTACCGTACTGTATTTTTTTAGAACGTTTCTTTTCTTCTTAATAACGGTAAATTTTGAAAGTTGGTCACGCCTTTTTTAAATTACACTTTACACAACTCTCAAATTTATGCCTAACGGCCTGGGCCATTGCTTCTTTGCTGTAATAATATTGTTGACATTCTGGTTGCTCTTATTAAATTGACAGTAGGAGCCACTAACATCGTTATTAATTATGATTACAATCTTGAAGTAAGACGGGTTATATATATTGTTTATCAAGTGACTAAAATGGACCATAATGACACGGGATGTTTATAAGCAAGAGGCAAGCAAGGGTAGTTATTATATAGTTTGAATGTCATTACGGAATTTTAGTATTATATAAACACTCTACTTTTTACTTCGATTAAATACAAAATAAAAATAATATTTTAAGACAAACAAATGAAAAAATACATCTCACAGCGCTATCCTTTTTAATCTCTAGCTGTAACTTAAATGCGCAAAAAGATAACTTTTCCAAAATGGAGAGAGACGATGGTACTTGACAAACAGCCAGCTACATGTTGCTTATATTAATATGTCGTTGGAGAGGGCGCGGAACGGCGGATGGCCCGACACGGGGTACGCGACCCACCACTCCGACCAAATAACCAACATATAGCTGTCATTTTGTAGCTCTCCAAAAAAAGGACTTTAAATAACACCAAATGTATCACTTTAGTCCGCCTAATTGTTTTTATGGATGATTTTAGATCATGAGAGGTAAAAAATAAATTCAAACAGAGGCCACAGAGGTGTGCGTTGGCGACTGCGTCAGCTTCGCACATCTTGCATACGAGTATGTTTATTATGCATTTCTTTTTTGTCGGCTTATTTATTAACTATTTAATTCTTACAGGATATCACGCCCCCACTCCCAGAGCAATGTAGGCAGAGCTACAGAAATACCAACAACTCTAAAGAGACCTGTTGATAATTCTGTAACCACATTTTGTACAATCAGGCTAAGATGTTTACCAGTATTAGTGACAGGTTGCAAGTTCAACACCTAAGGGTAAGGACCAAAAAGTTTGCCACGCTAACTCAGTCAATTAAATTTTCTATGACACTTTTCCGTTGTGACAGGAAAGTTAGCCATACATTTGTAGGGATAATTTTCGCGTCACAACAGAACTTTTTTCACTTTTGTTGTTTGTATGGTTACCTACGCTTAATTATGGTCCAACTATTTGGTCCTTACCCCTAACAGTACTACAAGCCTTTATTCCCTTGGTCGCCTCTAACGACATCTACGGGAAGACATGGAGTGGAACTATTCTAACCCGGCAATCACACGGGTTAATATTAGATACCAAGCTAATTTTTTATAATAGGTTTTTGATTGTATTTCTGAGCCAACTATGTTGGAAGTTGCTAGAAGTTGGTTCTTGAAGATGGGTGGTTTTTTTTAACAACAATGCTAAAGCTATTTTTATGATGTAAACGTAGGTACTGAGAACCAAATAGGACTGAACAAAATCCAAAAAAAAGTTGTTGAATGTTTTCATAGCCAGACCTTTCTATGGCATAAAGACGGCAACGTTACTTATTAGTAAGCGTAGGTGTATTGTTAGTGTCAGCGACACGACACCTCATCCCGTTAACGTTGACGAAAGATAAACACTTTCGCCAACATAATTAGAGTCTGACGTCTAGTCATTAGCATGATTACTGGCCATTAATATGACTATTATATGACCACTATAAGAGTTAACGTTGTGAATCAGTGCGAATCGAACATAAGATGGTTTTACAATCTTGTACTCGGTCTTGTAAATCATTTTATGAATATCATATTCATAGCAGATAGTTGGGCAATATAACTATCTAAGTACGGTGGGTTAACAACTGCTTAAATCAAAAAAAATACATGGGAATAACAGTTCCGCTCATCTTATAAAAAAATGTTTAGTTCATATTTTTACAACGTATGGTCATTCAAAAATCATTTCGAGGAGGCTTACTTCAATAAATGTATTTTTTGAAAAGGTACTCGTGATTTTGTCTTTGACTTTCGTTAAAGAAATGAACGGGCACAACGTCGAACAAAGTTTCATGTGAAGCAAGAAAAAAGTCGTTGCTTGTTATTGTCATGCAAAAAAGACGTAATAAGTTTCTTGAAATGGTCTAGAAAGAATACTATAAAACTGTATTATAGTAAACCAAATTTCACGTCGATCGGTTAAACAGAACAAAGAAACAAGAACTTTCAGATTTGAACGCGTCGCCTAAAACTCAAACTCTAATTCAACCTTTCATATAACTATATTTATATACTATATAATTTAGTAGAATAGAAGTAGTATGTAGAAGGTTGAGTTCGAGTTTTAGACGACGCGTTTAGCTTATGCTAGGTGGTTCGATTCGATTCCCGGATCGGCAAATTATGTGTATGGTAAGTGCGAGTAATTTGTTCTTGAAGCCTCGTATATTTTTTATGTATTTAAGTATGTATTAATGTACGTTATAGCAGGTATTTTTTTCAATCATAAGACACTAAATATTTAAAAGTAAGTTACATTGTGAGACAATGATATTTAGTGCGAAGTAGTTCGTAAGAAATATGAGAGATGGTGCTGTTGTTGCTTGATCAAACGCAGATATGCGATATTTTTTGTTCGTACGGTGCTATATGTATCTATATATCTAGTTGTATAAAATCAATGCCTTAATCATACAAACACACAGTGAGTATAAATTCGCGCAAGCGCAGCTCAAGAAAGCGTGACCGCGGTCTTTACAATTAACGATAGTTCGTAGCCAATCTAGATAAGGCAGGTGAAGTGGTATCACAGACAATAGACAAGCACAATCTATGTTCTGTGCATTGTTAACCGAGGGGCAACATTGGAACAGAATTATATCCGTTAGTGCTCTTTCTTTTACTAACTGTGAGTTTTGTTTTGGAATTTGATTTTCCTTTGGGCCAAGCGCGCTGCCACTTAGTGTCAAATGACGTCAAATGGGAACTAGTGTCAAATATTATTATGAAATTATTAAAATGACAGCCACCTGGGGATTAAGTTGCTAAGTAATAAAAGGAGTTAATTCACACAAAACACAATTTAATTTTAAACCTTAGTTCTTTATGCTTACTTTGGAATATGGAATAGACGAATTAAAGTTCCGACCCTATGTCAAAAATTGTCCCGTGGCAATGTGCTCGGCCGACTGAGGAAAAGTTAATTGTATAAAATGAGTATAAAGTATTTTTTTATTGAAACCCAACCCGAAGTTAGCTAGTCCTAATTTGAATACACACCAACTTCCATAGAAGTAACATTCCAAAACTTTTTGAGTTCTGTTGTTATAATTACCAAAGAATTCAAAAAATACGTTTTCAATTATTTTTTTAAATGTAAGTCGTTATACGGGTTTTATAACGAGCAATATCTAACCTTCTGTACATACTAGTAACAAATTCAATTAAACAAATAAAATTAATTAAGATTTAAAGTATCTTCTAGTTAATTTCATTTCGTAATCAACAGATCCTAGGTGGTATCGTAACACAGAAAAGCCAGCCCTTAGCAATCTATCTCCAATTAGTGCAAATAATTGGGTTCAAAACGCACCGCTAACGGGTATCAGCGAAGGTACTTAATTGTTTTCTGTCATGAGCTAGGCTGCTTGCTAGCGAGATAGGATTCCTCCGGCTACCGCACAAACTGTATTTACTTTTAGTTTTAGCACCATGCCTCAGCTTTGGACATACTAAATTGAAACCACACTCACTTTAATCGCGCACGAAGGGTTCCGTACCATTATCTATACTACCACGGTGTCTGTATTAAGATCGAGCAAAAAACGGCAAAACGGCACGTATGTTGTATGGGAGCCCAATTAAAAATTAATTTATTTTTTTATTCTTAAAGTGAATATACAACTAATAACAGGGTCCTCCCTAAAACGGTCGCCGTGACCGAGATCGGTCGGACCAATCAACATCATCATCATCATCATACAACTAAATATTCTGTGAATATTTCAAGTGTCTACCTGTTGCCGTTATTATAATATCGAGCAATAAACGACAAAAAACATCCCGTTTGTTAGATAGATAGATAGATAGATAAAAACTTTATTCAACATAAACACAAACACAGGCTCTTAAATTAAACATAAAACATTAAAAATATAGACAACAAACACGAGACTTAAATATACATTGACTTATATACGGTGAGAGAGCCATGTGTTGTGCTGTGAATTGGCGCTGACTCAGCATAATGCTGCAGAAACTGCAGCGCTGGTATTCTGCCAGAACCATTGGAATCAGGTCTGTGGCGCCCGAAAGAAGCCGAAAGATGTGCCAAACGACCATGATAATATGAATATTAACATTAAGTTATCTACTCTGTATCAGTTTTTGAATACTATATGTTATATTACTCTAGCCTTTAGTTTTTAATATAATTTCTAGAAGTAAAGCGAGACTAAACATTTACACAGCATAAACAAAACGGAGAAACTAAATTATAACTAGCAATAATTACACAGGGAAATTATTCTACGACGTCAAGCTTAGTAAGCTATTTGTTTATTTAACAAATGAATTGAATTGATTGAATTGAAATTGTTGTATGGCTCCCTTAGATATTAGGCCCCCTTAAATATTTGTTTTATTTTGTTTTTAGTATTTGTGGTTATAGCGGCCGCAGAAATACATAATTTGCGAAAACTATCTAGCTATTGCGGTTCTTGAGATACAGCCTGGTGACAGACATACGGACGTACAGACAGCGAAGTCTTAGTAATAGGGTCCCGTTTTTACCCTTTGGGTACGGAACCCTAAAAATGTACGGCTACTTTCAAGCTCGACTGTACCTAAATCGCTTCACTTTCTACTAGTAATAAAGGATAGTGGGAATTTGGTTACCAACTTAATAACAATCATGGCGTCGTCGAATAGATCCAAATAGGAACAGTAAACGGAAAATAAGCACCCTGGTTATCTTCTCTACATAAAAAACACCTTTCCATTGATATATAGTGCACTTTACGCTGGGGCGGGGACCGCGGTCCACACATCTTTGCCCATTGTTTTTTGGCGGCTAATAGTTTTAGAGAAAAGAAAACGACGATGAGTTTTTTCGCGGCATCGTCACTGGGTTTTTAACTTGGGCGCATAGATTTGAAATTCTTAGAGCTGCCAAAACGCGCTAAGGATCACCAAGGCGGTTTAAGTGGGTCCATCCACTCATACAGTAGTTAATCCTTCATAACCTTTGTTCCCCTTGTTCAGACGAGTAAGATTACCCAATCGAAAAAATATATTATTTTGGTTGTACTCGTACCTACAGGGTGTTTTTTGACTCAGAGTATTTTACGGGATAAGCGTCCGCTGCTGGACGTTTGACTATAAGTAAATGCTTTTTTTCATTTACCGACACAAAACAGTATATTAGGTAACAGAAGACAAAAAACTACAATAAATAAACGAAGTTAAAAACTGCCAATGACATCACTTCCTGTTGGGAGCATTGGATAATCTATAGGTATCGATAATCCAACTTTAAAGAGTCCAAGTAACAATCAGCTGTTTTTTTCATGCACTTTACGGCATTTCGTGTAACAATTTCTTCAAATTTAATCTTCAAAACCACCAAAAATTTGTACAACCCAGCGCCCCCGCGTCTACGCCATAACTCACTCCAGATTCGCATTTTCACCGCAGCAAAATTAATTAAAAGCTGACCACTATATTTCATCCACATTCCTGTACGGTCGGCTGCGCGGGCGGCGGTCGTGTGCATCGATCTTTACTTTTTACCATCTCATATGTTAATTTGCAATTAATAATTGTTACGCTACATCTCTGCAACTAACGCGGAGTACTGTTGCGGGGTAGGTCACATGAATGGGAGCGTGTTGAGTCGATGACCGCTCTTTTTTCGCTCCAAGCTCCGCTTAGGCGATTTAATTGATGCCTATACAGCTTCTAGTAACACGTGATCGATCAATCTTTGGAATTGGAATGAGAAGTGTTGAGTTCGGATGTCATTATCACTTGGTAAGTGTACGAGTAGGTAGGTTTTTATGATTGGGCTTGATTATAATCATATATAATTTAATTATATTTGTTACTTGACTTTGTATTATGTGTCGTAGTATTTAAGTATATCCAGAGTTGTCATTTCTTTTTCAGAAAAAAAAGCTCGAGATCAACTAATTGCCCAGTGTATAAGCCAAAACATTTTTACGTCCAAACTGCCCGTGAGTACCTGGGGTTCATATTGGCTCATATAAAATAGGTCTTTATATTTTTTATACAAATAACAATTTGTAACTATGGGTACTCATCATTTCTCCGAAAAAATTTGCTCGTATTTTTTTTGTCGATAAACAGTTTTTCAAAATCATCGCAACTGCTAAAGTGAATTTTACTGAAACCGTTTTGATTTTTGGACATTTATAAAACAAACCTAACCTTGCGCGGATGCTGGGGGTTGGGAGGGGATGCAGGGGTTGGAGTGGGGGGCGAGTGAACCTGCGTGAACTCTCGGTAGCACCTGCCACGTCCGGTCGGGCTTGGTACGATTACTTCTTGGCTTGAGGTCAACCAGGACTATGTACCGGCGTTCCATAGGTTTCTTGTAACATAAGATCTTATTTCAACAGAAGATAAAGTAGAATATGTACTAATGTTAACGTTTTATGATATGCTACTAGTAAAAATGGCATTGCATAAAAATATAGTGTTAAATAGGTTATCAAACGGTTAAGATTTTCTTGCTCTAGTTGATATTTCGCGTCTGAAATCTGTGCACTCTGAAAATAAATCTTCTAGCCTAGACCAGATGCCTAACGCGAACGTAAACGATTTTCGAAAAGTGACTAAAGGTATGGAATTGACATAAAGCTCTTGACGGTAAAAATCTTTAGCTTTCGTCAATTTTATACATTTTTAAAGTTTGCGTTCGATTAAATCGGTAACTTAGGTGGCCATATCGGTTTTCTCGGATGCAGTGGCTTTATATATTGTTAATAAAGGCTATCCAAAATTTAAGTAATATCATAAATGCAAAAGTTTGTGTGTGTGATTGTCTTTCACCTTATCATTATAATTATATGATCTATTATAAGACGATCAGGAACAATTTCACAGTAGGATAAAGATTAGACTACTTTAAATCCTAGAAAATCGAACCCAAGAGAACAGTAATAATCGAATTCTAAGGCAGACAAACAGACCATCAAAACATGGCACGTACAAGTCGTTTGTTACATCAGTACCTTTATCGCCTCGAAGACATGTACACAGTTTAAATTAAAAATAATTTGTAATCCACACCGACACCAGACTCGCCTTATTGGGAAGCTGATGTAGGCTTCAAATTTATCTGCTTTCCTAAAAAAACTAATAAATGTGCGGGCTATGTGCCCTACAAGGAGACTCGACGTTTCTTGCGCTTGCGACGTTTGTTGCTGCTCTTTATGTCTTCACCGCGGACGGGAAATTTGTTGACGTTGGAGTGTGGAAAGTAAATACTATGGACGACACGATAGCCTAGTTGGTAGAGGTCCTGCGAAGCTAGGGTAGATATTTCTGTGATGAGTACGAGTATTTATTCCTGAGTCTTGGAATTTCTCTGTATAAGTAAGTTTATCGTTGTCTAGTACCCTTGATCTTAGTGGGACCAGGTCAATTTGTGTGACAATGTCCTATTATATTAATTTATTTATGTAGTTTACGTTTTGGCCCGATGGAATTATACATTTTACTTGGCAAATGGTTTTGTCTCTACGTGTCGGGTCTGGTTCACTACTTTAAAAAACAACTTTGCGCAAGGTATTCATATTTAGTAATTCCTTCGATTGTTTGTGTATTTTGCTACAATTTATACTCTGGAACAATTATAATGTCGATAAATAAGTATCAAGGGATAACTTCAAACCAATTATCCCAGTCCCAAACGAACGTCCAGGCTTGTACTAAGGGTACTCGATAACTATAACCTTATTAATAAATGATTAAATATAAAAATTACTTAAAAATATCCCCATATTACCTCATGTTGTTAATAGGTACATATAATTATTACTTAATTATTGAAGTTATCATACGAGTTCTCAGCCAGCCCAAAACGAAGGACAGTCAAGGTCATAAATATGTATACACTTTAGTACCTTGTCACTTTAATCGCTGTGACAATTTCATATGGCAGTTTAAACATGACGTTAAATAGACAAGGTACTAAAGTGTATACATATTTATAACCTTGACTGGACGATAATCTGTCCCGAGATGCAAGTGCTTCCCTGAGGTGTTTAATAAAGGTAACCAATTGTGGTGCAAAGATGCTCCTAGAACAAAGTCAGCATTAGCCAGGCCATATATCAAAAACCCTATCTCTTTTTAACAATCGAAGTAGGAAATTAAATTCCTCCAATAAGCAGTAACCCGGCGTACAGTGCCGCACACGCATCTATTTCAATTTAACCTTTATATTGATGGTCATAGGGGTGTTAATGGATTACGCGTCTGTTGCCGATTGTATGTAGGGTGACTATAAATCAGGGCAGTTAATCTACGCAATTGATTTACTTCATTGCGCACAATTTGCAGGTTGGTGTTAGAGCCTCTTATTGTTGACCAATGGGCATTATAGTAACGTGGCGGGTAGGGTACGCATGTGTTTCTATATCGAAGGATAAGTCTTCATAATTTTTATTCATCATCATCATCATCATCGGCCTGCGGCAGTCCACTGCTGGACAGAGGCCTCTCCCAACACCTTGACACCTTGCGCAGATCGTCGCTCCATCTAGCAGGGCGGCGTCCAACACTACGTTTGCCTGTGCGCGGCCTCCACTGCAGAACTCGATTACTCCATCGTTCATCAGTTCTGCGACAGATGTGACCAGCCCACTGCCACTTCAGCTTGCTTTATTCATATCTTACATGAATACGTTTACATTTTATTATACTTTTCTAGAACAGATTTTTTACAAATTTAGTACACAGTTTAGATCATAAATCCTTAAAGGTCAAAAGAAAGCTACAAGATTGATCTACTAAACATGACTACATTAACAAAGCAGTTAGCCTAGTTGATAGTAACCTAAGTATGAAGCTAGTGGTCCTGGCTTCGACTCCCAATCAGGACAAATATTTGTGTGATGAGCTCTAGTTTTTGTTTCTGAGTCTTGGAGGTTTTCTATTTATTTATGTATATATATCTCTATAGAAGTAAATTTACCGTTGTATATTACTCATAGCACAAGCCTAGAGCTTAGTTTGGGACTAGGTCAATTTGTGTGATATTGTCCCGTGACATATTTTTTTGATTTGTTTTAGGACTATTTTAAGTGACGTCTAGATAACTATTTATAAGCTAGACCAATGTGAATCAGATCCAATTGGGCTAGATAATTAGCATTTTGCGTATATTCATGACTGTAGACATCTGTCATCCGTCGCATTTACATAGGCTGATGTAATTAAATCGTTTACTTCCTTTGGATGCAAGTTGCCTACAGCTTAGTCAAAATATTCATAGGTTAGTAAATTAACTAAACACGACCACATTGACAACACAGGTAGCCTAGTTTGTAGTGACTCTTACAAAGCTAGTAGTCTCGGGCTAGAACTTACCTTCGGTTAAGGTCAATTTGTGTAAGATGACTAGAAAGTAATTTATTATTAACTAGCTGTTTCCCGCGACTCCAAGTCATCAAGTCGCTAATCGCTATTCCTTCAGCAACCGTCCCATTTTTCGGGATTAAAAGTACCCTATGTCCTTCCCTGGGACTAAAACTATATTTATACCGAATTTCATCTAAATCGGTTCAGCGGTTTATCCGTCAAAGCGTAACACAGACAGACAGACAAATAGAATTACTTTCACATTTATAATATAAGTAGCACAGATATTAAATGACAGAAGAATAATCATATAAATCATTTCATACCATTTTTGAAAGTACGTTTTATAAAATAATTAAGAATCAAACGAACTTACCCCGTGATGTTTGATTCCAATTATGTGAGTGTTGCAACCGAAGACAATTACTATAATATTACTTGCAGACAATTACTATAATATTACTTGCAGCAGTACATGACATGGTGCTATCTCTGTCACACATTTAAAGCTATAGTATCCTGAAAAAGAATATATCTCGTTCCCCCGGTGGGGAACTCCCACCTGACGCTGGCAACCCTGCGCCGGCGCCATCTGCCCTCATTGTTTCAGAGTGTTAGGATTTTTGTGTTTTTTTTTTTTTTTTTTTTTTTTTTGGGTTGGGAGGGCTGGGCTGCCGTAATTGTCTTCGGTTGCAACACTCACATAATTGGAATCAAACATCACGGGGTAAGTTCGTTTGATTCTTAATTATATTTCGTGTTGCAACCGAAGACAATTACTATAATATTACTTGCAGATGTTTAGAGCATCGCAACATTACCATGTAAAAAATAAAAATAAAATATCAAAGCTAGTAATCTTAATCAATGTAATATTGATTTGTTTGCTACTAGGTAATTGGATACAACAACTGTATTAATTTAAGGATATATTTAACATTTATCGGCTTCTTAACATGTGATTGTTAATAACATAAATGAAATTAACCTTATTTACTGTGTGCTAAATATGGCATTAACGAAGTCATTATTATTTGATTCTACAATTTCTCTGCAGTAGTACTTAAGAAATACATTGGAGCGATCGCTCCAGCCTGCCGCCTTGCGAATTGACTCCAGGTTGACCCCGGCGCGGTGCGCGGCCGACGTGGACGCGGCGCGAGTGCTGTGCGCCCCGAAACAACTTGTGTCTATGCCACTGGCTTGTAAAACCTTTTTACCCAGTGCGCTAATGTCTGAGACCCAACTTTATTATGAGGTCTTCGTATCCCGATAAAGAGATGCCCTTTAGTGCGGTCTTGCCGCAACGCTATTGTTTTATGTATGTATGTTTGAACTGCCAACGCCGGACAAATACTAGGATTTTCGTGAATATAGGGTAATCTGATGAGCGGTTGGCAAGCACCAGGCTTTGGCGTCTTAATTAGATCGGTAATCTTAATTACAATTAAATCGTTTTGTATCGACACGTTTTCTAATTTAATTAAACTAAGGGTCTGCATCCTTTGAGCCGAAGCGATAGCTAAAAGAGTGCAAACTTTATACGAAAGATCAACTAATGAGGTATCCTCATAGGGGTAAAATTTTGAAAGGTGGTTCAATACTACATTTGTGTCCCACGTCGATCTATATTTAGGATTTGGGGGCCTAAGTCGGTAAGCGCCCTTAAGAAATCGATTTACACAATCATTTAATGTAACATTCTTGCCTAGAATAATTGATAAAGCTGATCTATGTGTATTAATACTACTGTAACTAGCGCCTTCGTTAAATTTTATTGTTAAAAAAGATATTACTTTTTCAATGCTAGATTCATAAACATCAAGATTATTATTTTTACAGAAGAGCCACCAAGACTTAATTGAACTGCTATACTGATTTAAAGTGTTAGTTGCCATGGAACCCATTACTATATCCAAGGACTCCTGTGGTACGCCACGCTTGATCATTGACTCCCGGATAACACGGCTGCCACCAGGATAAGGTTCACATGAAGTGGATGGCAGATTCTGAAAGGGGAATGCAACAGGTATTTGTCAGGACCAAAAAATATTTTTTCAGACTTAACAAGTCTGGACCACAAGGGGTACCATGGCTGTGATGGCCAGTAGGGTATCACTAGAATACCTTTGGCTCTGTCGGTAACTATTTTTTCCAATACTCTAGTTATTAGGCTAAATGAAGGAAAGGCATAGAAGTTAACATTTTGCCAACTAAACGTGAACGCATCGACTACTTCAGAATACGGATCTAGCTTCCAAGACGCATACCTACTGCACTTACTGTTTTGAGCACTTGCAAAGAGGTCAAATTCAGGCCTACCGAGTTTATGAACAATTTGTATGAACGCCTGACCAGATATTTCCCACTCAGTATCTACGTTAACTAGTCGGGACTCCCGATCTGCTATTACATTATCGCAAGATTTTATATATGATGCAAAAACATGGATGTTTCTCGACTCACACCACTGCCAAACATTTCTAGCAAGTTTATTTAAATGAGGGTGTTGCACACCACCCATTTTGTTTACATAGCATATGGCAGTAGTGTTGTCTATTCTTAATAAAATATTGCAATCTCTTAAGTCCGTTGTAAATATCTTTAACCCATAAAACGCGGCCGTGAGCTCCAGCGTGTTTATATGTTGGCTCATTTCGGTGTCTGCACAGTTACCGTTGGCACTTTGACCATCGCATGTCACGCCCCAGCCCGTCATTGACGCGTCACTAAAAATTTCTAACGAATAATTATTATTTTTGCGAATTGGAGAAAATGACGTAATTATGTTATCTCTCCACCATAAAAAGTCTTGATTTAGATGTTTGTCTAGTTTCATTAGTTTGTTGTAATTTTGCGAATAATTCAATGCCAGAAACTTCTCCCGTTCGAACAATTTAGTGTACATCCAGCCGTAACTGACGGCAGGACATGCGGAGGTCAAGAGTCCTATAAATTCGGCAAAGTATCGAATTGTACATTTGTCCAAGCGCATGAGCTTTATAGTTCGATTCTTAATACGCTGTTTCTTTTCTTCGGGTAATGAGATAGTCATATCCGTAGTATTAAAGACAAAACCTAAAAATTTGCAGATCGTGCTTGGTATCATAACACTTTTCTTGTCATTAATAACGAACCCTAGTGACAAAAGGCGTTTTGTAGTATTGACATTAATTAAACATTCGTCATAAGATTTACCGATACATAAAAAATCATCTAGGTAATTTACTGATAGTAAACCTGATGTACGTAGATATTCCAAGATAGGTTTTAGCAATTTTGTGTAAACAAACGGTGCAGTGCAGATACCGAACGGAATCACGTTAAATTCATATAATTGAGACTTCCACTTAAATCGTAATCGTTTGCGATCATTTTTATCCACAGAAATTAGAAAGTACGCGTCTTGTAAATCTATTGTACACATAAAGTAATTATCATTTAACAATTTTAGCGCAGTGCGATAATCTTCCATTTTGAAATGATTAACATTTATACACTTGTTCAATTCTTTTAAATTTAATATAAATCGATGGCGTCCATTCGGTTTAGCAACTGTGAAAATAGGTGAAAGAAATTGTCCTTCGCATGGGGTACAAGGTGATATGAAATTAGAATGTAATAGGTCCATAATACACTCGTCAATAATTCCAACTTGGGACTGACCGTTACCAACGTTATTTTGAGGTTCAATAGTCTGAAGGGGTTCGCTTTTAAAAGGTATTTTATACCCCTGAACCCAATTTAAAATAGTAGGATCATTAGTGAATTTACACCATCGGTCGTAAAAGTAAGATAATCGACCCGCGATTGGTACCTGTGGTTCGACTAGTAGCGCCTCTTCGCGTGATGGCGCGGCTACTCGCGCCATCACGCGACGGTCGGGCGGCGGCCCCGCGGCGTGTCCTGGCGCCGGTCCCGCGGCGGCCGGCGGGGCGCGGGGGGTTGCCGCGGCTCGGCCGCTGCTGCTACTCGCGGTGGCGCCCCCCGATAGTTTAAAGTGCCCCGATGCTGCTGTGTCGCTACTGCAGTTGTTCTGTACGGAGGCCGTTGAGCTATCGACTTCATTTCTGAACCTGTCTTAATGATAGCCTTTGAAGACTTTATATGATCCGCAAGGGTGGATCCGAAAAGATGCTCGTCAATTCGTGTGTTTTTGACCGTGTCTCTAATATTTTTATTTAGAGTATTTAGCGCCGCGAACCGCCGTGACTGGGACTCTCTATAATGGCTGTCGCATATAAGTCTGCCCGCGTCACTTAATGTTTTTATTATATCTTGGGGTACATCTTTAGAAGCTAGGGCCCAATTAAGTACTTGTCCTATAGCGGCAAGACTACTGGAGAGTTGGCTTTGCTTGCTTTGGCTGTACAAATCCTTTTTTACGTTGACGTCTAACAGAGCTGCCTTAATTTCTAAATTTAGTATTGGAACTCTCATGTTTGGACAGTTTTCGGGCGGTAAGTAACGTTTGACTAGCTCCAATTGAGTATCTTTAGTCAAGCCATTTGTTAAAATATGTGTCCACCGTGACGCAATATCCTTGTGCAGGTTTTCTCCATATTTTTTTAGACTTGTAGGATCCTCGCCAAGTAGGTCTAAAATTTCAGGTCCCAATGACGGTACAGTTTCGTCATTAAGAGACATGGTATGTACATTTTCTGAATCTACCCCTGGTGGTTCATATGACCCGGCCTGCGTTAGCGGTGCGCAGTCTGCGGGCGCCGAGGCGGACGCGCGCCGCGCGGGGGGAGCGCCCGACGTAGAAGGCCCAGGCGGCGAGTCAATCATTTCGAGCACTTCATTTTGATCCTCATCGAAGTTCTCATACATACCAGAGCTATGCTCACCTACAAACAAATTACCTAAGTATATAGTTTCTTATGTATTTAATGTGTATTGAACTTGTAATTAATATTTCCAATCAATGTATGTTTCCATCCTCAACACGGCTAGCGTGGAGTTTATATGTGCAAAATATTGATCCTCTACACGTTTTACGTGGAGTGTGAAAACCTCAACACTGTAAAAGTGGAGTGTGGTGAGAAACATATCCTCTACACGACTCGCGTGGAGAAACGGGCCTCGACACTGTTCAAGTGGAGCGTTGTTATTTATATCCTCTACACAATTTATGTGGAGTATACGGAACCTTAACTAATTGTAATGTAAGGTATGCACATACTTACGCTCATTTTGAAATTATAATAATTTTAATGATTGAAATACCAAGATGAGAAAAATAAATATAAAAGTAGGGTAGTTTGTAACCTACCGGTATTCATGCTCTGAGCCAATTTCTACTTTATAAGAAAATAAGATTTACAAAAATTTACCTTGGTAATTCATGTGAAACTCGCCATATTCGCCATGATTAGACTCGTAATACCGCTGGTATGAGTGATCGCTCTCTGAAGATACTGATGACACGGAACGTCGTCGACTTCTTGATTTGGAAGCGATCTTTTTGATTTTCCGCAATATATCGTCGTAATCACGATCTCTTGACTTTGATCGCTTTCGTTTTCCCATAATCACTTCACTAACAGTCTATTTTTTAATTCCTAACGACAAATTACGTGCGACTTTGATAACACAAAAACATGTAATGAGGGCAGATGGCGCCGGCGCAGGGTTGCCAGCGTCAGGTGGGAGTTCCCCACCGGGGGAACGAGATATATTCTTTTTCAGGATACTATAGCTTTAAATGTGTGACAGAGATAGCACCATGTCATGTACTGCTGCAAGTAATATTATAGTAATTGTCTGCAAGTAATATTATAGTAATTGTCTTCGGTTGCAACACGAAATATAATTAAGGAATTATTATATTATAGCAAAATGATGGAGGCCCTAAGCGTAGCGTAGCGTCCACCAATTACTGCGCGTGAAGCAGCGTGTTAATTGAAAGCGTGTTTTATGCCGAGGACAGGGTTCGAGTCCCGGCCCTATCGATAGTGCACCCAAATAAGTGCAGTTTATTTACATCACAGAGCTTTGACAGAAAACCGGGATGTCGAATATTTTTCAGGGGAATGGAATGTTTATTTTTAGGGTTCCGGAGCCGAATGGCAAAAACGGAACCCTTACAATTTCGTCATGTCCATCTGTCCGTCTGTATGTCACAGTCATTTTACTCAGAGCCTATTGACACTATATAAATGAAATTTGGAGGATAGATGTATTCTATGAACCGCTATACAATGACGTAGAAAAATTGAAAAAAAAATATTTAGGGGTGGCACTCCATACATGTAACTAGGGGACGAAAAAAAATTTTTGAGCTACATCAGCGTAAGGGGTATTTTTAGATAGGGCTTCCAATATGATACAGAGAGATTTTAAGTGACTTTTTTACGTTAGTGTACAGTTGGCGAGATATACGCTTCTAAAGTCGTAAAAACTCTGTCCGGGTAGGTAGCTTTTGAACTGTTAAATAGAAGATTCTAATAAAAATTACAGTAGTAGAACATACGAAATACTTTCAACCAAAATTGTTTTGAACACGATACGCTGTGTAGCTTTGAGTTTTAATAAAAAAAAAAAATGAATTTCAACCATGAACGTTGCGTGCGTGGTCTGACATGCACTTGGCCGGTTTTTAACAAAAAAAAAAAAAACTGTATTTACATTAGTTGATCTCCCAAGATACAGGCTTTGCCTAGGTTGGAGGCTTCTCTTCTGTGTATAAAACAAACCATGCGTTTACCTAGCGACCAACTTTATCCCTGTATAACATTAACACCTATAATTTTTAACCTTAATAATAATAGTACATTATTTTATCTTTTTTTTTTTTCTAGATGGGCCCTTTTGGATTCCCTATAGGATCTTTTGTGCAGTATCCCCGCTACTCTCTGTTGTTTGAATGTGCAGGTTTCCTCGCAATGTTTTCCTGCAACTTATCGTATTGTAGTATGAGTACTGGGGGTGATTCTCTTAACACAGCGCTGCGTCGATCGCAAAGGTGAACGTAAAGCTCCGCTGGGCGACCGAGCTCTGCTGCCTAATTGAGAAGGCACGCGCTAAAATGAGTTTAGTACGCTCCGACGGGACTACTTAAATTTGCCGGATAAACGTTTACCCTTGCTGTGTTAAGAGAATCATACCTCTGGTGTTTTTTTTAAACACATTGGTCTACCACCATCGGGGTGTGAACTGGTGCTGTTTGTGGGGTCCGGTCTGTTCAAGTTTGCAAGGTTATGGCTTATGAGGTAGAGACCTCGTAGTGTTCATGTTATTGACCTTTTTTTTATGTTAAGGAGAAGGCACACGAGCACTCAGGCCACGTGATGGTAAGTGAAATCTGAGACCCATTGACATTTGAATTATTAAGATTATAATCCTAAGACCTCAAATGTGTTGCCAACCCTGAGGACTAAGATGGAATGCCTCTATGCTAGTAATTTCACCGGTTGTCTTATCCCCACACCTCCTCACCTCACCTCACCTTAGATTTGTAATTATTTTATATTGCAATGTTTTTTTCAATTTTAAGTATCATAGTGTTTCATGTTTGATAAAATCACCTTCTGCTGGAGTTTCTTGCGGCGCTTCTTCTCTGCAATGAGGTCTTGTCCGAAGCGCTAGTAAGTAGATTCACTCGATATCGACGCGTAAAGGAGCCCTCATGAAGTCAATTTACTTTTTTTAATATACAAATTTGGTATCGAAATTATATCCCGACAATTCGATAGCTTCCTCTTCTCGACAGAGATTCCATAAACTGTCAAAAGATTTAATGCAAATCGCTTGCAATAATACACATAAATAACAATTACATTTCCGACACGTTCAGAATGCAACCACCGTTGCAATTAAGTGCAATAAAATGTAAAACCACGATCAGTAAACACCGTAAAACCAGCGAGTCGTGGCCGCACGCGTCCGATGCGCGGCAGTGGGAAAGACTTTAACATTCGCGGCCACTAAATGGCAATTGTATAAAATTTTAATATACTAGGTGAGTCATCGGATTTCAACGTATATGTAATGCATGTATTTTGATTAAGTATGGAGATACTATGACCCTCGCGCTACGCAAAAAATCTGATGTATAATTTTATTAGAGTGTGAATTAAATAGATCCGATTTTTATGATAGTCATGATTAATTTATTTGCAGACTAGGGAAACAAATACATAGAGAATCTTATACCACATAGTTATCGTATTGTTATTGTATGGTAACTCTTATTCACTTGACATTAAAGTAATAAAAATCAATATGATTTCCAAAGCATGATGGGTTTAAACAAAGTGGAACAGAGGCCTTGGTATATTTTTGGTCTGGTTTCAAACCGGTGCAAGGACACTCTAGTTCAAGTCTTGCTGAGTGTATCAGTTAGTCATGGGGTCCCTCATCATCATGCCAGGCGGGTAAAACACGTCAACTGCTGGACATGGGCCTTCCTCAAAAGATCAGTGACCGGTTTTGTAATCGCTACTCGTAGAATCGGATACATCTAGTAAAAAAACAAAAACCTATTAAAGGTTTACCTACCTACCATTAAAATAAAATTATTTCTTTACTTTTTGACGACACGTTGGCATAGAGTGACCCTGCCTCTGAAGCCAGCGGTCCTGGGTTCAAATCCCGGTAAGGACAGACATTTGTGTGATGGATGAGTCTTGGATGTTTTCTATGTATTTAAGTACCTATTTCTCTATATAAATATGTTTATCGTTGTCTAGTACCCACAGTACAAGCCAGCTTAGTGTGGGACTAGGTCAATTTGTGTGAGATTGGTCCCCTAATATTTATTTATTTAAAGGCTGTATATTTTATTTCATAGTTTTTAGTGATCATATTATGATGTTATGTAGTCCCACATCGCAATAAGAAACAAGCAATGCCGCGGAAAAGTTATAGTCATATGTTTAAAACATTTTGTTTTGTTTAGTGTTGTTGGTAATTCTGTAGCTTTGCCTACCCCACGCTGGGAAAGCGTGACGTTTTTAATGCATGTAAAGCCTGACAAGTTTCCTATTTGGCCCTATTTCAATACAAACTTGTATTGAAATAGGGCCAAATAGAAACTTGTCAGGCTATATATGTTTAAACCATTTAAATGTGCTTCGTTATAGTCTCTCAACTATCTTATTCGAGATATCTTATCGCCACCCTTGAAGTAGGTACCGTTGAGGAGTTCCGTTGGCCATCATTATTAATTCCACTTCACCAATTGATACTTTTTGAATGCAAATGCTGGACTTGCTTGTACTGAAAATACTAAAATTACTATATGTGTGCCTATAATATTTGAGAAGTTCCCGGATAACGAATAAAGTGTTTATTAATCGCTATTTACGTGTTGCCAGAAAAAAATAATAACAAATCTTATGGAATACCTTACCGCTAAACCCTACCTAGCAGATACACCTATAATTTAACATGGTTCATCGAAATCAGTTTTTGTATTAGCCAATCAACTAACGCATTGTATTTCTTACACTAGAAATTAACCCTATAAAGAAACATTACCCATCAGTGGTTTCCTCTTCATCTTCCGGTAAACTCGGCTCGAAAAAAAGTAGCAAAAAGACGATGTAACGTATGGCGCGTGGTCGGCGCGTGCCGTACAGTCAATTACAGTTCCTCACCTTTATTACATGTGCTCATTAAAGCGATAGAATGCGCAGCCGACTGTATCGCCGGGTCAGCGGGCAGAGTATATGCTTGTTAGGGGAGGGTTTGTTGAGACGTGGTTTAGGGTTCAGTTTGAAAATATTTGTGTGGTATATTATAGTTAGTGGTGGCAAGAGGGTCATTATTTGAGCGTTCCAACCACCTCGCTTTCGTAGTCACGTTTTTGTGGAAGTGGTAGCAGATTTTGATTTCGTTTCTGGTTAGGTATCTAAGTTTAATAACTTTTGCCCGTCCCTGAGGACTAAGATGGAATACCTCTATGCTAGTAATTTCATCAGTTGTCTTATCCCCACATCGGAACACAACAAGCGCATTTTTGTGTTCCGATGTGGGGATAAGACAACGACCACTGGGTTGAAACACTGTTGCTTGGTGGGTGGTTAATGGATAAGATGGTGATAGCGATCCGGATGGACCCTGCACCACGACCACTAAAATAAAACATTTTACAATACACAAACACAACACAATACATTATCATAAAGTTCTTACAGAACCCTCCAAAGACCATAAACGGAAGTGCGCGTGCTGTATCGAAACAACACTTGCTTATTACTCCTAGACTATGATTAGAGGTTGACAAAAAATGACAGTGGTTTCCTGGGCAGCGACCCGACGGACCCCGCGGACGGTGCATCCGGTGCCTCACTTGACCATAGGCCTCTAGACTGTAATCAGGGCCTATATTGAACATTATCTTTTATAATCATACTGCGGCTGAATAAAATGCATGTACGTATGTAAACACTTTATTGTACAAGACGAAAAACAAAACCAATACAGTAAAAATACGACACGTTGGCCTAGTAGGGATTGACCCTGCCTCCGAAGCCAGCGGATCCGGATTCAAATCCCGGTAAGAGCAGATATTTGTGTGATCAGCACGAGTATTTGTTTCTGAGTCTTGGATGTTTTCTATGTATTTAAGTATTTATTTCTCTATCTAAGTATGTTAATCGTTGTCTAGTACCTACCCATAGTACAAGCCTAGAGCTTAGTTTGGGACTAGGTCAATTTGTGTGACATTGTTCCGTGTTTATTTTTTTAAGTTCAACGGCGAACTTATGTTAAGACATGAAGTGGCCCTGGTAACCACATGGCCGGCGCTTTTTTTTTTTATTATGATATGATAAGCCATGGATGTCGTAAGGGGCGACTAAGGGAATAAGGGCTCGTAGTACTGTTAGGCGATGGGCTTGCAACCTGTCACTAATACACTAGTAAACTTCTTGGCCTGATTGTGCAAAATGTGGTTACAGAATTATAAACAAGTCTTTTTTGAGTTGTTGGTATTTCTGTATCTCTACGTAAGAAATAAGATTTAAATTGCACAGAATTTAAACACTTGTACCCCTCGGGTTTTGCTAATTTTGGCGACGTCTCAGATTACACTTTAAGGCTGTCATGATGTTTAAAGTTAAACAACCAAATGCACACTCTATCCATTTGCCAATTTATGAGACAAACTTCTATTATAAAGGTCAATTTAAAACAATAAAGATTTATGTCTATTGCTCAATTTAAGTATAAATCTAAATTAAAACTATTCTTGTACTCGAATGGATACCTACGTCACATCTTGTTGCCAGCTAAGTTATTCCGCATTGTTTTCTGTTTCGAGCCAAATACGTATTTTGCAACATTTTTTGTTAACGAATCCGTGTGGTTGCCGGGTTAGAATAGTGCCACTCCATGTCTTCCCGTGGATGACGTAAGAGGCGACTAAGGCAATAAGGGCTTGTAGTACTGTTAGGCGATGGGCTTGCAATCTGTCACTAATACACTGGTAAACATCTTAGCTTGATTATGCAAGATGTGATTAAATAATTATCAACAAGTTTTTTTAGAGCTGTTGGTAATTCTGTAGTTCTGCCTACCCCACTCAGAGTCTGGGAATGAAGGCGTGACGTTATGTAGATGTATGTATGTGTGTTTTGTTTACCAAGTCTGTTGACACACTGGCATGTCATGTCATTTAAGTGCCTAATGACTCAATCAAGTTTACTTTTAATTAAATGATTTTCGTATTTTCATCTAGTGACAACCACCAAACAAATACCACTTCATTATGTTTTTGTCCTCATCCGTGGATTTGTCATATTTTTTACAGCGCGTATAATTTCACAGCTTTCGAGACAGAGTGTTTAAGCGTAATGTTGTTAGCACTCTGACACTAATTATATTTATTTACTTTGTCTACTCGTTTATTACACAACTCATTATGCCCACGTTACGTATTATGCTCGGAAATAAATCTTTATTAACTATTCAAAATTACGATGTTCAATTAACAATAAACTTAATTATCGTCAGTTTTCTAAAGTCGTATGTTGTATTTCTAGACTTGTACCCTATGGTTGACGGTGACTAAAGAAAGTTGAAAGTTAATGGAGAACTGATGAATAGTAAGATAATAGTTACTAGTTTATAGTAAATGTAATTTGGTATCTGGGTATGACACTCTAAAAACAAAATTTGTCTTTCCTGTGGTTAATAGTTTAATAGTTATATGATAGGTCTAAAGCAGTCCTGACGGTGTTTTTGCGGAAATGGGCTTAGCCAGAAAGTTAGGCCTTAAAAACGTTAACTTTCGGTGTGTCCACAGGAAAGACGGTAACCTAAATCTGTGTATGACCCATATATGTCGTAGGGAAATGATATAAAGTGAGTTTTAAGGTATATGATAAATTCACTGCACCGTTAAAACTGCAACTCTATTTGGTCGTTTGATCATTTTCCTTTAAAAATAGGTGGTTTGATCAAATCCCTGCGACGTATATTAATGTAACTACTTAAAAAATCAACTAAATCTAACATTGCCACTACAAATGTATAATATTTTTATTTTATATTTAAATTTTAAACGTAGATTTATTCTAATAATATAACATATGAAATGAACAAAGACTAAAATATTAATTTTATTTACACAGAATAATCTAAAAGGAGTCCTGGAATCCTTTGCCAAATGGGTTTTAAAACCTTTCGATAGTTCTAAGCTATTTATATTTCGGTATTTTTTATAAACAGTAACCCAGGTCCTTGTGCTAGAAATTTAACGTCTATATTTTTTTTTTTTTTTTTTTGTGTTAAGGAGAAGGCACCCGAGCACCTAGGCCACCCGATGGTAAGTGGAATCTGAGACCCATAGACATTTGAATTCTCAAGACCACAATCCTAAGATCTCAAATGCGTTGCCAACCCTGAGGACTAAGATGGAATGCCTCTATGCTAGTAATTTCACCGGCTGTCCTATCCCCACATCGGAACACAACAATGCGAACACTGTTGCTATCTTTAAAAAGTCTTACTATAACAGTCATTAAAAAGATGAAAATATTCTACATCCTCTTTATAATGGTAAAGAAGACTTAATCGTGGTATATTTTTTACTACTAATTTCTAGGACAACCTGTATATTAATTCCAATATTAAAATAGAGCTCATTTGTTTTTGTTTCACGCCAAAGTTTCTAAGGGCCTTATTATTAAACTGATCTCGACTGTAAAGCCCGTCGCAGGATGCGTCAAACTTGACAGTTTTCTTTGGCTTTACGTTTCAATTGACGTATGTTGCGTAACGATACATTTGAAAACAAAATTTAGTTCACAGGTGAAGTACATACCTTTGCAGTATATAAGGCAATGCACCTATAGATGTATAACTTACATGCCGCATAGCTTGCGTATTGTCCCTCAGGAAGAGTGCGATTTCATAAATCACAGTCCTTTGAGGCAATTACGCGCGCAATTTGCATAAGTGCATATATCACGGGACCGGGGAAAAAATGCGTTCTCCATTGCGGCTGGCTGCGTTACTGGAAATAATAAAAAAAATATGATAAGTGGGTATTTCATTTACGGAAACGTGTCACAAAACAGAAATCTAATTATGGGCAATAAATTAGTCATTAGTCGTTTATAAGGTTGACTGTACCTCCGTCCATGTTATCAAGCATCCTAAATAAAAGTTTGTAAAAAAGAGGTTGTAGAACTTTCTGAGAAAACGTAAGCCATTCAATAATTATGCTTTGCTAAAGGTTGTTATTGTTTTTTTTTTTTACAGAAAATCCTATCTCCTATCGTGCATGAAAAATCTACCTCGCATTAATTACATTGACAATTCATCGTTTTTATTATGCAACCTTTGATACTTATTAATATTAAAAAAAACAATACATTAGAGTTTTTCATTTAAATAGTGATTTAAAACCCTTAAGAATCAATTTCCCATTAAAATAGATAAATCGATCGTTATCTCCGTGCAATTCAGAGTTCACTTGGAACTTCATTGTATTTATTACCCCTTCAGACTCTATCCGTTGGAGTTCGACACAGGCGATATCCTCACTATCGCTAACAATGTCCGACACAAATTTACGAGTGTGTCGGCGGCAGTGGACAGCGCCGTGAGAACAGGCCTGTCTGGTTTTCTCAAGACAACTGATTACTGTTTGTTGCGAATATGCGTTCGTTTGGTCAACAAGGCTTGTCAACGTAGTGTTTGTCCACGCAATGTTACACTTTGACTTCTTGGGTGACACAGGTGTTTTCTTTCACATGATCTTTCTACACGCGGGAAGTTTGCAAACTCTGATGTTATACCTCTGAATATTACCAAAAAACAAACTACATACATACATACATAACATCACGCCATCAGCCTGCTTTGCGGTTGTAGGCAGAGCTACAGAAATACCAAAAACTCCAAAAAGACTTGTTTATATAATTAAAATTTATTTTTTATAATTCTGTAACCACATTTTGCACAATCAGGCCAAAAAGTTTATTAGTGTATTAGTGACAGGTTGCAAGCCCATCGCCTGCAAGCCTTGACTATACGTAAGAATTAATAATATTTATTTCTTGACCACACCGCCAGGTTTTAAGAATTGTTAAATTGCCTAGCTAATCATTTATTGACTTTCATACATATTTTATTATTATTGAGTGCTAATAAAGAGAAAAATAAAGAAAAAGCACTGAACCAATATTAAGTTACAGTTAAGTAACTTTATACCGCTAACCGCTACCTATAATCTTCGCCTCTTTGGCTATGATTTCTGTTTTCACCTGCTCTAAACTCATGTCACTAAGGACGAATTCCACTCGTATAAAACTATTTATACTTATTTTCAAAGTACTCATTACCATCTACATTGGTGGTTTATGGTTCCGCCGCGCGCACGCACTCTCCCATGACGCCATCTTGGTTTTGGGCGGGAAAATAATAAGGCTATGATGTCATTACGGCCGACAGGCTTATTTGTGTTTTTATTAGACGTAAACGCGGTAGTTTTGTTTTCAATTACGGAATCGTTTTGATGTGTATCTACGCACTTTGATGCCTTTACTTGCTACTGTTTGTAGCTTTGTACAAATCGTAGAGATAGCGTTTCTCT